>JADDOH010000591.1:0-323838 GCA_016648135.1 Agrypnia vestita | reverse complement strand
AAAACGTTAACTTCTATTTCGTCCTCTGTAAGAAAGACAGGGCCAGAATAAATATAAAAATCATTCAATCATATGGAATAGCTGGGATATTATAAATATGTTACTAACACTCTAACATTTGTCCAAAGTAAATGTTGCAAGATGCAGAATCGTGGGACGCCGCTCTGAAAAGGCATAATGAGATGGCACAATAATTTGTAACATCGCTGACTATGCCCGCAAAGGAGGCTAATGTCGTCATCAATTCGTACCAAAAGAGTACATGATTCTTCAAACACCGGCCTAAAAGAAAGGCGCCTCAAGACAACACACATCTTCAGAAACTCGTACCAAAAGAGTACGGCCTTCTCAATTATAAGCCTAAAAGAAGGGCGTCACAGGATCACATCTCGTAAAGAAGAGATAGAGTCTCGGGATGCAGTGAGTTCCGGAGGAACAAGGGGGGCCGTTTAGTCACTTAGGAAGTCGGCCACCGGGTTTAGGCGGGCGCGGGGCCTCTACCCCTCTCAGCAGAGATGCTGAGGGTTTAAAAAAACCAAAATTAGCATTCAAAGAAACTATTATTTCATATAAACTCACGGGCTGTTGTAGAATCCTTTCGAACAAACCATCCCCGAGACCTTATCTACTTATTTATAAAGAAGTTTCGTTTCAAAAATGTCTTATTTCGTAGATAGCAAAGATATGTATTATTTTCCCCAGGAATTAATATGAACAGGTTCATACACGTCTAAGACGACACCATTCAAGGTAAGAATATGTTAATATAAAGTGTTTAAAATTATTAGTTTCAGTGTTATTTAATATGTGAATTTCTCCTCTTTATGCCGTTCGATTGATTTTATTGGGTTGTTTCCAAACGGAAATGTTTTATTTCTAATACACGAATTCTTTCTAGTGAACGTATTTTATTGTAACATAAATGTATAGATTATTAGGTTCGTTAGATGATTTTATTACGTAATATTATGCAATTGTTTCCACACTGCTCCTATAAAAGAATTTGAAGTTATTACGATACACAACGGGGTCCTTCATCCATTAGACGATTCATGTGCCAATTCAACGACGTATTACGAATAGTATATATTGTATTTATCGAGATTTAGTCGCATTTATTATTTCTAGTGAGGTTTTTAGTATTGGTTCCAGGCGCCATTATGAGGCGGAAATAGTTCGTATTCATAGCCCGACTGCAATAGGTATTTTTGTCGCGTGGGAGGTAGCACTTTTAGGAATATAACTGTGTTTCATGTTTCGTCCCTGACGGACAGGATGGTATAGCTGTGGCTATTTAGGTAATATACTTAGTAAATGCAAAGGGCAGTAGGTATTTTCATTATAGTATGCGAACCCAAGATGATAGAAATATTTTAGTTCCTATAATTTCATTGAATATTTGCTGCAGAATAATATTTGATGAGAGAAGTAGTTAATATTCCATTCAAAGCAAAAGTTTTAGTCAATATCTTTATAGGTAATATTCAACAGCAAGTTAGAAATATTTTAGTTAATATTTTTAGTTAATTTTGCATTCAAAAGCGAAATTTTCACAGAATAATTATTTCCAGTTAATAATATATATTTTAGTTCAATGTATAGTTAGCACAGGCAGAGTATTAATATTGTATAGGATACATTATTTTTAATATTTCATAGAAGAATATAATTTATCTCACGATCATTATGTAGTTACAACGCAATTTGCAGTCGTTATGCAGAGCGTCGCGCGCTCACATATAAGAAAAATGTTCTATTTTTATATTGAGATTTATATTATATTATACTTCCGCCTTTTACGTTTGGACCACCCCCTCATACATCACTCTGGTGCCGGACCAAGAGATATATTGGATTTCTATATTTATCAAAACCACACCTTTTGACGAGGAGCTATACCAAATTATTATTAAATGTTTCAAGGCACCGAGGACCATCTATCTAACAGGGTCATCACAGTGGTGCCGGTGACCAGACAGGAGCGTATTCGTTGGACTCATTTGCATAGTAATAAAATCATTTTGGTTTAGTTAATATTATAAATGAAAGAAAATATTTGATTATAAAAGCGGTTTTATTTAAACAATCGCGGACCACGGTCCGTGACATCAAAGAAAAAAGATTGAGCATTTATGTGAACCACGTACTGAGATTTGTAGACAAACGTGATACTAGGTATTAGAAATTTCTTTAGGTTGTTTGTCATATAGACAGTTGGCATTTTTATTATTTAATATTTTGTGAACGAAAATTATTGTAGTAATTTTGGTCCTTGTGATATATTAGTTCGATTTTGGAATGCCTGTTTCTTTGTAAAAGTATTGCTCCATTTTATAGAATATGTGATTTATTTCATATCTCATTCATTTTATGTGGTTTGAATTCAAATGATTCACATTTGAAAAATATTTTAATAATTGTTTGAATGCGATCTCACAAGTAAGCCACCGTCACAATCTAAAAAAAGACCATCGGGATTTGCGGATCGCAGTATAACAAATATGTAGTTAGGATTCAAACGATTCACGTTTGAAAGGTTTTAATTATTGCATTTGTTTTCTCGCAAGTATACCACTGTCACGGCCTAGGCCATCGGGATTTGCGATCGCAGTGTAACAAATATGTAGTTGAGATTCAAACGATTCACATTTGAATGGTTTTAATTATTGCGTTTGTGTTTGTGTTTCGCAAATATACCACCGAACACGGCCAAAGCCGCCGGGTTTGCGAGCGCTGCGTGTTAGAGAGACCGGCGACGGTTTCCCTATAAAACGCGAGCGGACACGTTTCGGCCCAAGCGTGGAAGATGCGGCAGAGACCCAAGACGTTTGAGCATTTAGCGTTTGATAAGTTTGACTATCGCGGTCGGGCGTATATGAACAGACTGTTTGCTTCGCGGATATGGACAGGTCGCGCCCGAAGAAATGCAAAGAAATATAGACTTGGAATGCGGGCAGATCACCGCGACAGATTTCAGCGCGCGCCACGGAGGGTTTGTGATAGCTTAAAATTCGGTTTTAATTTAATTTCTTATATTAATATAAACTAATAATTAACCCACGCTAGATAAAATCTGTTCAGTGGCAAATATTTTCGCTTACGAGTTATGCAATAGTAATTAATAATAATAGCAGAAAAATATAAAAGTAAAAATAAATATAAAAACCGGATAACAATTTAGTAGAAAATATAAACACGAGAATATATGAATCTAAAAGAAAAGAACATTTGATATATATTTTATTTTATAAAAAAAATTATAAATCCGATGTTTTATAATATTTACTTTTCTCTTTCGGTTATGTACTTTTATGATACAAATGAAAAAAATATTTTAATAACTATCCGTCTGGTTTCATAATTAAAAATTAATATAAATTAATTTTAATAAAATTAAGGTTAATGTGAATTAAATAAATCCACACTTGTTATATATTTGTCTTATGGATATTAAAAAGGGTTTCTATATTTGAAAAAAAAAAAGATCTTTAAATTCAGCTAAATTTTTACAGATAATAATTACACAAAAAATTAATTGATTATAGTATTCTTACAAATCTACTTATATTATTTGATAACTTTCACGTGCATGTTTCGGAGATACCTTTTTATCGTCAAGGTGTTATATACAAATTGTCCTAAAAAAATAAAATGTCAATCTACAATGTTGCTGAATTAATTGAAAAAAAAAATAATTTCCTTCATTGATTTATTATGGTCCTTAATTATTTTAATTATCTAAATGTGTTCTTAATTGTTATACACAGTTATATACGGTTCTGGTTATTCAAACTAATTATAATTTCTTTGTTGTATGCAGGATTGATAGACTTGTTCGTAATATAAACACAGACGCGTATTGTTGCACGAAATAATTATTTGAGTTTCTTGTTTTGATCTAAAATTATTTTGATTTGAATTACAAGAATAAAATTACTTCCATTTTTATTTACAAGACGGCCTGGCATATGAATTAAAATGGTCATACTACCGCCATCTAGCGGAAATCAGAGAAAGTTTTGAGCCTTCGCTAGTATTAGTCTATAGGAAGCGGTAATAGAGAGCGCAATATATATATACTCTTAGTAACGAATAATTAAAAATTGGACTTCTTTGTTGTTTTTTTTTATATATATTCCTTTGTTTCGCTTCATTGCAACGTTAATTGAAATTGTTTTATCTTCATTAATATATATTATATTATAATATACGTTGATATAGGGTATTTATAGGCAGAGTAGAAATAAACAACAGCTTATTTGACTACAGAGATGAGATATGGTAGGACAGTTGGCTTCTTTAATGATCATAAGGTTCACATACAGGGTTGATAATTGTTAAATGTTTACATCTCACTACTTCAAATTTCGTACGTATCTATATTGGGGTTGTTTTGGTTTTGGGCGCAATCTTCTTGAAAATAATACAAAAGTAAATCCGGAATTAACGATATGTGAGTTTCTTCAAGTTTTGAGAAGTCGTAACGCTATGATTGATTAAGCATTTATTGTTTTTACTATACATTGGGTGTATGTAGAAATCCTGTTGAATAGTGATAAAATAAAATAAAAAGGCAATTTTTCAGGAGAGCTTTTGAATTCTTCTGGAACATTTTGAAAAAAAAAAAAATTGAAAATAGATTTTTAGTAGATTAAATAGTAGTAGCATAACGAAATCATTAGCTTCATTCACCTTCATGCGTCGTCGTGACCATTACTTTTAGATTAGGGTAGGAAGATTAGTCGTTTGGATCTTGAATAGATTCCAGTCGTATAGCAAACCGAATTATACGTTAGGAATTCTTGATTCAGTTACACACATACATCTTCTGTGGATGTCAGTGTTGGTGATGACTACTACAGCTAGTACAGATATTAGGGTTTACCTCTTCTGATTTGTAACAGTGTACTTCGTTAAACATGTTCGCGTTGTTAAAGGAAAACTTTAAAATTTTATAATGTTATGTTACATATAAGTATGGGGATGATGAATACGGAACATATTAATAAAGTTGTTTTAGGTTTTCAATAAGTTTTGGGAGAACGATATTACAGTTATACGGAGGAGTCGCGCCTGATTATTTGACAAACGCTTAACAATTTGGGGGAAGACAGGTTAGTAAGGAATAGTTATGGGAAACTTTTCTTGACATCTGGACCCACTTCTTCTACAAACATGCGTCGTCTTTAGATATCACTCTTGAGGGTTGGCAGGAAAGTTATTTGAGACGGATAATAGTTATATATACTTTTACGTTCTACAATTATCGAAGAGGTTGTTCCTACTCTTTTCTTCCTCTTCTTCTTCTTCGTCTCCTTCTTATTCGTATATGCTATCGGTTATATATATATTTTTTCTTTCCCCCTTTTAGTTATATTGACTTCAACAGAGTCTTCTTCTTCTTCGGTACGAAGGTTTTTTTTTATTGATTATGTTCACTCTAGTCTTCTTCTTCTTTGAATACATACCGGTTATGCTTTACTTTTCAAACGCCTTCTCTTCTATAAATAGCAATTATTACAATACGTTGCAACTACTTCTTCGTCTTATGGTATATCTTTCGACTGCTTCTCCACTTTCTTCTTCTTCTTCTTTTTCTATTACTACATTCATTTCGTCTCCTTCCATTTATCTTAAACTTTTCGACTGTTTTTCTACGTCTTTTCTTCGTCTTCTTTTGTTCTTTACTTACTGCTACATTCGCGTCTTCTTCTTATTTTTCTTTCAACTTCTTCTTCTTCGTTGTTATCTACTACTACACTCGGTTGTGACTTTTCTTCTTTATCTTATGCCTTTCGGTGGATTCATTTTCTTCTTCTTCTGTCGTCATCCACTACTTTTGCGGCTTCTTCTTCCTCTTCTTCATCATATTACACCAACAATAAATTATGGCAGTCATTACAGTATACGTGGAATATTGAGGACAATTGGCTGTTTCTACATAAGAGGACATGTATTGCGCATATGAATAGAGTTCATAGCTCAGATGGGGTACAAGAGTTAATTTTGTCGCGGTTTGCAATCATAGTAGGAATATGCGGTTGACTATTCACTCGGTTAAAACAGGACGAAACGAGTTAGAAATAGAAAAGGGTGTATAGTTTGGGGGGAGGGTTTGCTCTTTATATTAGGAAGCTGGTTGTTAAGTTTATATGAATAGGTTGTACATTAATTCGTAGGTTAACATAATTCTGGAACTTCAGATTTATCGTAGCTCGCATTTCATAGGAGAAATATACAGTTAATATTTACTCGGTTGAGTTGGTTTGTATAGCTTGAAGGGGATGTGGGGAGTGTTAGTGGGAGTATATTCTGGGGGAAGGGAGGTATATGCTGGGGAAAGTAGTATAGAGTTGCGAGGTGGTGAACACTAGGAGTGCACCATTGTAAGGGAAGTCCAGGTCAACTTGAGTTGTGGATTACCGGAATGGGCGGGCGGGGGCCCATTCAGTAGAAATAAATAAATAGGGAGGGATGCCCAAAGGTGGAATCCGAACCTAAGAGAATTGTGCGCGAAAAAAAAAAAAAAAAAAAAAAACAGTTTCTTTTCCAAGGGGGGTTAATAATAAACTCTTGATAAGTATCACGAAATATACTATCCTATTGGGTTATTTAGCAGATAGGCTCGATCTGATAGATCATTCCTCTCTCTAAATAAGGGGGAAGCTGTGATGGTCGACATAGAGATAGATTTAATAAATTTAGTAAATCTTAGAATAATAATATTCAAAAAAGCCAAGTATGGACATCAAAAATATATTTCTTCTGGTTTGAATCGTTTAAAAGTAAAATCCTGATATATTTCTCAAGATTCTATGTATTACAAGAGGCTAACAAAATATTGAATATTCAGCTATACAAGTAATATTTTCTTGGATCTTTATTATACCATAGATATAATTCTGTGTTAAATTAATCTTGTTTGCCAATCCTAATAGACTCGATCTTGTGAGTAGGTGCGAACGAGCCTTTATTATTTATGAATAGGAACAGCAAGTCTCGCTTGTAGCGAGTGCTTTACCATTATCTTAACGAAACGGACCAATCACAGGCGCGCTTTGCCTTCGACGGGTTGAGCCGGAGGCGACCGTCCTGTTGACTGAATCCGGACAATGGCGAGCGCCGGCGGTGAGGTCATCGCTCATAGGATGAGTCACTGCACTAGCGTGGATTTCGAAGATATGGTGCAATCGAGAGTATAAAAGGAGCGAACGCGATGTACTCAGCCCCTTCAGTTCGAGACCAGACTTGCGAGCGGGAGCGCTGCCCAACAGACTACCGACGGAGCCCTGAGTTCCAGAACAGCATTTGCGGACGGAGTTGCTGCCCGGACGTATGGAGGAATCTACCATTCATCAGTACCAGAGAGGATCATACCGCCACTGTGTAACAGCTAAGGAACACATTTATATTATCTATTACGGTTAATTATTTTCACTATCGAAATGTATTTATTTTGGGAATATTTGAGTTCGGAATAATTATGTGTAATTAAATATCACGATTGCTTGTGTGATATTGGTTCAAATCGTACGAGAATTCCGTTCCAAACGGATGTATTTTTATGCAAAGCGAATTTCATACCGTTTATGCTAAAAATTGAATACACGGATTTCTATATGAATTACTTAGTAGCATTATAATAATTACTGTATTGCGTAGGTATTGCGCAATCATTACACTCGGTCTACAACTAACTCTTTATGAATCGAGTACCTCGGTATATTCAGCTTAATAAGTGGCTTCAGAATGACGAGTAAAGGACAGAATGGGGAGATCTAACTAAAGATTGGGGATATCTGGTTTATGTTAGCCTAGCTGGCTGAGGGGTGGATGATTGCCGGCACTTGGGCGTGGAACCCGCACAAGCCCCTGCAGGGCCCCTTAAAGGCGGGGTCCTCCTTGTTGCTCGGGGTCGTCAATAAACCGACCACCTAACCTCATCTGGCGCAAACTACTTAAACCAACAAAAAGGTTCCCTTTGTCTTTGGAAGGATTTCCATGCTTGAATGCTGTAAAACCTTGATAGAAAACGTTAACTTCTATTTCGTCCTCTGTAAGAAAGACAGGGCCAGAATAAATATAAAAATCATTCACTCATATGGAATAGCTGGGATATTATAAATATGTTACTAACACTCTAACATTTGTCCAAAGTAAATGTTGCAAGATGCAGAATCGTGGGACGCCGCTCTGAAAAGGCATAATGAGATTGCACAATAATTTGTAACATCGCTGACTATGCCCGCAAAGGAGGCTAATGTCGTCATCAATTCGTACCAAAAGAGTACATGATTCTTCAAACACCGGCCTAAAAGAAAGGCGCCTCAAGACAACACACATCATCAGAAACTCGTACCAAAAGAGTACGTACATCTCAATCATAAGCCTAAAAGAGAGGCGTCACAGGATCACATCTCGTAAAGAAGAGATAGAGTCTCGGGATGCAGTAAGTTCCGGAGGAACAAGGGGGGCCGTTTAGTCACTTAGGAAGTCGGCCACCGGGTTTAGGCGGGCGCGGGGCCTCTACCCCTCTCAGCAGAGATGCTGAGGGTTTAAAAAACCAAAATTTAGCATTCAAAGAAACTATTATTTCATATAAACTCACGGGCTGTTGTAGAATCCTTTCGAACAAACCATCCCCGAGACCTTATCTACTTATTTATAAAGAAGTTTTGCTTCAAAAATGTCTTATTTCGTAGATAGAAAATATATGTATTATTTTCCCATGGAATTAATATGAACAGGTTCATGCACGTCTAGAACGAAACCATTCAAGGTAAGAATTTGCTAATACAAAGTGTTTATAATTATTAATTTCAGTGTTATTTAATATGTGTGAATTTTTCCCTTTGCGCCGTTCGAACGATTTTACTGGTTTGTCTCAAATCGAAAATGTTTTATTTCTAATACACGAATTCTTCTGGTGAACGTATTTTATTGTAACATAAATGTATAGATTATTAGGTTCGTTAGATGTTTTTATTACGTAATATTATGCAATTGTTTCCACACTGCTCCTATAAAAGAATTTGAAGTTATTACGATACACAACGGGGTCCTTCATCCATTAGACGAATCATGTGCCAATTCAACGACGTATTACGAATAGTATATATTGTATTTATCGAGATTTAGTCGCATTTATTATTTCTAGTGAGGTTTTTAGTATTGGTTCCAGGCGCCATTATGAGGCGGAAATAGTTCATATTCATAGCCCGACTGCAATAGGTATTTTTGTCGCGTAAGAGGTAGCACTTTTAGGAATATAACTGTGTTTTATGTTTCGTCCCTGACGGACAGGATGGTATAGCTGTGGCTATTTAGGTAATATACTTAGTAAATGCAATTAGGTATTATCAATATAGTATGCGAACCCAAGATGTTAGAAATATTTTAGTTAATATTTTTAGTTAATATTGCATTCAAAAGCGCAATTTTCACAGAATAATTATTTCCAGTTAATAATATATATTTTAGTTAAATGTATAGTTAGCACAGGCAGAGTATTAATATTGTATAGAATACATTATTTTATATTTCATAGAAGAATATAATTTTATCTCACGATCATTATGTAGTTACAACGCAATTTGTAGTCGTTATGCAGAGCGTCGCGCGCTCACATATAAGAATAATGAAATATTTGATAATCCAATATATTGTATTTTGAACGCGACGGTTTGCTACTTACTAACCTTCATTATTTAGTAGGACCCACATTAGGGTCATCTTACATCGTTAGCCGTGAAAAGAATATGATTTACATTGATTTGCAATGGAATGATTTGTATTATAGATTTGCTTCGCCTTATATATTCAACACACACCCCATGGGATGTCTAACTCTGGTGCCGGACCAGGAGCTATACTAAATTATTATTAAATGTATCAAGCCCGAGAGACCTTACTAACTACATGGGGCATCGCAGTGCTTACCGTGACCAGGAGAACGATTTATATTGAAATACAATAAAATGCTTTATAATATTAATTGAACATCATTTCGACATTAAATACAGTCTGCTCGATTTGATTAGGGCCCACTATCTACCAGGGTCATCACAAGTGATCACTTTATACAATCCAACGATCACCAATTGTATAGTAAGAACATCCACACATTATCAACATTTTGAAAGTAGTATTTATGTTCCAAATTGAAACCTTCCATATATTTGAAGAGACTATGCTAGAGACGTCTGCATTCCTTGTTATGAAATATATACATAGATTTCGCAGCTGGTAATTATACCTCTAAATTTTAAATGTGGAGTATTAAGTAATATTATTTTTAACGTACCTATATATGATATTCTTCCGAATTATTTAACATATAGACTAGAATACGCCTAAAAATCAATATTTTAATTCCTTTTATATTAAAATAAAACACAAATTACTTTGTTTTCACTTTATTAGATTAAAAAATCTTCATGTTTCGAGAACAATGTTCTCTTCTTCAGGATTATTGTGTACTAAAGATCTTTAAAAGTTGAACCAAGCAAATTTTACGTTGTGTATTCAAAATAAAGTGATGGTTGTTCAAACTTGAATTTATAATAAATACTTTTTTTACCGAGCAGTTCCCACAAGAGTGGGAGTGCCGCGCGTACGTCACCTCGTGTTGCCACGGGAAATGAATCATATTTTATAATAACATATTATCACGAGTACGTGCATTATAAATACAGTGTTTACTAGTCTATCCTTGTCTCGCTGAAAGCACGACTCGCAGATTCTCCATTTGATCACATGCCCGCTGTATTCAAAGCCCGTTTCAATTGTTCAATAACAATATTGTTTTGTTGAAGTAATTAAAGTTGTCCTTCTAACTTAACTTCTAATAATCAAATCTTATTCGTATAGGAGAAGAATAATCACAATAGAACAGTGCTGCTCACCGTGTGACATGAGACAATTTATAACATACAATTTACATAGCTAGGTAAATATGTAGGTAAGTTATTTTCATTTTATTATTATAATACAAATCGTTACGTGTCGTGGCTAGGAGGACAAATTAAAACATTAACGATTATTTTATATAATGGTTTTGGGGTGTTTATAGAGTGAGGGGACATTTTCATCGTAGTTGACTAAACTGTTTTCAGGGGTTTTCGATGGGTTTTGGTGCTGGGGAGACCATCATAAAAACGCTATCTGATCTATCTGTTTTATGAATTCCTTTATAGGGGGAATACCCGAGCCATGGTGGAGTTTTGTGATCCTCACATATCTAGGTGTGTGTCCCAGTGCTAGCCGGATAACAAGGCATGGAAACGAATATACACCGTAGGCGTAGCAGGGATGAGCCAGCAGGAAGTGTAATATCGAAGGTAGAAAGCCAAAAGGGTGTTAGTGATTATTTCGAACTTTACAAAAGAGCAAAATAAAATTCTGTCAATCTGATTTTGTCAATGTTTCTCTTTTTATTAAACGATTTCCATATTTGTTAATCCAAAAAATATATGAAAATCGTTTAATAGTAAAATAAATATTTACAAAATCAGATTGACAAAATATTCTCTTGCTCTCCTGTAAAGTTCGAAATAATCACTTTTGGCTTTCTACCCTCGAATTATGTAGGTACTTTTTTTATGTAGGTATATTTTTATTCAAAGTGACAAAGGACAATGATCTTGTCGCCATGATTGTATTTTCCGTTATTTAATCCAAGATTTTATTATTTTTTTATTATATATTATGAAAAAGGCTCTCAATTAGTTATAAACAGCGATGAAACATTAACACTAAATATTTTATGTCCTTGATTAGTCATCTCAAAAGCCTTATTATTTTTATCCTCAATCTCAACAATTATCTGGCTATAGACAAGGACCACTCCAAATAACCGGATCCATTTTATTCGCTTGTTTATAAAATTTACGAATGATATATGAAGTACTATTTTCAATAACAAAATTATAAACCTATTTTCAAAAATTTTTCCATGTCTTTTTATAAATACTATAATTAATTTTATTGAATCCATTAATAATTTGCATGAAAATGTATGCAAATTCAAACAGGAAAATAAAACGTCATCAATCGTGCGTTGATATCTCTTAGGCAATGGAATAAAACCTCATACTTTGTACACTTAGATTTCATGAATTACAATAAAAACTAAGTTTTATAAGGCAATTTTTAAAACTATAGATAAATTAGTTACTGGGTAATTAAGTGTAATAAAGGTAGTCAATCGTGCGTTGATATCTCTTAAGTAATGGAATAAAACTACATACTTTGTATACTTAGATTTCATGAATTACAATAAAAACTAAGTTTTATAAGGTAATTTTTAAAACTGTAGATAAATTAGTTACTGGGTAATTAAGTTAGAAACATGATATAAAATTGATAACGACATAGTTAGTTACAGAAACTAATTTACAAGTATACGAATTTTAGCCTTCATTTTATTTATCAAGAGTAATAAAAACTACGGCAATGTTACGGCCTTAAAATTAAATAATATAAAAATAATCAACGATAATATCTGTTGGCGAAAGGAATAACCGAATGAGTCAATAAAATCGAGTTTTGAGTTCAAGTATACAGAGTTGTTCTTTAGATACATATCTAATAAGAAAAAATTTGATGAGTCAGAAAATAAAATAAAATGTGACCATTTATTTATTCAAGAACACATTCATATTTGTGAAGTTGTAATTTTTCAGAACAAAGTTCTGTGAAATTTTTAAATCAAATTAATTAATCAATTAGAAAGACATACAGAAAAATCTAATTCACGAAAAAATATTAGGTTACTGCTGGGATTTGAAATAAAAATTAATCAATAATTTAAAAAAATAAGAACTACATATAAGGTCGATGTATTCACGGAAACTATATAGAAACTATAAAAATAGAGGGTTGCTATAGCTTAGTGGTCAGAGCACCGGCCCGGAAAGGAGGTGACCTGGTTCGAATCCCAGTAGTAACCTAATATTTTTCGTGAATTAGATTTTTCTGTATGTCTTTATAATTGATTAATTAATTTGATTTAAAATGTGATCATTTTAAAATTTGACATGATTTAAATTATTTGAAAAATTTGGCAAGAAACAACGACATTAGTCAACTTAGTTGAACGTTCATGTGCAAAAAACAAAATTACTGGTGCAAAAATGGGATAAAAATAACAAAGGCTTTAAGAGATATTTCATAAACAAATGAAATTCCAAAATTTTGTTTTGGCTCTCCTGAAAACTTGCATTTTTTTACTTAATGGGTTCTTCCTTTCGCTCGCAGATATTTCATGATAGTTTCGTCTCTTGCATCTCGAATTATAAATATTTCTGCAAATTTATAAAATCACTTCAATTCAATAACGGGGAATTATTTCAATAACAATTTTCTTCATTTATTGATGTGGCATTAACTTTATGAAATTACATAAATGATTTATATGTAAATAAAACACTTTTATAAGACCACTTTTGAGTTTAAACACTATTAAATAGCGATGAGTTCTACAATGGGAATGCTAAGTTTGAGTTGCGCAGCGCAATCTGCAATAATAAATAATCTATACTCCCGTGGGCCTCCAGCCAATGAAAAGGTAGTTAGCGACTAGTGATTTAGAGGGCACCTCTATCTCCTCCGGACATTAGCTATTCAAGGTTCTCCCATCTCTCTGCTATACGGAACTACCGTGAACACCAATCACGAATGGTTGTCTACTAAGACAGGGAATCTAAATGCAATAATTCATAAAAACTTTGAGTTATTTCCGTGTATACACTAAAAACAGTATTAGAAATGTGAATATTATATTGAATTTTTTTTTCTTTAGTAAAATTAGCAGCAAATGTTGAAATCGACATATATCCTCAATAATAATAAATTCGAATGTCCATCCGTAACCGTAACTAGAATCAATAGTCGATCTCCTTCCGGTTTCAAAATTAGTATGATTTCAGATTTGTTATTAAATTAAATGAAAATATTGACAGTGCATTTTTATTAAAATACTTTAAATTAGATTTTTTTAATATTTGGATTTATAAATATTTATGTTTAATAAAACTAATAAGTGAATTCATTACTATATCGCAAATATGTCATTGGTATTAATCATTCATCAAAATATATAATTCATATGTCCGTCACTGTCACCGTCACACTCCGTCAATAATGAGGTGTACAAAATGAGGTACAAAAAGTATAAATCTCTAAGTAACAATGACCGTCACTAACGCTACCAGATGACTCAAATAATATGAAGAAAAAATAGCATTATTCTCTATTTAAAAATGTCCATCACAAACAGTAAATAAAACGGGTTATAGCTATGATAATAACGATGAGGCTTATAATTACTAACCGTTATTTGAGATTTTTATCTGATCTCGTCGATGATTGTCAACTGATTTTTTGAAATTCAACCATCGGTACTAGATAACAATTATATCTTAGTAATCAATCATCAATATAATCAGATACAAATCCCAAATAACTGGTTAGAATAAAGGTTAAACCATCACTACTTTCAATACTGCTTTTGTGTAATACATAGCCAAGCGTCCGGACCTGAGATGCATATCTCAGAATACTACTAACATACATATGATGAATATAGTAGATATCTTGAAAGTGATAGGACCTTTGAATAGTGTACACGCACGTATTACGTAACCAAGCATAGATAATGCGTTGTGACCTTCGCTTGTTAAAATTAAAACTATTGTTACGGTAAAAAAACATTCCAACGAATACTCCGAAACATTCCCATATCAAAATAGAACAGCCCGATGATACCCCAACGAGAAAACGCCAGAATGCAGATGTTAATTATTCGCAGTATATAAGGCGCCGCGCACCATCAAAGAAAGAAAGAAGAAGTTTTTATTTTATGCAATTTACACAGGTGCATAATGCGTACAAACTCGCATAGAAAACAGTATTGATGTGAGCGTCGATCAAGCTGTGATCACCCGCTGTCAATTGAATTTTTGTAATCAAACTGATACCGTTGCTGATCTATGCCGATAAATCTTCGAGACCCGAGGTAAAAATAGAGTTTTCAAACAAGAGTTTCCACCAAAATGTTCTAATCTAATTTTTTATAAAAACCAAAATATAAATACAGAGATTATTCAGCAAAAAATATGGTCACCATCCAAAAATATTCTAATTAGCCATTAAAGCAGTCCACGCTATTCAACTTGATCTGCAACACAGGCCTGGCATTGCGAATCCCTGACAGATCAAACAAAGGAATTCTGCATTAGTTCATCACATTGAATTAATTACTTACCACACAATGGTACTTTTTCTAGTTTGGAAATAGAGTTCGTGTGATAATAACATAGAATTATGCAAATGGTATGGAAATTTATTAAAGAATTATTAATAATTCTCAAGAGTATTTACGATTATTAAAACAGCTTTTTATTTCCGGAAATTTTGTAATAGAAGAATTTAGTCAGCCATGAAATGCAAATTATTCAAGATGAAAGAGTAGTTTACAGGATATGCCATTTTTGTTCAATTTATTTTTTAAATAATCATAAAAACTAGACCCTCCCAGAAAGCATCTCTAAAATACATTTATACAAAATTTCATAATATTTTAAATGAACTGACAAAAACATTTGGTCACAATTCAATTCTTAATTTAATATCATTATTAGACCTTATAATTTATTAGGTACGAGCCAAATATTATTATGTCGATTTTATCGACAAAAAATATAAAATGGGAATTGCTGGATTATTAAATAATAAAATTTCTTTAAAGCAGCTAAAATTCACCTGATTAATATAATTGTGTCAAATCCTTAATTAAATAATTTTATACACTTAGATGGAAAAAGGAAAAATTCATTTTATTTTTAAAATGAATAATTATGATAAAAAGAAGTTTATTGTACGATTCAAATACGTAAAATGCGAGGATAATTGCTATTTATGATTTATTTTTAAATATATCTCGATACATGACTTTATTATAATTAAAAAAATAATAATTTTGTGTAAGGAAATCTATCGAAAAAGTATTTGGTTATCGCCAAGATTCTAGCGACTATTAATTTTTTAATGTTAATTTTCCAGATTACAAAAAATTTTAGACAGGTGAATGTAGTAATTCGTCTCTGTTTTTAAATTGCAACATCACAATAAAATATATTCTTCCTCGATAACTGCACAATACATTGACTTTGTGATAACATTATTTATGTAATTTACAAGAATATAAATTGTTTTAACAACTAATTTAACATCAATATGTGTACGTTTTATCCTGATGAAGGGATCATTGGCCCCGAAACATGTTTATATTTCAACAAATTGGTACAACAAATACAAAGTATTCTTGTTAAAAATATATTCTCATTAAAAAATTAAATCGAATGCTATAAAATATAACAAACAATAATTTGAAGATCTAAATTGAAAGATAATTACGGAGAAAAATCTAAAAAAAAAACCCATTTAAATAACTGAGTCGCGTGAGTTTCCCCTGTATTCAAAATTTGTATAAGTTTAGAAGAATGCACACATATATATTTAGAGAAATTTAAGAAACTTTCTATAAAGAATTACATAATATTAATTCCAATCACGTTCCTATTATATGATTTTTGTATTACAATTGATGTTATTATTGAATGTGAAGCTTTACCAGTACTAAAAGTGTCATTTGACGTATTAAATATAGGGGTATTTCAAGTTTAACGCGTATTTCAATATAATATAAACAAATGTCCGTTTTTTTCATATTTTAATATGCGCGCCAAAAGTAAAACAGATTCGTAAAGGTTCTTCACGAGTAAGGAAACTTTCTGCTCTATAAGATATCGTGTTGGCTTTTAGGTTACATTTATTATTTAAATTACTTTCAGGTCTTTAAAATGGAATGTCAAGTAGACAAAAGTGATCGTTTCCGACACATCCTTCTTTTGCATTCAATCAAGGAAATTAAGCCGCCAAAGTTGCTCGCCGATGCCTACTCTGATGATGATCTACTGGCTAGCGGAGTATTGGGTCTAATAAACCCCTCTACCCTTCATAATCATTTAGCAACGAAATGCATAATAAACTTGTTAAATTAACATTAAAAATATAATACTGTGATGATGGATGAGATGAGAAGGATGTGAGAATAATTAAAAACTTGTAATGGGAGCAAAACGCTATTATTAAACTTGAGAATGGAGCCACTTCACGAGGCATTCCTGTTCAGCGTGGAGTCCGACGGGGATGTGTTCTCTATACTCTACTACATTGTTCAATCTATACTCTGACATGGTCTTCAAAGAAGCGCTAGATTATACAAACCTTGGCGTGAAAGTCAACGGTGTGGCTATCAACAACATCCGATATGCTGATGACACCGTTTTGCTGGCAGATAGTGTTGAAGACCTACAACAACTGCTCAGTAAAATTAATTCCACTGGCGAACACTATGGTCTAAACATAAATATTAGCAAGACCAAGTTTATGGTTTTTAGCCGAGAGAATCATCCAAATGTGTGCCTTCAATTAAAGGGTGTCAACATTGAGAGAGTAAAACAGTTTAAATATTTGGGCAGTATTATTACTGACTGACTGCAAGTTATAAATAATAAAGTAGAATATATTATTGACTGATTCGTTACAGTTTTTTTTTTGTATTTTATTGTCCTTTTTATTTGGCTAAATCGGACACAGCTTATGTTAACACCCAATAGACATATAATTTTATCTGAATAAAATGCAAAAGACGTTTGCAATTAACGTTTGAAATATTTTTTGGCATTATATTGCATAATTTATGCCGTATTCTTCCATACCTTTTCTACCGTATCCATCGAGTCTTAATCTACCTCCTCTTCGTGAATATACTGTTTTTAAAACGAATATTTTACAATTACTATCGCATTCAAAGATTTTTAAAAACGATCCCAAATGACGTTTAGGTACGTGTTTAGGATAACTCTGTGATTAGCGTTACTCGACTAGCGCGACTAACAGTCATCAAATTATGCATTTTATTCCCATATGATATTAATTAGCGTTATAAATAAAAATTAATAAACAATCTTGATAAAAATCTTAATAAGAATACATTTTCTTTCCACCACTAATTTGTTGAAAATATCAACATGATTCGGGGCCAATGGTCCCTTCATCAATATACAACGTATACTAAAAATAAAAAATCGATGTATAGACAATATAAAACCTAGTATAGACAAAATAAAAATAAATACATATATGGAAGATAAATAAATAATTAAATGCTTATATGAAAACAAGTAACTATTTGTTAAAATACTAAATTTAGTCTTAAAACTTTTTCTTATTTCCAAAATTTCTTATTTATCCAACTGCGATCCTGTATAATTTGTTTGTTAAATTTGTAACCCCTTATTAAGAACGATTATTTCCAAAAGATGTTAAGAAAATTCAGAATAATAATTGTTGTTTAAGCACCTTATATGTAATTTAACTCTATCATCTAAATATTTTTTTTACAAATTTCCTATACAAAAAAGGATATAAGTTGATAAAATTGCCCCTTAAATATAATTCCTCTGTGTTTTAACATCGGTAGTATAGTCTTGATAAAGGAAGCAGGCAGAAGATGGATCCTTGGTTAAGGCGGATTGCATTTCGGTTTTGTAAATGAATTTTTGAAAAAATCCGAAATGAAAAATTCATTCTGCAATTCTGTTGAGAGTCAGCTGTCTATCTTTTCCGGATTTAATAAAGACGTGAAAGAAGAATACTGCAATTTGGTTACGTCACCGACATCATGGCTATCATTCAATAATCGCCTCTCCACTGGAGCTTGAACAGGCGTACATATATAGGTGCACATTGTATAATGATGGTGTTTAATTGTGAATGTAAATATGAAGTGACTCCGACCGACGTGTGCGAGTGTGTGTGTATGTTTTTGTGTGTAGGTGACCTTGGAACTGCTGACATTCCTCGTCCTTTCTTCCACCTTCGCCGCGGCTGCGCAATACGACCATTTTCTAGATTGTTTATTTTCGCCTTTTTATTTCGGCATGATATTCGTTTTAAGAGTGGCTGCAATTTATTCAAATTTGATACAATTATTTTAATCATTACTTTTAAATTTTGAACATGTTATTAAGAATTATTTGAACACCTCGGTAGACTTCTAAAGATGATAAATAAATTAGTATATTTATATGTACAAATTGGGGACTTCTATACATATTGAAATGGTTTGTAAGATTTAACTTATTTCTATATCGGAAGTAGACATATAATCGTTAGATAATTAATGAGTAACTTTTCGTATCACATCATATTTGTTACCTCAAAAGATTTTTATTTAATATGTTTGGTTAGTTAAAAAAATTCGGGGAAGAGTAATTTTTAATAAAACAATTGAATAAAATATAAAATATGTATCAATTTGAAAAGTCATGACTACGACGTATCAATTGGAAATAAAAATATTATTTTATTCTATCTTTATATTGTCACGAGACGTGGATTTGGTAAGCAAATAAAACACTAAAAAATTTAATGTTTTACTTGATTAAAAAGTTGCTGGACACGAATTTGATTTGAGCACTATCTTTTAATTCACACCGCTCCGCAATTTATCACTCGTCTGTGGAACTCTTTATTATCTCTTGCTAGAATATTCCCACACAGGTTCGCAGAGAATTTACGTCAACACGCACGTAGGTTGTTGCTCTTATTTTCAAACGCCATTAAGGTACTCCGCCAATTGTCGCTGGTCGCACACTGAATCATCGCCGAACATCTATGACGCACGTGAAACGTTAAAACAATAAAACTGCCCAGCGCGGCTCTGGCTTCGCCTTTTATATGAAACGCGTTGGTTTTTCGAATCTTCGAGACTATTCGGTACATTCGTAGTATTTCCTTGACTTTTCCAGTATTTTCGAGATTGTCCCAGTTGTTGGGCGCAGAGTATTATGGAGATTTCGAGAGGCCTTCCAGAGTGTTATGGAGTATGGAGTATTCGAGAGATTTCGATCGTGCGTAATCAATCCGGATTCTAATATCGCGTTAAAATATGTATATTTGAATACAAATATTAAAGAGCTTATGTTCGAATTAATATTTGTTTCATTTTTTCAGTTATTGAACAGTGTATTTCTTGGCGGTATTTTATTTGATTATGAGCCACGATTTCTAGTTATTATTTATTTATTTTTTCGGAAATTAAACAGACGCAAGTTAATGATATGTATAAAAAAGAACATGCGTTATCAGAATCGAACATACTAACCTGTGTCCCAACATATTTTACACAGTAAGCTATTTTTTATTTTAGAAGAACGAGAAAAAAATTTACGCTTTATGTCACTTTTCTTCAGATTATCTATCTAATTATATGTCAATATTTTGAGCAATATTTTTTTGACCATCAACATTAGGTACAATACATGTCAATAATATTCTATTCTTATGGGAATATTATTTTTTTAAATTCTAGACTTTGGAGTAAGTATGGCAATTCAAATGTTCATAAAAATATACATTCACATGTGCACATATTCTTCACTAAGAATATCAAGAGATACTCCGTACGAACGAACTATTAATACCATTAAATGATTGAAAAAATTAAAAGTAATATTTAATTCATGTAGATTTATTTATTATAAAGCTCGTAGGACTTTTACATAGAAGAATGATTATATTAAAAAAAGGAAACAACATAAAAGCTATAAAAATTGTTTCTTTAATGCGATAAAATAAAATTAATGTTAAAAAATGTAGATAGGGTAATAATTATAGATAGAGGGCATGTAAGAAAATCTTTAGGTACATAATACAAAACTTAAGAGAAAAATTGTCAAATTGAAACTGACAAGGCAAATAAAATAAAATAATATTAAACAATACTAATGTCACAGACACATAGCTTAACATTTGCGTGCCCAGTTGTTTTTAAGAACAGCAATGCTATTTATACCAAACAAATCCACAGAATTAAATTCGTTACCAACTTTGCCTACATAAGTTGTTCATAAAACCATTTCAAAATAATATGATATTTTTGAACATCATTTTGAAAAAGGTTTAAAAGGTTATTTGAATGTTTTCACTTCTCATAACATTGCGTTGTATACAATGGTATTATATTCAGAATACAAAGAGGCAGTAATAAATTCTCGAACTTTTAATTTTATTGCACAAATGTTAAGAAATATTTAAAAAAAAAATGTAAAATTGAGAGTGACGTAAAAACTTCACCTTCCCCGAAACGGAAACCGTCCAGTGAAGTCTGCATATTTTAATGAGATCGTAAAAGTAAAAAAAACTTTTCAACTCTTTCGGGTTTAAATTTAGAAACCGTCCTAATCTGGCAACATTTTTTGCCCTATTTAGAAATTGCATGAATACTTTGGAGCGTTCCGAAAATCGGGAGTTA
Organism: Agrypnia vestita; assembly: GCA_016648135.1. Classification (NCBI taxonomy): domain Eukaryota; kingdom Metazoa; phylum Arthropoda; class Insecta; order Trichoptera; family Phryganeidae; genus Agrypnia; species Agrypnia vestita. Next base: position 302,456 of record JADDOH010000591.1, on the reverse strand, counting down.
CAAGAAACCCAATAGAAAGGTCGCTTTGGAAAAAACACGGAATATTTATCATTTATTTAATATTTATTGAAGTAGATGAATATTTGATCTATTTATTCTATTCGCTTAATACTCAATATAATTTTTTTTCAAAACGTGTTATAATAAAATATATTTAGGATTGGTTGGGTGGTTGATTACTCTAAAATAGTTTTAAGTATTCTTTCCTATTTATTTAAATATGTACAGCAAAAATGTTAAATTACGTGTTTTAATGTTTATATTAAAAAATATATATTAAAGTAATTTAACTAATCTATATATATTTATTCCTTAAAAAAAACTCCATTGTACTTTGCGGCAAGTAGGTATGTACGTATTAGTGATGGGCCGCTCTGTACCAAGTACTACAATGTAGTACTACATTACACCGAAGTGTTTCACACGATTGTAAGTGAACTGCATACTACAAACTATAAACTGCACACACTACAAACTACACACTATGTACACACACAATGCAAACAACACACACCTTCAATTTTAAAGCACACATTTCAAATAGCACACTTTAAAACGACGCTACAAACTACACATTTAAAATTTTAAGTTGAAGTGTGACTTTTTTAATATGTGATTTTTTCGCCGATATTTTTGGAATTTATTTAACTAGATGAAGTGTGTAATGTTTTGGTATCCACTACAAATGTAGGACACACTTTATGGTTTTCAAACTGGTGAACGTGTGCGTGTTGTAGTCTCAATTTTGAAATGTACTTTTTCCCATCACTAGTACGTATGTATGTCTCACAAAACCTCCTGAATACTCTAGGATATTAGGAAAATCTAAAAATTTATTCGGAAGTTTTGAATTTCCAGTGACGTAAATATCCAAAATAAAGCTTTTCCAAAGAGAGAGTGATTGTTTTTAGGTACGTGTATATCAAGTACTCATTTACGATTAAATTTTTTTATTAATAAATTAATTTCGTAAAAAAATGCTACCTGATAATTTTTAAATATTTAGAGAACATGCTTTATTGATTAATTAGATTAAATATAATCAATACAGCCACTGATATTTTATTTTATTTCATAGAGAACGTGTCCCAATACAAGTCAAGAAAAAGGATTAATGTTTAAAAACATGACCCAAGTCATTTGATACAAGGTTTTCGTCATGTACGGCATTTGTAATAATCGTAAATCAAAACCATATATATTTTTCACACTATGATGCAGCTTGTGAACAATTTCTTACCGCCTTCACTCTCATATAATGATTTCAAAACAAACGTTAGGCTAATGTTGCCCTCCGCGTTGCCCAAGCCTCCCGCAGTACGTGGAATGTCAAGCGCTGGTTGTGCAACGCCGAACGCAACAGATCTTGCTGTACGGCGTCCAAAATGCGTCGGCAATTCCGTTTTTGGTTTTTTACTCTTCCATACTTTCGGCATCACAGGCAGTTTCGAGAAATAATGCTACTCTGATCCGTCCGATACGCCACGAAAATATGAAAATATACAAAAATGCCAGAGAATTCGGAGCCACCGACGCACAAAGATAAGAAAATACTTACAGCAGAATCATCAGAACCACTCCAAAATTAAACCTTTCGTTAGCTTGTTCATGCATCCGTCTATGCCTTAGTCCTGGGTTAACTTCTCTCCTGTCATAAAACTAATACAAATCTACATACTACGCCCGCGTCGGCGTCGTCGGCTACATCTGAATTTTATTAGTGCAAAAAATTGGGCAATTTCAAAAATATAAAGGGGTTTATTGAAAGGCCTTCATCCGACTATTTGGACTATAGATTTCAATGGTAGCAATAAAGGGTTGCAGTACCTCGTATTTTCGGCGACGGGCCAAATAAAATTTTGGGATATTTTTATGGTAATCAGGGTTTATGATCGGCTGTGTCTCTCCTTTGTGGAGAAGTTGCTCTATTTTTTTCGCTGGTCGGCGCAGGATAAAGTTGTAAAAGCACAAAAGCAACCTTCGTAGAATTCTGAAGTAATTTAGCAATATGCGACATTCACGCAAAGTTGCCTCATCAAGAAATTAAAGTATAAACTTTAGTGACTAATTGGTAACAATTAATAAAAAGTAATAATTAAATATTTTACGCTCACAATTTTTTTTACTAATTATAAATGCGTCAAATATTTAAGGTAACGAGAAAAATAGTTTTACAGTCCAAGTTTAACATATTCTCTTTGAGACATAAATTGAGATGATATTGAAGAATAGTGGAAAAGGATATGAGGCAAAAATGATGAATGGACAAAAGTGGAAAATAAAAAAAATTATTTTCCACTTTTGTTTACACTAAAAAATATCATTATAATACCTATACCTGTGCAGTTTCAATAATTCTTAAATGACCTTTTTACATGAAAAAATACTAATATACGGGATATGCGAAAAAAGACGGGTAAATTATTTGCGATTTTTTTTTATACCGAAAAAAATATATATTATACTTGCATCAATATAGAGTCAGTAATTTTTAAATGACCTTAGTATTACATTTAAAAAAAGAATATATTTCTAGAATTAAGCGCGAAAATATAGTTGAAGCATACTTGTCCGAATCTCTGTTCTATCCGAGGAGTTATTTTGAGTGAGGAATAAATATGAAAAAATATATATAAAGGGCTTATTGAATAAATAAAATATGATTATTAAGAAACAAAATGTTTTTTCTTTGTGTGTGTACCTACATAAATAAATAATTGGTATACCTATTTACGATTTGAAAATAAGTTATTTTTAAGCGCTTCAAAAATAACGAATAAATTATTTGTCGTATAATCGAGGGTCCACTGTATGCTAATTTCATCGACATAGTAGACGTTGTTTTGGAACGGAGATTTTAGGATTTATTTAAGTTTCTCAGTCGCTAATAAAAAATGTTGATTATTTTTATTAAAGACCAACCGTACTCCCGCGAATATCACGGGAAATAATAATAACGACTTGACTTGCGTGATTGCGCAACATACATATATGACGTGCGCTGATTGCATGTCACACTCTAATTATCTAATGTTTTAATTCCAGCAATTTACGAACTTTATGACAGACAGACAACGAAATTATTATGTTCGATTCTTCAAATCGATGTTGTTACATGCTTTATTATTATTTTTATGATTCTTTACATTCAAATAATTAAACTAATAAGTTAATTATCCATACTAGAAAACTACCCAATATAATATATACAAACGTTCAATAATAACCTTCAATTGTTGGTATACGCTTTTGTATACTATCTCAAACACGCCGGAATCAGAATTCAGAATAAATAGTATACAAGGATAGGGCACATAATGTATTCTATTGTGTAAGCTAGGGTAAAGCAATTATCTGATATCCTGTCTATCTAATTGATTAACACAATAAATTACTGTTAACACTTCCGCCTCTTGCACTAATGTAATGAGTTTATAAATAAGTCATTAAAAAGAAATCGTTTAAATTATTCTTCTACATTCTTTGATATTTTTCTTAAATATTATACACAGTATACACTGTTCTCTGTTCGGATCAAATGGTACTGTATCTAGAATTATAATTTAGCAGACCTATGGTTCTGTTTAATACCAAAATAGAAGTAAATATTAATTTTTAAAAAAAACTTTGAATAAAACCACTATTTATTATACAATCAATATTTTTTGGGGCCAGTGGTCCCCTGATCCAAAAATTAAAATTGTAAGTATAGACGTTACCAAAAACAAAAAAAAGGGAAATGAATAACTAATTAGGAACTTACGTGAAAAAAATTTATAGTGTAAATATTTTCAAAGAGGATTTTATTCAAAGAGGATAATTATTATATTTAATTTGCTATTCACTCTTTTCTAACAAAAAATACATATAATATTTACTTTCAATATATTTATTTTTTGTTTTTGTCTAGATATACTAGCATATTTATAATTTAAATTTTTAGTATACATTGTGTGCTGATGAAGGGACTATTGGCCCCGAAAGATGTTAATTATTCAATAAATAGTGGTTTTATATAAAGCTTTTTAGTTTTATTAATATGAATTATCTTACCACAAAGTGATTTTACTTTTATTGAAGAAGTTATAAGTATGTATATCACGCTAAAGAAATCTCGCCCTGTTTATACTCAAATATTCTGTGATAGTTTTCTTAAATTCACTGTTATCTGTCAGAATTCTAATTCAGCAGTCTTTTAAAATGGTTGAACTATACCTATGCTCAATTCCAAAAACACAAGTGTTTAAATATGTTGAATGACAATGCAAGCGCTTTACTTTCATAAAATCGAAAGGCACCTCGTTGACGCACAGTCCCTTTCATTGGTGGACCGGAACAGGCGGAAAAGTTCCTTTTAGGTCACCCGCGGGTTGCGCAAGACAATGTGCGAGGCCCCACACGTGACACAAGTATCACGGTAAATTAATAACTCGTGCAGTTAACAATCGTGTTCATACCGTACATGTGTATACATATGTATGACAAGACAATTAATATAATAAACCCCCAGAACTGTCTAGAATTCCATCCGATCTGAAAACAAATATTTCCGAATCTCAAAACTTTTGTCTTAGCAATCCAATAGTGCATAGCTACCGTCATTAATAATTAAGATAGTTGTAATTTATTTATAATAATGACAAATATATTATTACCACTTTTATAAATAAAATGGGGCTGGGTATAATAGTTTCATTATAATATGTCAGATTGATCAGTCGTCTGTGAAACTTTTGTATTTTTGACATTTCGTTGTTAGTTAGCGTGTCAGGACGGTAATTATTTCAAAATTGAATAAAAAAAAATTAACTTTTTCACTGAAACTGTCAAAATAAAGATGAATCTTGTTCATTACAAACTGTAACAAATAATTTTCACCAACATATTAAATACTAGTATTTCAATGTCTCTAAATAAACGGGGAATTTTTGCTTAAAATATTTAATATTTATGTAGGATAGATGTGTCGTAGATAAACTCTGCACTCTGCTGTAGTTCTGAAGGAAACGAGTGCTCAGACATGTGCAAAACCTTGAGTTTTCTTCGAATGTAAGCCTTTTTATGGTACAAATAGTATATGGCCATGTTGCATGAATGCCTAATCAATAAACAAATTAACCATTGGTATTTGGGTAATGAACGAAATAGCCCCAAGCGGGAATGTTTAGAATGTCATTTGCCTTACTGGATATTCGACAACTTTGATTTCAAATAAATCGCAGATTTAAGTCGTTCCTTAGTGGATTTATGTGTATCGGGGCAGAAAATAATTTAGATTACGTATTTTTTTAAGTGTTGGCATATTTACACGGCAGTTTTTTGGATTGATAATTGATGTACCAATATAATATTTATTTATATCCAATTGATCCGGTTTTATAAAATACATAACGTTACTCTTGATTTCAAAACATCATAATTTAGATTAACACTTCCATGATCAAAATATTCCAGTATGTAGATATCCAATTCAGATGTTTTACAATTAACATCTGTCCGGCCAAGGTCATACATGTGTAGAAATATTGCCCAATGAACTAACTGAATTACATTCGAGATACTTTAGAAATTTTAATTAATTATTCGAGAACTTTTGCAAAGTCATCCATGCTTTGACTGAGTTATTATTTTATTATTTCTACCTTATTTTTAAATTTGTTGTTAAATCCTCTATTTTATTAAGACCCTCGATATTTTTAATATCTATTGCGTTTCAAATAGCTGTTGTATTTGTTAAGAGACAACATGGAGGCTGACGGATCAAACGAGAGTAGATACGCTATCAAGCCGATATATGATTTTTTTTAAAAATAGAGATGCGAACATGGAATTCGTGTCACATTAATATTCTTAATATTTTCAAATTAAGCTAAACGCTTGTGCTATGAAAATAGAACTAACTTGCTTGTCTGGAGTGAAATTCGAACCTGCGACCTTTGGATCACGAGGCGAGAGTCCTAACCACAAGACCAACAAGCTACTCGATCGATAAGACAAATATAAGATTGTGAATATTATTCAATTAAATTAAGGTTAACTTCTTCATAAATATTTAACAGTCTTGATCGATGTCTTATCAGAATAATAACTGGCAATAAAATAAATTATTAATCATACATACGTCAATTTAAAAAAAAATCTTACAAAATTGATTGTGATATAGTATTCCTTTAAACATCCTTTTAAAAAAGTTAAATGTTGATTGGCATTTTGTGAAAAACTCATGAAATTTAAGTAGAATTTCAGCAATTAGGGATAATGGTAATTTGGATTAACAGAAACCGAGAGTCGAAGTAAATTTCTCAAAAAACATTTCCCCTCTTCCCTTTTATCCCTTCCCCACCCCCTGATTGGGCTTAAAATTTGAAAAATTATCCTTTAGGACCAGTCGGGTAATACTGACGACATTTCCCCAGTTGCCTATGTTACCCGCCGGGATCTAAAAAATAAGTATGCAAAATTTATGTCGGATGAATTGATTTTTATAGAAAATATATCGGTGAAGGGGAAGAGGTAAAGTAGGAGGGGGAAATGTCACCTGTTACCCGCCGGATCCTAAAGCATAAGTATGCAAAATTTGAGTCAAATCGGACAAATGGTGCAGATTTGTACAGAGAACAGACAGACAGACATTGAGTTTTGTAGGTATAGATTTATCAATATTGAAAAGGTAGGTAGCGGCGCCTTTTTTTAAAAAAATAATTTGTGCGAAATCGAATGGAATGTTGTGTCGAAAATTCAAAACAATAGTTGAAGAACTTTAGGAGATTTAAGATTTTGGACAATCAAAACATTTAAATTTTTATTTATATAAATAAATATAAGGTATATAAAAAGTAGGTATACAAAAACATCTTCGTATTCGAATGAAACGTTGTACCAAAAGCTATCGGTGAAGAACTTTCGAAGATAAGCGATTTTGTACAAATGAACATTTACATTTTTATTTATATAGATAGATAATTGGATTATTTGTTACAGCACCATTTTCGTGAGAACTCATCTACATGAAATACACATAAACATTATTTGACAGAACAACTCACTGGTCAAATAACTTATTTTTAAATTACTTATACACGGGATGACAGCAAAAAAAAAATAACGTTAAAAACTATAGTTGAAAGGACCACGAAAAAATATGTGTTTTTGTGGAGTGCAGTCATACTTGGAGTGGAGACATTAGATATTTTATTCTTTCTATAAGTTTTTGCGTAATTATCTATATAAGCAGGTACGTACTTTTTGAACTGTGGTAAGTATTTGTTTGTCTTAGTTTGTTTGGTAGTTTATTCCATAACTTTTGTCCTGCCATCATGAAAGCATGATCACCGAAAATAGTTTTGTTGGCGTGATTTACTTCAACAAACCTCCTTGTTTTGGAATTTGTTTCTGAGCGAAAAGTTAGTTGTTTATTATTCAGCGGCAAGTGGAATGCAGAAGTCGGTAGTATATTGAGGGGCCATATTGTGAATAAACCTGAATATTGTGAGGCACAACTTATATTCAATCCTCTCTGGTGATGGTTTGAGATATGCGTTTGCTTAAATTTACAGATGTAACTATTTTATTCTATTTTAGATTAGGTCTTATGTAAAATAACAACTAGATACAATTACACTGCGAGAGTATGATAGAATTCAGCACCATTGTGTTGGGACACTTATTTTGTTTCTTGCAGTTTATTTTGTTTAAATTTAGCGTCGCGTCAAAGGGAAATGTTAGTCTGAGCAGATTCAAGGTTAGCGGATGAACAAAGCGGACTTTTTCTACTGAAAATCCGACTTTTTGCGCAATACAGTAATTATGTAATCATCCGTGCTTGCGTGCTTGGGAGTACGAAATAACGAAAATGCAATCAAAGCGTCAATCATGATAACCTCTTCACGATTTTTTTCACCGAATGACAAAAACTGAGTTTCGTGACTGACGTGGGATTTTTGGAAACAATGGATATTTTATGAACACTTAAATATATATTTAATAAGTAGTTATCTAAAAGCCAAATTGTAATGTTACAAAGCTGCGATATCCTTTCCCACAAAATGAGGTAGGGATTAAATCACAACCATCAAAATACATAATTCTCAATGACCGTCACTAATATTCGTCACTAAAACTAGTAAGACGCTACACTATGCTAGATGGCGATGTTTATAAGGTAACACAAACATACTACGATTTTGCGATAATTTTATTTGTAGTAAAATTTTAATTACATTTTGTGAAAAACTGAAGAAATTTATAAAGAATTTCAGAAATTAGAGATCATAGGTCATTTGGATTAATAGAAACCGAGAGTTTATTCATATTGTAATGTGTATTGATGTAAAAAACAATTTGTTAACATTTTATGTAAATTGATTTCGCATTACTTTTTTTATTGTGACTAAATAAGTCCATTTATACAATATATTTTCGTATTATACATTTTAAACTGTTAAAATTCCCAAGCACAAGAAATAATTTTCAATTCGGTGCGAGTTTTACTGTCATACGAATGTTTTTTACTATGATTATGATTTTTTTATAAATGAAACAAATATGTAGGTATGGATATGCACGTACTTAATATATCTAATTTATATATCAATACGGTTGAGATTGCTTCATCATAGTGTTTTGTTCTCCCATCATAAATTGATTGTAAAATTGATGTATCACTTATAAAACTTTTAATAAATAACAATTGTATCCGATGTCTGTATCACAAACATATGAGGAATTTTGTGAAGTGTTTTTGATGTTTTGATGAGTGGCGATGTATTTGTTGAAAATGTTACAAATCAAACGTGATAATTTCGTTGTCTATCCATCTGTCCGTCCGTCTGTCTGTCTGTCCATTCGAAACATCGAATTCACGACTAAAAAAAAACAAATTAAACGGCCGGAGATGGGGCTTGAACCCCGGGCCAGCAAACCCCAACCGGCCGCTCAACGCATGTTGCTACCGCAGCCAAAAAGATACTATAAATATATATTAGGGCTTAGCAAAGACGCGAACCAATATTCCGTCATTTTTGACGGGTTACAGCTTTTTTAATTAAATATTAATAAAAAAATATTGATTATTTTATTTGTATATATCTACTTTTTTTAAGTATTTACACCAACATGTTTCAGAAATAACCATCCCATCATCAGGGTGTTGTATAAAAGTAGATATATACAAATAAAATAATCAATATTTTTTTTAAATGTCAATCTACAATGTTGCTCAATCAATTGAAAAAATAAATATTAATATACATAAAGGATATCCGGTAACTAGCAGCAAAAACTTTGGGGAGTTTTCCTCATTCAATTTTGAGAAGATAATATTATACTTTGGATGAATGGTCGACACTTATTTGTATATTTTGTCAATATTTCTGACTTATTTTCTGTAAGACGTTAGACTATCACTACAGTAACTTAAATGAAAGATTTAAAATGTATTCGCCATAATACAAGTAAAAAAATAACAAAATTTTTACAAAAATATATTTTTCAAATTTTTGCAAGGTTTCAATTATTCTCTCCCGAAGTTTTCGCTATTAGCTAAGACATCTTAATTTTTTATTTTTAAAAACGGTATTTTTCCATTTTTACTAAAAAAAACTTAATTTGAGGTAATTTAATTTATTTAAATAATGGGTAAAACGAAAATGAACCTTCACGTTTTTATTTACGTAATTTATGAATTTACAACCTCTGTTCGCATGGCCGTACAATCATATTAATCAAAAATGATTATTTTGTTGGTTTATTTTCCAAATTAAAATAAGTGTTCAGTTGAGATCATCAGCTTCAAGGTGACATTGTCCGCGAACTGCAACTCACTTCCTTTCGGTCATTTTTTACCGAATGAAAATTCTTCGTGGGAACAGTCGACGAAAAAAACAGCGGCGGTGGACGGTCTGCACTTATAAATGTACCTATCTATTAAGAGATTTTATTAAATGAAATAATCATCCGTATTCCGAACTGAGCAATATTGCTATTTCTGTAACTTGACAGTTATTAGTTATTATATAACATTGTGACGCCGTTTTTTTTGAAGTTTTATGTTTGACAGGTTTGAAATTAATGAATTCAATAAATTAGAAAGCTCACTATTCGAAATTGTGAATAACTTAACGTTTGTTTACGTTTTAGAGCTTTCTGATTGATTGAATTCATTAATTTCAAACGTATCAAACTTAAAACATCAAAATTGACGGCAATACAATGTTATACATACCTGTCAAGATTGGGATAAATATCTGACATCCCAAAATTGCTATTTTCAAAATAGCATAGATTAACAGTTTTACGAAATTTTTAACAAAGTATTTGATAAATTATTTTAATAAAATGAAGAACTTGACTGACAAGGAATAAGAATAATGTGATACAAAATATGAATAATAATATTCGAGCTTGCATGCGAAGATGTATGAATGTGGATAAGGTGAGAGTTGTATGTCAGGACAGAAGAGTGTGGCGCTCTATCCTTTCTGCCTGGTGGTAAGTAAGTAAAATATGAAAAAAAAAACATTAAATTAACCGTTTCTTTATTTGTAATTTTTGAATAACAAATTGTAAGGAGATGGCTATCCTAATTTCTCGAATAGTCCACAATATTCTGGAACGTATTGTCTCGAACATTCGAAAATCAAGATGTTTTGTATAAAAAGATGAAACGAGTGCCACGCGGGGGAGTTTTTATTTGATTAGCGATAAAACGAAAGAAGCAGTATGACCAGCGCGAGTATATGAGAGTGACAGATATACGGGTAAAGTACCTACGTGCGAAGTTGAACGGATGATTCTCGAAAGTGATCGATTTGATAGAAACAGCTCAATAAAAAGTGTTTCACAAATGAATGACTCGACATAATTTGTACGGATTAAGGAATTGTATAATACGTGTGTGAAATATTAAGTAAGTGAATTTAAAAAAAGTGATTAGCCAGCTTGATTCGCTATTTTGATTCAAAGTGGAGTCTGTTAAAATTATTTAAAAATTCAAAATCTCGTTTAATATTGGCCCTAGAGAAGAAAAGTGAGGGTAAACAATGAAGCATTGTAAACGTTGGTACGCTGGTAATAATACTTTGATTTCACATATATACAAAATATACCTGATTCTTGCAGATTTTACCGTGAAGGACTTTTAACTATTGAAAATTGAATTTACGAGCCCTCCTTTTTTGTAGTCACACGGATTTCATTATTTACCCGGTTTACATTATTTCTATTAACGTCAGATCGTCACATACATATTTTCAATAACTATTACTTTTAATTATAAGTTAAAATATTCTGCTTGATACTGACATTTTGCTGACGTTATTTTTAAATGTACAAAATAAATATAAAAAGCCGTCGATAACATATAATTACAAAAAAATTACTTGAATAGCAGAGGTTGAAAATAAATTAAAATCAAATTAGTTTTCGTATTACTCACTGACATCACTTTGAAAGTGAAATAAATTTCAACAAAAATAAAAATGCAAAGAATTTTTAATTAATTATCGACTTATGGACGTACATGAGATACCTGTTTCAATACAAGACCTGGCTAGTTTAATTTAATACTTTATTAATAAGGTGTTAACATTGGTATACAAATGCATGTTCTAGTATACGAATGCAGACATATCACCGATTATATACCTAAGTGTTGAGGCTCCTAAGAGATCAAAATTCCAGCATCCAGACTAGTAGCCTGGCCATGCTAAATTCTCTTTTTCTAGCGCCGTCAAATACATAAATGTATTTAAACGTTTATGTATTTGATGTGAACGTGTACTTAAACGTGACTTGCGTTATATACATAAATGTATTGATTCTTCCTTATTCTTTTCTTCTTCATTCTTATTCATTATTTCCTTATTTATTTGCTCAACTTGCCCAAACCACCTAACCGACTCTTTTTTAATTTTGTTTACTGTGCCATGATCAGCTTTATATTCTTTCCTAACTTGTTCATTCTTTCCTCTGTCGTACATGGATTTCCGTGCGCTTAAGTTATCTCATTTCCACTGCATTCAGCTGACTTTCGTTCCTCTTCTGCCAGCTCCAGGCTTCGATTCCATACATCTGGATTGTGTGCTGTTAGTTTTTTTCCTTGCAGTCTCTCTCCTTTCGATATCTTTATCAGCTTTCCTTGCGCTATCAAACATACTTTCTAAAAACACAAACTCATCTACTTGTTCACTAACAGTATTTCACAAGTTGTCTTTTTTCATCTTTTTGGAATATCATCACTTTTGACTTGTTGACATTCACAATAAAGTCACTTTCTTTACATACATCCAACATCCTGCTAACTATACTCAGTAAGTCATGTTCGCTTCTTGCCACTGATATGCACTGCATCATCCGCGTACCATAAACTGTATAAAAAATTCGCCCTTTTTTGCTCCTATACATTCCTGTTCTTTTACAGAATTATTCACATGAAGAGTCACGCCGCCCTATTTTACGCAACACTGTTTGACACAGCTTATATAAAATGTCGCTGAAATATATTTATGTCCCCTATGTCCCCTTTGATATATATTTTTTAAGTGATATATGTATGTCTATTCAAACGATTTTTTATATAAAAACACCTTCGTAGAATATGTAAGGAGCCAAGTGAATTTTTAAAATTGTGATTGTCTCTGTTGTAGAAATTTGTATTTTGGATAACTGACCATCCATTTGAAAAAAAAATTAATGTAATAATGCTGACCCAAACGTAGCTTGAAAAGCTCAAGACAATTATTTTTAATAATAAAATAATAAAGTGTTAGAATTGTAAAATGATACGATTAGAGTAGTAAATTATAAATCCAGCTGTGTTTTAAAATCGAAACCGATTTATGTGAACATTTTTGAAATTGTTCTCCTATTTTCTCCCCATTTCTGCAGAAACCCTTCGTGCTTGTTTCGGAGCTTAACTGAATGCGCGACATGAACAAGCAAAACGATTTTAAATTCATTTCACATTTGAAACAGTGCAGTATATTTTAAAATATTATTTTAAGCTCGAACAAACTATCACAAATAAAGAATAACAACAATGATTTAGGAGCAACAGATCAACAACCGACGCAATATTCATTATACGCCAAGTGAAGGAAAAATCTATAGAGTGTAATAAACCAGCCTATGCCTGCTTCCTGGATTCAACCAAGGCATTTGACAGAGTGGTACTCAGCGATATTGTAGATATTTTGGTGAATAAGGAAATATCACTCTCATTAATAAAAACTATACAGGATTTGAACACCAATGGCAAAACAAAAATTAAAGTGGATGGTGTACTTTCGAGGGAAATACCAACGATTACAGCAATCAGACAGGGTGATAGTCTTAGTCCATTTTTGTTCAACTAGAATATAAACGAAATAACAGACGAGATGACAGCTCTTGGACTCGGGTACAGGATAGGGGATAAAATCATTAATGTAGTGTGTTACGCTGACGATGCTACTATACTGGCCAAAAATGAAGATAACTTATAGAAAATGCTTTACAAGTTCCATCTTGCATGCAGGAAGTACAACATGATCATTTCAGTTGAGAAAACTAAGTGTCTTATAATATCTATACAACCTCGAAGATATATATTGGTCATAAACAATAAATCCATAGAACAGGTTATGAAATTTAAGTAAGCTACAGCGAGCTGTATAACGAAGTCAAAGAGCAGACAAACAAAGCAGCGGTTATCTTTGAATAAAGAGACACTGTATGAGCCAATAAGCACATGCTAGTGGAAAGCAACGTCAGAATATATAAAACATGTATAAGACCTATCGTAACATACGGTATCGAAGCAAGAGCGGACACGGCGAGAACTAAACATCTCCTCAGAACTACCCAGATGAAGACCCATTGCGGGCAAGTCTCTCAGAGACAGAGTACCCAATACGGAAATCCGTAAACCCTGCGACATACAAGACATTGTAAGATGGAGCAGGCAGAAAAAGCGTTTCTAGAGGGACCATGTCGAGAGAATGGAGGAGACGAGAATTCCCAGAGCCGTGATGCGCGGGATTCCAGAGGGGTGCCGACCGCCAGGGAGACCACCAAAGAGATGGAGGGAGAGCTGGATGTCCTCGTCACAGGTCTGACTTGTCAACACATGATCTAACAAAAGAAGAAAAAGAAAATAATAGAAAAAATGTTTGTTTTTTACTATACTTTTAACGATGTAGGTTTAGAAATAGGCATCTAATCAATATTTGAATTAATGTAACATGTAATGCAATCTCAAACATATAATTTTATCGCTCTTGAATGTTTCTATATTAGGACGGTTCGGTGACCAAGAGTTCACAATATCTGCTGTACTCGGTACCAAATGTGTTTAGATCTAGTGTGTGCTCATAAAAATATGGTTCCATTGCATCACAACACTGCTCGTTCATACGCGCTGCCAGTGTAAGTAAAATATCAATGATGCAATTATTCCGGCCCTAAATATCTTCCTTTCCTCCGAATGTGGGTCACAGATAAGTAATGGTCATGTACATAGAAATGAAACTGATAGACTATCATAAACTTAATATTGTGGTCTAGTTGCGCGGCTCCGAGCGCTCGCAAGTCATGTTGCAAGCTATTTAGTTGAGACATTTTTTTACATTCTAATGAATCGTATTGTTGAATAGACATTTCAACGTTCTTGAATGTTATTATTTATTTATTTATTTATTTACAAGCCTTTTTCTTTATAATTTGTACAAAGTTGATAAATAATACACAGTAGAAATAATATACAAAAATACAAATGTGAACATAAATTTTTATTTTTATATTTATTAAATTTATTTGGTAAATGTACAAACTTAAGAGTGTTTTCAATATAATATAATTAATACACATTTATATTACACGCTTACCCTCTTTTAAATGAGAATTTATTCTCGTGTTTAAAAGTGGGGGCATTGTCATATATGTATATATCTTTTATTAAGGAAATCGTTATTTAAGACATTACATTAAATAAGTAAGATATAGACAAAGAAACATTAGATTAAGTTATAAAAATTAAGACATTAAATTAAGTAAGTAAGATATAAACAATACAAGAATACAAAAAAGTTGAATAAAAAGAAACAATAAAACAATAACAGTAATTCGATGAAATTAGAAATATAAATAATAATTTAACACATTATATATCAATGAAATTAAATTTAGAAATAGTAATTTTATACAATAGGCAATATAATAAATTATAGAAGAATAAATAAATAAATAAATATTAATTCAATGAAGACAACATAGAGTAAAAATATTTTAAGAAATAATAATTTTATTAAAAGGCGAGTTAACCAAAAAATATATATTTACGCGCGTATATGTTATATTTCTGCATTAACCCTGCTATTAACAAAAAAGCTAGTTTAGACCTTTTTGTAACGGTGCAGGGTAGCATTCCAAATATCTATTTCGGTACTAATGGCTTTAAATTTAGAGAAATAACATTTTTCTAAACTATTTTTATTATAGATATATATTTAAATTAAATTTTGTTTTATGAAAAATACCGTTTAATCAAACGAATGTTGTATTTTTAGAAATATATCAACATTTTCATTTACTAAGAGGAAATATTCCATAAAATAAAATTAAATGGCGAGTCATCATCATCATGAATCATAGATATTTGAAATATTTATCCTAATAGAAATTTGAAAAAAATACGTAGGAACTAAATATTTTTTTCAGTCAGTTTTCTACATTCGCAGATTATCATTTATAAAATAAAACTGAAAAAATATGTATTTATATTTTCAATTTACAGAAAAGTCAAATGCACATGACCTTTTTTGAAATACTTTCTTAATTATTACATGAATGACCAATATTTAAGAGATTATGTTATCTTATTTTTTTATTAAATTCTATTATTTATAAATTTTGATTTGTTTTAAAACTAGATACATAATCCATTTTTTTGCAATGTTTACATTCCACACAGCAATGTACATGACATTTTTAAATTCATTTATGTTTACCGCGAATATACAGAGACATGTTTATGTAATGCAGCGGAAAGAAACTAGTCTGGTGACCAAGCTTGGTCGAGACTTCGAGCCTTGTTTCGGGAGACCACCTAGGTAGTCTTAATTTCAAAAATCGTGCGTGTAATCCGTAAACACAATTATTATAAATGTATATAATATAGTTATATCTTGATCAAAACATCAATTAAAAAATTTAATCAGTGCACTTTCAAAATGATTCAAGATCATGTTATGCAAATCAATTTTCAGTAGGATTAGGAAAGGTGCGAAAAATCCATAAAGATTATTTTCGTATATAGAGCTCAAAATTGTATAAAATGACTTTAAATACAACTGTTTGATCCCATCAATTATTGTGTATTGTGATCTGAAATATGGTCAGAAACATCGTAGAAACACGGCAGAGTATCCCAGAAATCTCTAACTTGAAGATTCTCTACGGTCGTGAAAACCTAAGAACATTTTTACGAATTATTCTTTAAAATTTAGTTAAAAGTCAAAAAAATTATTTTCTCTTCCTATATTAATTAATTTAGGCGTATGCTTTAATTTTTCATAATAATTACTAATGGTATTTCAATAAAAATGTATCACTTAAATAAAAATAATACAATTTTTATTTTTAACGTGCTTCTTTACTTAAGTAAGTACTATTTTTTTATTTATCTAAGTTCATTCACTGCTTTAGCTATTTAAAAAAATTCAAATCATTTTTTATATCAATTATTTTATTTGAATACTAGCTATAATCCGTCAAAAATAGCGCATGCGTGTAGCGTTAGTGATGGACAGTATTTCGCAGAGAATTATATATTCTAATTATGTGTTGGTAGAATCTATATATGTATGTGTAAATGTATTTAATATCTAATAAAAAAAAAATAGAGATGCGTAAACGAAACACGTGTCAATATTCTTATTATTTTTAATCTAAGCTAAACGCACGCGTGCTATGAAAAATAGGACTACATGACTTGCTGGCCTGGGCTCGAACCTGCAACAGTTGGATCACTTGGAGTGTGTCAAATTAATATTTTAATACGTGTTACTTTTTATTTATTCTCAGTGCATCCGATATTATGACATACGTCGTTCGTTCACAAGTGTACAGTCCCATTTTCATCACTCAAATGAGGTCAAGAAGCGACGATAAGCGCTCTGATGCCGGAGGAAATTCGAGCTGATTGCGCAATGTAACTTTGAGTTTTGGACTTTCTAAGGACTACGATTACTAAATAACCTTCGTGATATTAAACACATTTTGTAACATAGATATTTTTAAGGCTGAATATTTTAGTACTTCAGATAAGAGCTGATGGGTTTAATTCGACAATTTAATTGTGTATCGTATTTTTATTTAAGTTCCACGACAAAAGGCCCGCGCGACATTAGATAGATAATAATATTATAATAAGACAACTTTTAGTGTTTTTTTGTATGAAAGGTCATTAAATAAATAAATCAATTAAAAATGGTAACAAAATCATTGAATATTTTTCACAAATTCTTGAAAAAAATATCCGATAAAATCAATGGACAAAAATATTGAGTATGAATATACGCTAATTCCGCCCTATTGAGCAAAAGAGTAATATTTGTAATCTTCATATGAAACAAAGGGGGTCAGAAGCATATATTTCTGCGTTGAAGGTAAAGACTGCACTTTTGTTTAGCTTTACCAAACCTAACCTAATATTACGTAGGTTATACATGCAATATTTTCGTTTATTGATTCGATCGGGAACGTTTTAAATAATTATTTGTGAAGGAGTTTATTTCATGATTTCGTCACCATTATCCATTAATTTGTTTAAAGCTCTTTCATAAGAAAAACATTTTGAAATGTTGTTTGTTTTCATTATGTTAATGAATCTAATGTCGCGTGGATCTTTTGTCGCATGGACATTTTGCCGGGTTCAGAGTTCGATTTCCTTTGAGATCTCAATATATCTATGTTTGTGATTTTTATGCAATAATTACACCTAATGGCTGTAGCGAAACACATCTCAATAACACCAATGTTTGAGAAAATCACAAAGATATATAGAGACCCTGTAGGGAGACATTTAAGAAATTTCTTTAACGCATAAATAATAAAACGCGTCGATACTTTCGAATTTATAATAAATATACTAGGTACTTCGTACACTGTCACATTTCTTGCTTTGGTGTAGCGAGATATTATATAGGATATTTCGCCTTATTCTCATTATAACGACATTGTTATATTAGTAAAAAAAAGAGCGTAGGTACTCTTAAAGTTTCTACAGAAAATGTCAAAACATCTGTCAAACATCCAAACTTATGAAGAGACAATGTTATATAATAGCGGTCAAGACATGATTGTTACATTATATCGCAACCTTAAGAATAAGGCGGATTACTCTTCATATAAAGATATTATTTCAGATTAGTAATTTAAAAGAGAGCTATGTGTAAAATGGTTTTAGTCAACAATGCAAACCGGGCAGGATTACTAGTTCATAGTCCAGATTGTAGATACATAATATTATATTGATTTAAATCTAATATGTATTGTATAAACGCCTTCAAACCACAGCACCGTGCATAGCAACCTATATCTTCGTGCTAATAGTTGACTTCCACAGCATCCCAAGGTGATCTGAAATAGAGATCTTGACAATCAAGTTACAAGATAAGTAGCTACCCACATTCAATCAATACGGCTCTATTAATTACTTGCAACACACTAACGTTCTTTTCATTTGCATCGCGGAGTGATAACGTGTATTTGCTTTTTCAGATTTATAAAAGAAAGTAAAAAAATATTTTATAATATAATAAGTAAAAATATGAATATGTTATTCTTCTAAATTTAGAACATAAAAATAGTTAATTATGAATATTTTATATTTCTACCAGACGCTTTGACTATTAGGGTGTGTTATTTTTAACAATTTTAGAATTTTGAAATTTATTGATACTCAATAATATCGCACTTGCAGTTTAATTAAAACTAGTACTTTTTGCTAACACAGTGGCTTTGAAATATATACATATCAGAAATATCTATTTTTAGTATTTAAAAATTGTATTTTTAATTAAATACTATTGTTCAAATAGTAACAAAATAAGCATTAGAATTACGCCATATTTAAGTTTATTTTAACAGTTTGTTAGATTTTGTTATCTACCCTGTTTTAGCCAATCTCAGTTTGTTTTTTTTTAGTAATTATACTTAAGAAATTCAGAAATTTTAATTTTTTAAACGAATATAAAAATCTGATGAAATTAAAAAAAAACAACACTTTATCACTTCTGAAGAATCACTAAGAATCTACATTTTCGGAATATTTGGTTTGATTAAGCGTGCCAAAATTATACTGAAAACACAACTTTTTTTGCATTTTATTGTAGCTATAAACGCAATGAAACTTTTGAAAACTTTTATGGTAAAAAATAAAATACTTTTTTTTTCGACATGCATAGTGACGCAACCTATTGATTATCCTCGTGTTAAAGATATAATAGCTGCAACCCGTCAAAAATGACGGAACATTGGTTTGCGTCTTTGCTAAGCCCTAGTATATATTTATAGCATCTTTTTGGCACTGCACGGGAGGCAGCCGTAGCAACATGCGTGAAGCGGCCGGTTAGAATTTGATGGCCCGGGGGTCAAGCTCCATCTCTGGCCGTTTAATTTGCTTATTTTAACCGCGATTTCGAACGAAATTACGGACGTTACGGACAGACAATGAAATTATTATGTTTGATGACTGAATGCATCTTCATTCTGTCTCGTCCCACAGATACATCTCATCTAACACTATCGATTTTCGTACTGATTTACATTATACATATATTGTCGTATATCATGGGCATTTACTCCATACTACAAAAAAAACTGTACATAATAATAATTTCTGAATGAAAACCTATGTACTTAAATGTAGAAAAATTGAAGTTCGCATATACCTCACCTCAGTGAAGTCAGTGTTACCTCTCGTCAGTCCCTCAACCATCTATCGGAAGAATTTTAAAATAACAAATAATGAATATGATTTACTTAATTTAAAAAAAAAAAAATTTCCAAACGTATATGAACTAAACTGAATTACTTTTGACGTGTTGTAAAATGTTTCAATAGCGCAAATCTGAATTCGAAGTAGTATAATATGTTTAACCTTCACGTAATAACTTGATTAATTTCTCTACAGTAAAATAAAAGGAAATTCCCGTAGTTATTGTTTGTACAACAAAGTACTTCTGGAAAATTAAAGGTATTTCTTCAATATCTAGTTTCGATACAAAACATTCTAGTTCCGTTCTATAGCAACATCACAAGCGACACAACTTTTATGTATAGGTACCTTTTGTTCTCCATTGTTATATATTTATTAATATATTGATAATCTTTTAACAAAAAAATGATAAATAAAGACATCCAAAATTGTTAAGACTCATAAGTTAATAAGAACCTACTCATAAGTTAATAAGTACCTACTTAACAATCTCAAACTACTTTGTTTTTAAAAATTAAATAAACACACGTATAATTTAATTAAACGTTTTAATGAAAATAATATTATTTGCAAGATTTAAGAATTTAATAATATGAAGAATTAGGTGGTCGTTTTTTATATATGCCAGTGTACATTCAAGCGTGTACCGTGTACACATGAATGCACGTTAGTTTAGGTATAAAGTAATTCAATGTGATGCTAATGTACTAAGGATAGATTTCAAGAATAGATTATAATTAACATAAAATATAATAATCAATGTTGAGAAATGTGAACATTGCATTATGCATTATCATTGGATTAATAGTATTATTCCTCAAATAATATAAACTACATAAATACTACTATAAATAACGACTATGTCCTTTCGGGGTATTTGGGATAGAGGGCGGGAAAGGGTGATTAAATTAGGTTAGTTTTTGCGTGTAATTATATCATTTAAATTTATTTTTTAATAAGTTAAATTCATCGGTATAAACAGATACAAATCTAAAATAACAGTTATATTGTAACCTGTTAAAAAAACGGTTTTGACCATCACGAATACTCCTGATCACGGTGTCGCTCTATTTGCCTACGCTCTGCCCCGCGTGTTTCGAGTCAAAGGCCTATAACGACGACTTCCAAACTTGGAGCCACGCGCTAGTTCAAAAGAAGTATTCTATCATCAACATTTTTTATTTTTATTTGTTGTATTTTGTATTTATTTTGTGATTTTTACATAAGGTGGTACGACAAAATATTTAAAAATAAAGAAACCTATTTTTCTACTATCTCTATGAGAGTCGAAGACTCGTGTATAGAGGAGTATAAGTATAAAATCATAAAAAAGCTACATTATATACATTTTCAGGTATTGAGCATAAATACGAATTTATATAATTTATATTCTGAACGGCCGTGAAAACCTAAGGACATTTTTAAATACGAATTAATCATCAACATCTCCATCCCCCTGTCCTAGTAGGGTTGGGGGCCCAAGATTCGACAAGGTGCTTCCGTATTCCCCTGTCTTGCGCTACTTCTGCATGAGTGAACCAGTCTAGACCCATTCTCATTCATACACATTTTTTGTTGCTTCTCCCAGCTTAATCTGGGGTGACTCACCGGCCGTCTTCATACCGGGGTTGCCAAGAGGATTCTTCTTGGTATTCGTTCCTCTGGCATTCTTAGCACATGTCCAAGCCACCTCATTTGTAATTTTTCTATGTGTAGGAGTAGGGGCTCACGCCGAGTATGTGCCTTGTGTCAGCACTTCTCACTCTGTCAATCAGTGTGACTCTCACTACACCCCTTGGAAAACTCATCTCGGCAGCCTGGATCCTTGCTCTCACTCTCTTCTCCAGGATCCAAATCTGTCAGTTCTCACATCTGAGTAATAAAATTGAATATAAAATATTTATTCAAAACAAATAAATATACAGGTAGGTACTGTTTAGTAAGAAGTAGTGTTAGCTTTGAAATCATGTTTTTATTTAACGATAATATTGGGATAGAAAGTGCAGATTTCGTGTGAGCTGATCATCTCAGTCATTTTTTGATTTCAATTATAAATATATTCTGATCTGTAATTTTTTTGATTGTTTTATTAATACATTTTTACACTTAATATAAATGTGTTTGTATTATTAGTTGATATTAAAGGGAGGTGAAAGGTGCTAATTTTTTTTTATAAGTAGCCGTAGTAACATAAATAACATAATATTGTAAATCGCTGGTCTGTACCATGTACGTTGTAAAAAAATGATGAATTTGATTTTAATTAAGTAAAGTTGCTTGACAACCATCAGTAGAATACAATATTTTATGAAAATATATACCTATTCCCGCTTCAAATTTTATTCCAATATATATGAATCTTCGACATGTCAAGACGTGTCGACATGTCGACAACTCACGACAAGAAGAACAAAAATAACAAAAATGTTGAATGCCCTAAAATTAAAGACAGTAAATCAACGAATAAAATATAATGTATACGATTATTTAAAAATAAACACAGACCATTACACAAATACTTTGATAGCAGCATGAAACTAAAATAACTAACCCATAAAAACCAAGTTTTTATTATACTCCCTTTCTTCTTTGCTAGTTGAAACAGGTTTCGTGCCTACCCCACGCGTCGGGTTCGAGTCGGGCGACGCTACGAAAGGGAGTAAAAAAAATTTTCGAAAAATCCAAAATTATACTATGATTATTAAAAATTTTAAACGAAAATTTGACAGATTATTTTTATTGTTGCCACGAGTCTGTCTGCAAAGTTTCAGCACGATTGGATCACGGGAAATGGTTTAAAGTTTTTTCAGCAGACAAGCAGACAAGAAGACGCTACGAGTTAAAAGAAAGGAAGACATGGCAAAAAAACAGAAATTTTTTCTATCGACAGCAGGCTGTGAGATCTAATTACTACAAAGAAAACGTCACAAAAATAATGTGGACTTGAGTTAATCACACGGATGGATTGTGCCCTCACCGGGAATCGAACCCAGAACCCTCGGTATGGGAAGTCAGTATCAGTGGACTACGAGGGTCGCCATTTTATAGAATTTTTTCTATATTTTTTAAATACATTACTTGATTTTGTCGAGTGACCATCGCTCTGAATCTTTAGCACACTTTTGAAGAAATCTATATAATTCCGTGTTACATAGGTGAATATAAGTTATTATGACATTAGGATATCATTTGACGTAGATTTTGGAAGAAAAATATTACATTTAATTTCAATTGCGGTTTAAGCTATTTTTTATAACATTTTATCACGGAAAAATCTTTTAACCAAACAAAAGAAATCCGTCTTATCAATCTTAGTATTGAAATAATTGGTTTTGCGGTGGTCCAGACCAGTCGCGTCTCTAATCGCACGCGCATATCCGGCATTCACTAATTACGGATGTGATGCAGCTAGCTAGGTGTCGGTCGCCACGAAGTACGTCACTCTTTTGCTGACAGCCGTAGCCATTGCAAGCAATATTTCTGCACTCAATGCCAAATCTGTAAATTGTTAACAATAAATTACTACAGTTAATAGTGAGTACTTATAATTTAAGACAGTATCCATCTACTTACTCTGCCTCTGCTAAATTATCTCGCACACACAGGCGCCACTCACACAGTAAGTACATATCACGAGCCAACACAAGAAGATATCTTTAGAAGGTTGGGAATTTTTTTTCCAGAACACATACACTCACACTTAAGCCGCCTAAGTTTCATGCATGAGTATCAGCAATGCCAAGAGTGATGTGTTATATCCCGTGTTTGCGCCACAATACAGTCAAAGATTTAAAACGTATATATACCTAGTACAAATAAGTAAAGTAGATAAATAATTAGATAAATCAATTAAACATAAATTGTGTGTCTATTTAATAAATATAGAATCGTAAGTACCTTTAAAACACTTACATAGTGAGGATCACTCGTAAACACAGGAAGCAAAGCGCTGAAACTGTAATTAATTCGACGTCATCCATTGCAAAAGATCGAGTCAATACTTAATGATTTCAAAGGTTAAGGCTTTAAAGCGTAATTTGCAGTACAAATTTACAATTTTAAGGCGTACTTTAACCTTTAATCTTTAAATCATTTGAATATTGACTCTGTATTAGGACCTCACTGCATTTAACCCTGATACACAAGTATTTTGGGGAGTTAATACAGCAACGCAAAGAGCAGAACGATGGCTGAATGTAATTTCCGCTTTAATGTTAACGTCTCGTCT
Source organism: Agrypnia vestita (assembly GCA_016648135.1). Classification (NCBI taxonomy): domain Eukaryota; kingdom Metazoa; phylum Arthropoda; class Insecta; order Trichoptera; family Phryganeidae; genus Agrypnia; species Agrypnia vestita. The sequence continues at coordinate 278,253 of JADDOH010000591.1, read as the reverse complement.
TTTAATTGCCGAGAATAGTTGTTGGAAAAAATACGAGAAAGTAACGAAAAATCTCGGCAAAATTATCATTCTTTATAAAGCGGCTTGTTAAGATGGCTCGTATGCGCAGCGTCCGGAACATGTGAGTAACAAAGAGATGCAGATTTGCTTGCGCGGGCGGTCGGGGACGAGGTGGGAACCATTGTTCTCCAAAACTAAAATGAGTCAATTGTGAGTCCGTCCTGTGTGCCAGGATCGATCAATCGCTTTTACTCATTCAATATTTTTAATTTCCATAAATAAAGTTAAGTATTCAAATCCAATTTTAGGTGTTTAACTTCGTTTTGACATAGAACTACATCTTGCCCCAAACCTATAAGACCTTAAAGTCAAGCGACAATGATGTTGTTTTCTTTAAAATGATAAGCGAGCATTGATCGTTTCTCGCAGTTCATGAAAGGAACTGTACCTAAAAATAACAGGATCACATTCTGTGTTCATTATTCCAAGAAGCCTAATTCTGGTAGCTTTATTGTAATTTTTTCACCGACATCTACATATATTTTGTTTCATTACTTAATATTTCATTTAATTTTTTTTTCCGAAACTTTAAATTTCAATTTTTATTATTTAACGTGATAATTTACGTTATTCTTTTATAATTTTATTTTAACATTTTTTAATTTTTTTTACTTATTTATCACTCTTTTTCATAACATTCCAAAAATAGTCGATTATATAATACATAAACATTCTTGAAATATTATCAAAATTAAACTTTTTTAAATTTAGTTTATAATGCCCCACTAGGTGAAACCTGTTCTGGGGCAGTTATATTTCTCAATTTAACAGTTTCATTATTAATAATTATAGGTTAAATCACAGTTATTATTAGAGATGAAACGGATATCCGGTAACTATCCGGTATCTGGCCTAACCGGTCTATTTTTACTATCCGGCCGGATACCGGATAGTACGTTACTGTCCGGCCGGATACCGGATAGTAGATTTCACAAAATTATCGCCAGTAAATTGATAAAGGAAGATACTTGCAGGCAAATAAAAACTAAGCAGTCATAGAAAAATTGTTTATTATTTATTTAATCGACAAATTTGTTTGTATTCATATAACCAATGGCAAATTAAGATAGATGAACACTAGTTTCTCTGCATTTTGAGGGGATAAGTGATTGCTCTTGTTTTTGTAAACATGATCGGCTTCAGAAAATAGTCTTTCGCTCTACGCGCTGGTACAAGAAGCTGAAAACTAATTTCTGGCAAACTTTTTCAAATTTGGATACTGTTTTGAATTAGCTGACCACTAAATATAATGGTCGCAACTATGATCGATTCGAACTCCCTTCAAATAATAGTCAATCTCGCTTGCAATTACGTTATTTTCTTGATCCTGACACTGACTATTATTTCCATTTTCAACTTCATCGAAACAATCCCGAAATGTATCGTGAGCTTCACGAGTGACAGTTGATCCGTTGATCATTTGATCAGTGACAGTCTCGTTACTTCTGTTTCTCTAAGCAGGCGTGGAAGATGGCGATAAACTTCCATTGTTGTTGGAAGATTCATCACAAGATATTTTTATAAATTCCAACAAGATTTTCTGTCGGGCTCTGTCTGATGATATCTGGTTTTCAAGTTAATAAAACCACGAAATCATATTATTTTTCTTCTGACAGAAAGCACTAAGTCATATCATGCTTTCTGCTAGAAGGATTTTTGCCACTAGATAGTGCAGCAGATCATTATTCAAACTAAGCAGTCAACAAAATTTAATACTGATCTTCGAAAAGCTATTTTGAGTATGAAGTTTTAATTAAAATGAACAAAACTTTTTTTTAAATTGTACTCGTATAGTAAGATAACTTGCAGCAGATAATTTGCAGCAATAATTTCGCTCTCTGTCTGTCCATAGCTTCGTTTAACGTCCATAATTTCTTTCGAATTCGCGGCTAAAAAAAACAAATTAAGCGGCCAGAGATGGGGCTTGAACCCCAGGCAACTCGAACCGGCCGCCAAACGCACGTTGCTACCGCCGCCTTTCCGTGTATCACCAAAAATATACTATAAATATATATTACGGATAAGCAAAGACACGATTCATTTCATGCTCTGCCCAACATATCGCCAGAGATTAAGTTTAACTGCCGGTTGAGGAAATCTAAAAAAAAATTCAAATATTTTGATGGATATCATGGGAGTCGGCTATAAATAAGTAAATACTTAATTCTTCAGGAACCGGCATGTAAAATTACCGTCATTGTAGACGGGTTACAGCTAGTACGTATTATATTATATTTAACCATTCATTTCCATGTTTTGCAAAATGTTTTGCGATATATTATATTAATAGTTGCAATTTTTATTCTATGTACGCTCAAACTCTTCTCGCTTTGTATTTGTTTTATTTCAATAAAAAATTCTCTTCTTTTTAAGTTAACATTAATAGTATAGATAAACGTTTGATTTTAAATTGTAGATTTATTCGATTTCGATTTCAAATAATCACGCGATAAATATTATTTAATTACATCAAATGGAAAAAAATCATTGATATTTTCCTACAATTTGTAAAGATCTAATATTATTGTATTTGAATGCACGACTTTGCATAATAAGTCGTAAACAAACGTTCCATGATTTAATGTTTATATTATAATGTGTAAAAAATATAAGTGGTCATTACAAAGGCAACTTCTGCCCTGAATGTTATTATCCATTTATTAGTAAATGAATGAGTGGTCTGATGTGGAGTCAATGTGCGTGCGTAATAATTGATGGTGGAACCGTTTATTTTCGATACAGTTATTTGGGATTTGTATCTGATTGTACCGATGATTGATAAATAAAATAAAACTGTTCATTGTCTGGTGCCAATTGTTGTCCGTCAAATTGAGAAAAAATAGTTACCGATCATTGATGCAATCGGATACAAATCTCAAAAAACGGTTAGTGTGTCACGGCGTAACATGAAAATTTACCGTGCCACAGACACTAACTTCTTACATAATATGTACTAGCTGCAACCCGTCAAAAAGACGAAACATTGGGTCGCCTCTTTGCTAAGCCCGTGTATATTTTTAAAGCATCTTTTTGGCGCTCCACGGAGAAGCCGCCGTAGAAAAATTAGTTGAACGGCTGGTTAAGGTTTGGTGGCTGGGGTTCAAGTCCCATCTCCGGACGTTTAATTTCGTTTCGTGAATTCGAACGAAATTACGGACGTTACACGAAGTTACGGGGACAGACCGACAGACAGACGGACGGACGGACAGACAACGAAATTATTATGTTCGATTGATATGTACTTGATAAAAAAAAGTTTGCACAACTATTTGCGGTGAGAACAAAAAGCATGACTTTTCCTCAGCATATATTTGAAAATAAACTGATTTACCAGATATATCTCGTATTTCTATTATTATAGAATAAGCCACTCGACACAAAAAATCGGAATACAACATATACTTCGTAAGATTTCTACAACAATTGTTATCATTCGTATCAAAAAATCTGTAGCATAAATATTTGATTCTCATTTTTTTTTCAAATTATACGTTAACAAAAAGTCTTGTTTGAATGTTCCCACTGCACGCGGCTGTTCGACACTGACTGACAATGAGAACGTGTCCTAGAGCTAGTTGAGTTCTAAAATCCGAAAACAAAAAATAAGCAAAAATGAATAAAAATAAATATTTTAATATAAATATTTTAATATTGAATATTAATTAAATATGTAAAACAACAAAAATCTGGATTTCATTAATTAAGATATAAAAAGTAAGTAGAAAATTACAGAAAATAAACTGTAGTGAAAAATCATTATCACAAAAATACTTTTTATAATGGACTCCCTATTTTATACCATTTTGTACCGTGAAATATATGTAAAATTCAAACAGAATTCTTTTTTCTCCATAGCCAACAAACTTTTTAAACGGACTGTTTTTTTTATACGACACTCAGTGCAATAAAACCTACCTAAAATGTATCTATCGTGTAGACGATAAATATCTCCAACATTATCTTATTAATTAACACAGAAAAAAATTTAGCGAGCCAATCGGGCACTGTATAGGTCTTTTCATGTAAGCTTGCAATTGCAAGCTATACTTTGCCTATACCTATACCTATAAAAGACCTATACCTACCTTCCTCGCAAGATACGGTTATAGGATATTCTTATTTATTTTTCGGTATTTAGCAATTACTGATTCCTTAAATGAATAAAGCATGATTCTGAAATCGATGAATTTGCATTAAAATCTATCTGGATGTTATTTTTTTAGATTTTTGCATATTGGTGATAAGGATGCATCAAAATAAATAAATTAAAATTATGTGCTATAATTACAAATATATATATTTTTTTATTTATCTTAATAATTTAGTTCCACACATGATGTTGTGTGGGCTAATACATGATTTCACTTGGACATGTTGCATTCTATCTAAAAATTAAATTCATGATATGTTGCATTCCATTAAAAGTTTTTATAATATAAATTTTCACTTCAGTTTAAACCTTCTTATTCATGATACGTTGCATTCCATTAAAAGTTTTTATAATATAATTTTTGCACTTCAGTTTAAACCTTCTTATTGATGATATGTTGCATTCCATTAAAAGTTTTTATAATATAATTTTTGCACTTCAGTTTAAACCTTCTTATACATGATATGTTGCATTCCATTAAAAGTTTTTATAATATAATTTTTGCACCTCTGTTTAAACCTTCTTATATTCTCCATGTTTTGAATTTCCTTTGGTAGGCTATCGAAGATTTTTATACCTATATACATCATACGATTTTGTGAGGTGTTTTTCTTTATCTTTGGTAGTCTTATGTTGTCGCTTCCTCTTGTATTGTAGGAATGAAAATCCTTATTCATCTTCATCCTGTCATCAAAGTATTTGGGTACTAATCCATGTTTAATTTTAAATATTTGGACCATTACATTATATATTATACTTTGATTTACAGTTTCCAATCCTAGGGCATTCAACATTTTTGTTATTTTAGTTCTCCTATTACACTTCAGTATAATGCGCATCGCTCTGTTTTGTACTATTTGTAGTTTCTTTAGCATTCCGTCGTTACTTATTAATAATATACTGGAACAATAATCTATGTGCGGGAGAATCATAGTATTGTATATTAATAAACTTGTATTTTTATTTATGTCTTCTTATTCTTCCAAGTAAGGACACTTTTTTTGCGATTTTTGTAAATTTAAGTTTTGAATCTATAATTACACATAGGTATTTTATGCTGTCTACGATTTCTAATATCTCATTTTCTAGTTTCGCATTATATTTGGTTATTCTTTTTTTGCTTCCAATTATCATACATTTTGTTTTGGAAACATTTAATTTAAGTTTGTTGAATTGGAGCCATTTTGATATTTCCTCCAGTTCTTTATTTATGATGTAGATAGCTGTTTCCAGGTCACTATCCTCTATGTATATTAAAGCGTCGTCTGCAAATCATCTTATTTTACATTTATTTAGAATTGATGTAATGTCATTTATGTATATGATAAATAATAATGGTCCCAAGACGGACCCCTGTGGTACACCAAGCTCATTTTCTTTTGGATCTGATGTGAGATAATTTACTTTAGTTATTTTGATATCTGCCACTCAAATAGTTTCTAAACCATAATAATGCTTTATCTTGTATACCATATTTTTCTAATTTTTTCACAATTATATTTCGGTCTATTGTTTCGAATGCTCTTTTAAAATCTAAAAATACTGCGACGATATGTTTATTTTCATCTATATGTTCTTTCCAGTCATCAATTACAATATTTAGTGCCATTTCACAAGATTTTTTACTTCTGAATCCTGATTGCCGATCACATAGTATGTTATTTTTCTCAATAAAATTTGTTAACTGCTCTGTCACTATCACTTCTAATACTTGTTCATATTTAGGTAGTGTATTAATTGGTCCGAATTCATCACATTTTTTTGTATTTTTAACTTTTGGAATGGATTGTTGTTGTTTTCCGGGATTTTGGGAAGAGACCATTTTTTAGGCTTTTGTTTACGATATTTAGTATTATATTTTCAGTTATTGGCAATAAATCTTTTATAACATTTATGGTTATTCCATCTGAACTTGCTTTTGTTTTCATTTATCGATAGTGATAACAAACAAAAGTTTGTTACAAATTCTGTACACCTACTCTTATAAACTACACGTGTATATTAGATTGCTTATAATTTATTTAATGATTCCTCCTTATAATATTTCTAATTCTCGATATATGCGCAAAGTAAGAGGGCAAAGCATGCAAAACATAAAAATAAATATTTATACAACGGTGATTTCAGCGAATCATGTATCACGTATTTGTTTTATTTTTTATTTCTTATTTTACATTAAACAGCTAATTAACAATTTGAAGAGAAAGTCATACAAAAAAAAAAATTTAACATTCTAAAGTGGTCGTCGAGTAATTTAAAACTAACGATCCCAAATAAAACGAAAATAATAAATAAGTCATTTATTTAATTTTTTTTTCAATAAGGGCCTTTCTTTTAACGGATGTTTTAAAAGTAAATCGAGGCAAAATAAATATAACGTAAAGCAGAATGTTCGTCAGATTTATCAGCGCGAGCAGAAGCGCAGCCGGATGGCTCCGCGGCGCTGCCGGGAGCGGCCCTCGGCCCGCAGCGGCGGTGATGAAAGCGCTCCTTGCGTAACGCGGAGCGATTTACGCGTGACCCGGTTCCGGACACCGCGCAATCCGCGGGGCGCGGGGCCGAAAGCGAAAGGTGAGGAGCGGTGCGCGCCGACCTTGAAACCGGGGTGGAGAAAGAAAGGGACGAAAGTGGGAGAAAGGCGCGCGGCGGGGGCGCCCCCCGGCCCGCCCCCCCGCCCCCCGCCCGCCGCAGTCACTTTTACTTTCGCGGGCCGGTCCGGCGGGCCGGCGGGCCGGCGGGCCGCAGTCCGCGCGCGCCCGAGCCCCGAGCCGCGCGCCTCTCGCCTCCCGCTCCACGGGCCGACCCGCGAGTGACAGTGCGCCCCCCACACGGATTGCAGTGCAGTGATAGTGAAGCCTTCGCGCGGCCGGAAAGGTGCGCGGCGTGCGGAGCGAAGCGCGGTGAACACCCCGTCACTTTTTACAACGTCACCGCGGCTGGATTTCTACATCCGCTCCGAAGAGTTTCGGAAGAAAAATGCGAGTTTCGAAATACTTTTTACGACCCCCGAAAGTCGGGCCTTTCACCTAACGAAACGGAACCGAAAATTTCGCCATCGGGTACGATTTCCTCCCGCGCGCGAGATGGTCGGTCGCGACGCGGTCTCCCCCCCCGCCGAGGTTTGGTGCCCTTTTGAATCGGAGAAAAAGCGGGAAAGTTGAGCAATCCGGCCGCCGGCGCCCGGCTGTGCCCTAACGAGAACGGCCGCGTTGTGATATGTTTTGTGCCGCAACCGGTGAATGTTACTCGAACGTTGCCGGTATTACGGTCGCTGCAGCTCGCGTAATTCTCCCTACGTAGGTGGGAACGATCGCCGAGCGGTTCTCACCGACGGCGCGAATGAACAAATCCGATAATACGCAATATCGAAGGAGCGGTCCCGACGGCACCTCGCGGTTTGTACGCGCGCGATTCGAGCGCGGTCCGTCGACTGTCGCGGCGACCCTTCGACGACGCTCGTCGGCTCCGTCGATATCGGCGGTCGTGTCGCGACGGTGATCGCCCGGGCCGGGTGCGGGGCCCGACCGCCGCGAATCGCGATCGGAAGGATAGCCGCTCGCGCAGAAATATTCGGCGCCGTTTTCTAATCGGCGTTCGAAGGAAACGCCGCGGTTTCTAATGTTCTCGCAACCGATGTGAAACGATAAATTGTGTAAAATGGTGGAATTGCTCGATACAAAAAATATGTTACAACCTGCCGCCGACCTCGTTAGAGCGTTGCCGCGTGTATTCGATTCACTTTCAGTCCGACGCGAGTCGTGGTGGGGAGCAGCCTGTATCGCAATGGTACCGCGGATTGAAAATCACCGGCCGACATTCGTTCTCGAAAGTTGACTATGTAATATTTTATCGAGATTGAACTGATGTAACGGCTACTCGATTGCCAAAACTTATTTTGTATTCGTGCCGGCAGCCGAAAATATTAAAAGGTTGTCACGTCTCGCGGACAGGTCCAAATCCGGGCAAAAACCAGATTTTCACGTTGCATCTTATTTTAATGACAGGAAATATCAACTACTCGTTGTTGGTTATTCTTCTACCATTTACGTCAATTACTCTGAACATTCAAGGTCATCCACTATTACATTCAACACGCGATTATTTTATTTCCATAATGTTAAATTGACGAGTTCCTCGGTTGTTATAATTACATATTTTCTACATTCTAATATCGTCGAGATTACTCGCTAGGCAATTTATGAAAGTAGAGGGTGATGCGTTTGTAAATGATTGTAATATGACATATAAATTAAAAACATGTTTGTATGTTTTAGAAGAATTTTATCAAAAGTATAATAATAACAATTTATAATCTTTGCTTTGATTATATAAATCAATTTATCTCAATATCGTATTTCACTTATTAGAATTCGATTTATTTTACCTATCGTAGTTTCTGATAGCTAATTAATCGTTCGAATTAAATTCTAACTAACTAACAAACCATCACGCCGTTTCCCCGCAGGGGTAGGCTTAGAGGATTGAACGCCACACTCCTCTATCATGGCATACCACTTTTGCTTCGGCATTCATACATCTTCTCATACAAGTTCTACGGTTGTTGTGGCTTTTAAATTCTAATGATTATTTTATTCATTTTCGAATTAATTTCGAATTATTATTTTTCGAATTCTTCGAAAAATTTTGAATTAAAGCACTCAATGGTATCGATATCTTCGACGCCATTATTTCCACTATCACACATCTCCAGTATATTTCAATACGTAACTTACTACGTCATTCACCCGTATACCTGAGACTGTTTCTCTGGCTATGAAAAGTACGAAAATGTACCAAAAGTACTAGGTTTCACTATCACCTGACGCCTCCTGCCGAAGTTAAGGTATAACCTGTTTTGTCGGTAATTTTGCAAGTGGATAAAAATAAAACCGACAATACTGGTCTATACCTAAAGCTATATTTCTGGTTTGATCCAATAATTATTATTCATGATCGCATTTCAATGCTCGATACAATGTTGCGGCGTTTTAGAAGGAGTTATTGAAAAGTCCTATTTTTTTTTTGGAAACTATTGTAGGAGTCGAGCATAGTCATAGTGTTAATATTATGAATTAAAAGTTTTTATCGGATAATTAAAAATGCTTGGAAAAAATATCTTCATTTTTTGTATAAAGGTATTGGGGATGGTATCTTCCAACATGAAATGAAAAGGCATAAAACTGTTGCATTTCTCAGACATAAATGTCATACCACTCCTGCATAGAATTTCTTTCTGGTTCACCCCACCTCATATGCTATTATGTAAATATCATAGTAATTGGTTTAACCTTTTTGAATATCTTCTGAACTTTACTTCAATTTGGATGTTGTTCTTTTCATTCATTCATTCATCTTCATCCCCTTGTCCTAGTAGGTTCGGGGGCCCGAAGACTCGAAAAGGTGCTCCATGTTCCCCTGTCTTGCGCTGTTTACGTATGAGTCAACCAGTCTAGACCCATTCTGTTTTCATACACATTTTTCTGTTGCCTCTCCCAGCTTAATCTGGGGCGACCTACCGGCTTCCTTCCGGAGTTGCCAGGAGGATTCTTCTTGGTATTCCCATGGCATTCTTAGCACATATCCAAGTCACTTCAATGGTGATTTTTCTTTATGTAGGAGTAGTGTGTGCCTTATGTCGTCACTTCTCACTCACTCTGTCCACCAATGTGTTGTTCTTTTATTTTGTGGAATTAATTATTCCTCGTCCGTCTGCAAAGATATCAAAGCAAAGTTCTTAAATATTGCGCTCTTACTCTGGAACTACTCCTACAAAATGTTAAGAGCATTTTTTAACACAATTTTGTGACATTTTACCCGAGAAGTCTCCGAAAAAGAAGGTATTATGTTAAAAATTTCCTCCGCTAGGTATGCACGAACAATACACGCCCCAAACATTACACGTACAGAATGAAACAATTTGTTTTACTGGTATTTATTTATGGACAAAAAGAATGCTGAAACATGTTCACCCTAAAAATATATTGAGCTGCATTCAAATTCTTGAACAAAAAGTCAATTTCTTCATTTATAGAAATAGTTTAAAGAATTTACGTATTGCAGTATTTATTACCAAAATAAGTTAAACAACAGTCATCCAAAAGAACATAAAATTATACAATATTAGTTTAAAACGCTTAAGGTGTTAAAGAAAATTAATATGATATTAATAATAATATAAACGCGTTCTCCAGTAGGTATAACTATTTAAGGTCAAATATCTCAATTTGAGTTGAGCGATTCAAACACTTCTCATCATATGATTATCGAAATATCAACTACTCGTATCGTATGGAAAGACAGTTTAAACCTAATTATATATCTAGTAGGAAAATAATTAGATTTAAACTGTGAGATAAATTTGCCAGTAGGAAAAAAATCTATAATATATATATATGGAGAAAACATGCAGAGTAGATAGAGTGGGCTTTTGCATCTACACGCCACATATACAAAGTATAGTTTGCGCATAAGATATTCGGTGTCCTTTCTTACTGTCAATAAATACAACTTGCACCATTATGACTGAATACATGTTTAATGTATATAATAATGCATGTTAAATGTATATAATAATGCGTAAAATTTCGTCGTTAATTGAATACCCCAGTGGTTACATTGATCGAGCTGACGGTAATTGCATTTGTTATCCAATACTGTGGAACGTCCCAACTATAATATTACCCGTATATAATCTCCGACAAAAAAAAGAAGAATCGAAAGTCCATTACATAGATCATTTGAAAACATGTTATGTACAAAAACGAGCACTCTTGTATGCATTTATGTGATTTTTTCTTCCCGCGGATAAATAAAACTCACAATGGACTCATGATGTCATGTTCTCTCAACCGTGCATACAATTTTAGCGCTCGCCAATTACTCTACACTCCTTCTTATTTAGGTAGGTACATCATCCGCCTCAATTAGCCGTGAGGTTACAGACAATTTTCCTTGGCGCTTGAAAATGTCATTCAGGCCGACAGAATGCATCTCAACAAATTGAAAGCTGGATGTAAGTGATATATTAATGTCGTACTCAGAGATGAAAATATGACAGTCACTAGCCGTAAACCCGTGAAAACTCATGGAATACAATAATTGCAGGATTTTGAAGCTGAAATTTCATGAATAGACAGTCATTTATTTTTTTAACCTAAAACTAATTTCAGGTTAACTTACAAACTAATTTCATCGACTTAAAATCTAAAGTATATTTACAACACCAACTCTTTAATGACCACATTTTTGGTGAATGCGATAATGCTGATCATCAGTGTTATTGTTGTAATTCCAGCAAATTACAGAAAGACGGACGGACGTTCGTTGCTGATTCATCAGTGTTTTTCTTGTATTTCCACGGTCGGATTCGAAATTAGGAAAGTTGATAAATAACTGAAGAAATTTCTTGAACTTATCAAATTGAATGAATCAACTAAAACCCAAAAAAGTATTTTGGTTCTTAAAAACACGTGCGTTTTTTATCGCGACCCAGTTAATGCAAAACAATTTTAGAGACGTCCTTTTTTATTTCATTATTGACATTGTATCAGAGAAAAATTTTCGACCGCACCGCCAAATTCATAATTTCCTCCTTATTAGACGCTTCATTTATCAGCCTTCTGCAATCTTATAAACAGTTGTATGATTGTCTACTTTGTCTTCAATTATATTATATCAAATAACTTTTTGTACTTCACAAATAGAAATTGAAATATACGTTTAGCACGTATACATGTTTAGCAGAAAAAAATATATTTCCAGTTTAAAATGTGAAAAACTCAAACATTTTAAGAATTTAATTATGAATTATTTTAGTGGTCAAGTTGTTTTTGAAATCATCGCTTCGAAAAACTTCCTCCAAATTATTTTTATGGGGAAAGCATCCGCAAAATAGTACACAATTTACAGTACATACCAGATTGCAGCACCTTCCGAGGTCTTTTTTTTATAGCGTGCCTTATACATCCTACCAACACCGACAGTGGAATATTTAAATAAAATTAATGCCGGGGTTACGTCATCTTTAATTTACACATGGTGTTGCGAGTATTTCTCTACTGCTACTGGTAGCAATTTCCGCTCAGTAATGAGTACCTACATGTATGTATACAATACCTAGATACGAATATATATATACCCACACTGTTGAAAACAAACTAACTGAACTATTCTTAACGCTGATCAATAATGAGTAGCTTGTTGGTCCTGTGGTTAGGACTCTCGCCTCGTGATCCAAAGGTCGCAGGTTCGAACCTCACTCCAGACCAGCAAGTTTGTCCTATTTCCATAGGACAAGCAAAAGTATGAATATTGATGTGACACGTATTCCTTGTTCGCATCTCTATTTCTTTTTAAAAAATATATATTACCCTTAAATTGGCACAGGAAATTTACACAAATAAAAAAAGTGTCGTAAATTTTGACACGATTGCGCAGGTAAAAAATAAACATAAAAAAAGTTTATACTCATTCAAAATTTCATAGTTACCATAATTATTTAAAAATAAATAAAAAAATTAAATGTGAAATCTTTAATCAATGTTATATGTTTATGTGTATTAGGTACTTATGCATTCATTCAAATTTGAGTATTTCATCACGTGCAATTTATTTTTCCTTGTAATGATTTATTTACCATGAAACAAGACCCTCGTGAAAATCAGAAGTGTTTATATTTTTTGAAAATTTAAGTCTAAATGTTTTAAACGTGTATTTTTAAAATAGTGATTACATAAATATAAGTATGCTCTAATATAATATAAACAAATAAACTATATTCATTATTTCTAAACATATTAAAAGTTTAATTTAGGCTCTAGTATTTCATTAAAGATCTTCATTGCACTGCACCTCATAGATTTTTTGTCATTTGGTCTTCTCCCTGAATAGCAGACTCAATATTTCTCTTCCTCTTGATGCTTATAAATAAATTGGATACAAGATTTAATATTAGTTAGTATACGATATTAAAAAATGTATATAGAGTATTTTCAATTAAACATGAGTTAGTTAATCACTATTAATCCTGGTCAGATTCGTTAGTTCACTTTCGTTCGTTAGAACAGTGCAAGTTCGTTAGAAAATCTAAACGGCCGTTCCGCACGCCCGCGCAATAGAATTCGTTCCAATCGTCCTTGGCCAGCTCCTGGATACGCCGCTGACACATATACCAGTCCGCCATTAATATGTCATGCTATATGCATGCTTGAATTTCTCCCATATGACTAACAGAGGCATTCATTACAATGCTTTATCCTATATCCGTCGCACGGCCGACTGAACCGAAAAGCAAGGCGTTTATACCGATCATTCAAGATTTTATTCCTTTGTGGCCAGGGCGGCTCCATGTATTACATTGTGACGTCACTTTGCGCTAAATAGGACACAATTCATTGCGAAAAATTTATAAACTTTCGTTGTACAAATAAGATACTATTTTTTGTATCAATTTTCAAGTTTTTTTAAATACACGAAAGATAAAATTGTGCTAATAATACCAATATCTGGAAAAGGATAGAAGAATGAAAGCAGACCTGATGACAAATCTAGGTAAAATTTCTATGTGCGTTAGAGTGAAAAATGAATAAAGTTGAGTGTATCACCACATAAACCAAATACTGGTGGACGATTCTATTAAAAGCTTCAACAATCACATACTACATGTGAAATGCATGAGAAGATGTAAGAATAAGGCAACAGTAAATTAAATTAAAACAAGATGTGCCAGAATAGAAGCGTACGGCGTTCTATCATCTTTGCCTATCTTTGAGAAAATACAATGGTATTGTATAATAAAAGTAAGTTAAAATAACATCAGATATCCAGGAGTGCAAACGCTACGCAAAACACATTGCATAGTAAACTTGTACGTATATTTATTATTTTAATTGTATGCAATATAATGCAGTAGCCAAAGAAAAAATAGATTGGCTAAGAATTCGAAACGTAAAAACGTAATATGAAACTAATAAAGTACATATTAACAAAAACCCGTGAAAAGTCACGGGAAATAATTGCAGGATTTTGAAGCTGAAAATTCATGAATAGAAAACCATTTATTTTCTTTATTCACTTTATTCGCTTAAATTCTAACTATTTTTAGATTAACTTACGATATAATTCATCGACTTAAAGAATATTTACAGCATCAACAGATCACTGTTGTTAAAATTCTAGGAAGTTACGGATGGACAGGCAGATGTAGGTACATTCAAAATTAGGGTAGTTGATAATACTTATATAAATTTGAAATAATTTGTCTGACGCAAGTTATTAATCTGACTATAGGGAATTTTTCATATTGGTAATTATGCATATATTTTTTAATTTGTAGCCCAGCGAAATAAATGGCGTAGAAACCAAGCCCATAAATCAGAACGTTGCGCTTACGCTCGATAAAATATTTACGTTCAATTAATGACACAATGCACAACAACAATGAATAGACATGGTATTATTGATTTAATATTCACATACGTTTAAAATATAGCACGGTTTAACGCTTAATCAACTGATAACGTCGATTGATCACCCATAGAATACAACTATCACAAAAATAGACTATAAACTGACCCACAATTATTACACCACATGTCGCAGTCTCTATAGAAATAATAATTTTTACCTTAAAGCAATTCCTTTTAACATGCTTTTATTTAACTCTATATGTTTGTTTGTTTGTTTGATTTGGTGGAATTTGTAATTAATTTTTCGCCAACTTCCCGACTAGCTAGAGCTCTAAAACTTTCAACATTTACGTAAAGTAGATGGCTGTACAAACCATTTTCGATATGATTTGGTCATGGTTTCGATTAAAATTAATAATTTTTCATTATTATTGAAAATTAAATGCCTACGTAGCTTCAAGATTCATCATCATATGAAAAAACTTTCCGATTTCAAATTCATTAATTTTATTCGGCAGATTCAACTTTGACATTAGGCGTCGGAACAAATTGTCAAATTCGATAAATTAAGGTTATGTAGAATTTATATTTCTAATATCTCAGGATAACTTTGGTTTACAAAAAAAACGGTTTGAAAAAAAGGACATTCAACAATTATGCCTAGGAATCAAAGAGTGTTGATACACAACATGTTTAATATTTGGATAAAATACTATGTGGGTGATGTTAAAAAAGCGATTACCAATTTATGCAATCAAAGCGTATAAAAGCATGTCTTCAATTTTTTTTTAAATTTACTTATTTTAAATATAAAATATGTAAACAATAAGTTATATGCAAATTTAATATTCTACGATACGAGTGTTGTGTGTTCGCTGTTCTTCTTGAGAACAGAAAATTCAACCCACGATATTGCATCCCACCTTCAGTGATGAAATATACGCCGCGCTGCTTGGTGTTAATTCTTCACTGCCCAATGCTTAAAAATGTAATCCCTATGGCCAGATTTTATTTTTTACCATCGGTCTTCAGTCGTATCGCACCGTTCACGTTGGTCTTACGTCTTCCAATTCTTTCAATAGCCATTCTCTTTTTACTAAACCAAAGAGCTCAACTCTTTTCACCATATTCATCACGAGTTCAAATTATCTTCTCTTACCATAGATTATTAGTCGGTAATACAATTTTTACCAAAAGTATTAGCTTCTCTTTATTTATACTTCCTCTACCACTTTCAAGTGTCCTTAGAACTTAATATTAGACACGTCATTCTTAGTATTCAGCCCCAAAGTACGTGGTTTCCCTTAAAAGCTTCGAGATCCAAGACACCTCAACTAAACTTTCTTTCTAAGAACAATAATTTCATTAACTATTTTGCTTCCATAATTACTTTTTTTTATTTCTCTGCAACACGACTCTGAATAAAACCAAATAAAATATATTTGGTCTTGACATATAAATTTAATATTTTTCTTAAATATTTACTTTTGTTGACAAGATTTTGAATATGACCACATTAAGGAATAAATTTAGTCTTGACATATTTTTAACGCACGGTAGAAAAGCATTAATCTTTTTATGGCGTCACTTTACATGTGCGGACTCTCCAGAACGGGTGCTCCGGAGCGGATCCCGGAGGAAAATAATAAACATATTGTGCAAGGCGGCACCGACAGACGATGCTATTCCCACTCGGTGAAATAAGAAAACAAAAAATCTGGTCCAGCCAGGATCGCCGTGCATTGGCCCACATATCTGTTCCAGTTGCCGCGGAGTCCCGCGCGAAGGAGAACGTCCGAAAGCGGGTTCCTTCAGCCGCCCGAGACTATCGGCGCTCTCGGCCGAGCGAACCGCCGCGCCACCGGCTCGTGTCGAAATGTTTACTTTCGTGCCGACTTGCGAAACGCGACCGTACACCAGGTGGCCCGTATTTCATCCCGAGTTTTTACGAAATGGACTTATCATAAAATTATGCACTTTCGCTTCGCCAACAGTTGTTGTTTCGTATAATAAATGTACGAACTAATACTGGATCATTCGCCCGGTGCTTTTTATCAATATTTTCTTTCCTTTTACAACAGATCGAAGATTTTAGTGTAGCATGTGCCTCGAGGAAACAAAGTCGTGCCTTCAAAATAATATTTTTCTACCTGAAACAGTTTGGATATTACATCTTATAAATGTGTTAAATTTGACGTGTTGGAGTGATTAAAAAATAACAACTACGCTGTGTGTTTGCCCTTATAAAATATTGCGGTGGAATTTTACATTAAAAGTGAAAAAAAGCAAAACCAATGTGATTTATGTGAAGTACAGTGAGTTGAACCAAGTATGTAAAAAATAAAGTGGATTATTGAATAAATACCTACCTATCTAAAAGTTGTGTTGATGAAATATGAAATATAAATAGTGATGGTGTAACCTAATTCATTTTGGATTTCACAAAGGGATAATACGCAAAAAATTGTAAGTATTTTTTTTATGCATTCTTTTTGATTAATCTTTCGTAAAAGCTGCTATCAGACAGTGCCAATTAGTGTAACTTTCTAAGAAAATTTCATTGTGTAGGTACCTGACGTGTATATTTTTTTGAGATCAATTTAGTGATATTTTAAGATTATAGTTCAAATTTTCAAATATTTAATTCAATGGATTTTTTCATTCACTCCATACAAACTTAATATACGATCCGCTTTTGACAAAACCCGTTTACCTGAAGAAAATATAAACTATAAAAAAATGATTAAATTACACATTTCGTTTATTAATTTATTTACAGAATATTAAAATATATCGAATATTAAAACGGTTTGTTAAAAGTGGTTTAACAAAACGTTGTAACTGAAATTTTCACGAAGCTTATGCCGTTAAATAATTCTGAAAGCATATCCAACTTCTCGCTCTGTATAATTTTTTTACGAAGGACTTGACACACGTAACATTTAGTAATGTATTGATAGTCTCCGTAAAATAAATACTATATTTTATTTTTGATCACTTCGAATCTTTTATAAAGTGGGAAAAAAATCAAACAATAAATATTCATCACGTAATAGTAATAAATTCACAGAAAAAAATTATATTGTCGTTTCATAATTAATTCTTGGAATGAAAATGCTGGTCATGAATAAGATTATTATAAGACAGATAGA
The DNA here is from genome assembly GCA_016648135.1 of Agrypnia vestita. Taxonomy (NCBI): domain Eukaryota; kingdom Metazoa; phylum Arthropoda; class Insecta; order Trichoptera; family Phryganeidae; genus Agrypnia; species Agrypnia vestita. The sequence goes on along the minus strand of JADDOH010000591.1, from coordinate 260,485 downwards.
TCATTAAATATTTTTGCAATGACTACACATTGCACGTAAATTTTTCACGAAAATAATTTTATCAAGTGTTTAACTAGCCTTTCCGACCCTCTTCCTGAAAAAATCTTATCAAAGAAGATATTATTTCAATTATTTTTTAAACTTACAATCTGTCGCGTATCATTAAGTACTATAACTGTGAAATAAATTTTCACCGTATTATATTATTTAGGTATCTACATATACATAAACGGATATAGTAAATTATATAATTATATTATATTGTATAAATTATTCCTCTCAGGGGCGGAACTAGGTGATCCAGCGCCCGGGGCAGCAAAATAAATCACTCCTTAATTTTTAAGTGATGCAAAACGTTAATCTTTCATAGCGTCTTTTTCACTGAACATATGTTTTACACGTGAATATAAAAACATTAAAATCAATTAATAAGAAAATAATAAATATATAATTAGATAAGATTATAATAAGATAAGATAATAATAAGAAAATAAAAAGATTAGTTAGCAAATGTGTGTACATTTTTCAACTTTTGCGAATACCAAAGATAGAACGATATGAATAATAATATAATAAGATAAACTGATAGTTATACTTTCCTGTACACATTTCTAACTGGTCGTCGATCGCCTTTTCCGTGATAATATATTTTCGAAAATTTATTATATTTTTAAGATTTGTAAATGTATAAACCGGTAGTTTTCAACACTAAAGTGTCACTGGATATTGCCAATTTTTTCGCACATTCAACAAAGCATTACTTCTGCGCCCTAAATTGGGGCGCCCGAGGCTGATGCTCTCGTTCATCCGTTGTTCCGCCTCTGATTCTGTCTTGTCAACTCACGCACACTGACAAAACACAATATAACAGTTGTATCGATATTTGGCGCTGATAGACAATAGATAAGGGATATTATTACGCCATATAAATTTATGTATAGCGCAATAGACAACACAACTATTTGGAACATACACAACGTACCCTTGGATGGTGGAGTTGTATTACTGAGTGATAGCTGCAGTCATAGGCGGCTCGTGTTAATTTCGTAGCGTCTTCATTCAATTATTATCTGGCAACATACGTTTTTTGGTTACAATTTTCTTATAGTAATTTAAAATTTAATGTTGTTAAAATATATTAATGTCACTTTTATTATATTTTAGAGAATTAAGATATCAATAATTAAATACAACAATATTTATAAAATATTACAATTATTACGAAAACCCTAAAATACGTGTTTCGACATGTAGAAAACATATTTTAAAAACAAAATTATTTTAACAATGTAATACTAAATTATATTCTCAGTTTTTAAATATTTTTTTATGAAATTCTCTTAACTTAATTCGTGTGGTAGCCATAATATGCCATTTTTCAAACCTTCCCGTTTTTTTATGCATCCTTAAACAGTAGACCACGAGAACAAGTATTGTTAGCTAATTTTTGAAGCGACATCTCTGGATTGATCTCAATTTCTGCAGCAATTCGATCTTGCAATGAAAATTTTATGTGTTTCATTTCGAGGTTTAACTTCAGTAATACTAATATATGTCGAATTAATTTTCGAAAATATTTATTGGCGTTGACGAACATTCGAAATATCACCTTAGGCTGCACAAATGTTTCTGGTTGCTGTGATTGCCAATTTTTTTTGGTGAAACACATACGTCACAAACAGAAAACATGTAAAAACGCTTTTTTTTTTAAAATTGTAAATCCGCATTTATTTGTTTTAAGTTTTATACGTGGAATATGTTTGGAGAGGATGAAATAAAATAAATACTTCCGGTAAAAGTATTAAGAATAACACAAATGAAGTAGGTATAACGTTTATTAAGATAAATTATTAATGTCTCACAGAGGCGAATCTATTTATATGGGAAAGCGTGGAAATCTTTATTGACCGTTTACAGAACTTACGACTTGTCTTTAGGTTTTAGTCCTTAGACTAGTTAGACACAATGTAACGTTCACCGATCCACCCAAGATTAACCACACATCTATCAAATTTGAAAAATTGTATATATGTGATTTATGTACCTTGTTTACATTATAACTACGCTCTCGCAATCTATGGTTGAAATTTGTAAAAAAATGTGAAGTATAACGTGATATTTTTATTTAATAATAATTCTTAATAATAATAATAATTAATAATTCTATAATTAGATGTTATGTTACATAAAATATATGCTTAATATAGCATCATTAGACTCTAATTCTTTTCTTTTAAATAATAATAATGGTGTTGCAGCCTTTTTATTTAAATTTATTAAAAATGTAAGTTTATTTTTTTTAATTAATTCAAAAGCCTAATTGTTGTAAGGAAATACTTTATGAAAATAGTGAAAATTAAATAAAATATATTTATCGCGATCTCAACCGGAATTAGAAAACGGTCACGCCCACTGGACTGCGAAAGCCGTCATAAATAAAGTATTTTAATCATTAAATTTTTTTAAATATCTCCCAATATACTTCTTATAACATAGTAGGTACCTTAATCCAGGAAGCTCTCGAAATTTATTTTATATTATCCGTGAATTCCGGTAACAGTCCCGGTTATTATAGCTTTCCCAGATTTTATCTTTTTTTTTGATAATAAAAACACGATTAGCTTTAAAAAAATCGACACCACTGCTCCGATCGGTGATACTTTATCAGGCTATTTGTTGGTGTATTCCTATTTCCAGTTCTTTGCGGGAAACCGAGATCCATTCATCGGTTTCTTATCATGTTTATTTCATGAATTTATGAAAAGTTTAAACGCTTACGTCATTTAGATTCAGGATGTTTTTTTAAAAGTTTTAAGAGTTTGGGTAATTTCTTAATTAACTGATTTTTTTTACGGATGATTAAAGAAGATGAACTCAATAATTTTTTAGCTGATGCCACGATAATATTATCAATTGATAGACACATATTAATTGTGATTCAAAATGATTACTTATTTTCCACTAAATTAAAATTTGTATTAAACTCAGTAATAATTACACCGAACGATGAGAACAACTGACTGCTCCTCTCGAAACTATAGTAGTTGTGAAAAAAGTTTAGTGAAAACGAAAAAAAAAACTATCTTACCTCATAGAGCAGTATAACTTTTAACGTTTTACGATTATCACCATAATATAATTAAAATCGCTTTTTAAAAATTTACTAGTTAGGTTTGGGAAATAATTTAGGATGGCTGTGTAACAGATACTTAAACAATTTGAGAAATTTAAAATTTTCACACGTGTGTTCTAAATAGTAAAATTTTAAACCTTATAAAAACACATAATAATCTTATACGTACAATGCACCTAGCTACATTTTATTAATAAATAATTTAGAAAAATGTTATAAAATATTGTTACGAAGATTAATATATTCTTGGTCACTTAACTAGGCTAAACATGTTCCTAGAAGAATAAATAGCGAATACTCTTAATATATGCCAATTGAAATTTGTTATGCTTCCGAATAAAAACATTTGATCAATAAATATTATATTGTATCGAAAATATCGCCAATTTTTAATATGGGTATCCAAATATTTTGTATCACTATGACACTGGTATTAAGTACTAAATTTGACAAAAATGTATCTCGCACAGAAAAATACACAAAGTATTTTTCTTTAATTCCCAAATATTTTTGGAGTTATACCTGCTAGCATTTTAATAATTTGTTTATTAATAAAACTCAGTAAGTAGTCAATGTGTAACTGAAAATCACTATAATCTCAAAAGTATTTCCACATAATTAATGTCGACGTATTTGGAACATCCTTTATACAGTACGAATATTAAGTGTCTTATCATTTTCGACCGTTTTCAAAGAGAGATAATTTCCTGATTTTCCGTAGAAATAACACGTGTGGTAACCGTGTCGTGTATTAGGCAATCAATAAATATTACGTTATTCTTTTTAAAATGGGAGGGGCTTATCCAACTCGAGATTGACCCTTCCACGAATTGTAATGAATGCTTGTATTTGTTAAACTATTCACGTATTAGACATTACACATTCACAAAATAACAATTATTTAGTGTTAAAAAATCCACGATATGTATCCACAATGTTTGCATTTTTCAAGAGGGAGAAGAGATCAGGATTAAATAAAATCGCTGAAATTAGAAGGTATCCTAATACATATCTGCAACTTACATACATTCCGAAATAGTAAGATGAATCTCTTAATTATGCTTAAAATATTTCTACTGTTGGATCCATTTTGAAGAAAATAATTGGATTCATGTAACCATTGAAAATTTGAACATATTAAATTATTGATGGATTTGGTGTTAACATTGCAGAGATTATTCACGATGATTAAATCGGGTGAAAAACATCAACTATATAAGGTTATTATTACTCTACGCGAGTAATAATAACCTTATATATTTTACTACTTAAATTTCGAGAGCAACAGAATATCTCGTCAACAGGTGATAATAATAAAACTTAAGTACCTACATTATTTCTCGATGAGAGATTTTGTTATTCTCGAAAATTAAAAAATAAAATATAAAATTATCATTATGCTCACGTAGAGGTAAAAATATTTATTTATTAATATAGGTAGTGAATCCAGAATTATTTGAGTCACTTGCTTGTGCCTCGAATTATAAGCTTATATTATATTATATATTAACTGCTTATATTATATTATATATTAACTGCACTTTAAATGACTTATACTGATAAGTAATATAAAATACTTGCAAAGACAAATTTAGGTTTATAATTTTGTCGAACTCTTGCCAAGGAGAGCACTCGATTAAAATTAAGAAATAGCGAGGGCCAGCAATTTCTAATATGAAGTTTTCATTTCAATCGCGTGATGCACAATGGAATACTGGTAACAAAACTGTTGAGCATGGTTTTTAAAAATAAAGATAGAAAAATAAATTCTGCCAAAAGGACGCCGTTTATGTGTACAATTCATTACTGGAAAGAATAAAAAAAAATGTGAATATCATGATGATTGCGGCAAATCTGGTTAATATTTTAAATATTTTTTTAAAAAGAGATGTACACATGGCACACGAATCATAAATATATTTCAAACTGTAACCTAGGTTCTGTGAAGTAAATTAAACCCCGATTACTGTACCACTAGGCGACCAACTTGACAACTCTTCGATTACGATATGAAGAAAATGATGCACATATACGCTAGTATTGATGCAATTAAAAAAATATAACATTCGCGAAGTACACGGTTTGATTAGATAAACCGTAATATATTGGAATACGGTCCTGTTAGAAATTTCAAGGCTTGACGAGGACCCATCCCATAGTAGAATTTTGAATGTGTACGGAGAAGAGAAGCGAGAGTTGCCTGAGAGTACCGCCTACACTCCGCTGATGGGATGATAAGTAGGACGAGCGGGCGAAGTTTCCCGAGTTTTCCATTTCCATGTTTATTTATTCTACCCACAATTACTTGATTAGGCTTGAACGCTGTTCCTCCGCCGAGAGTCGAGTTCGCTGCGGCATTCTGAGCCAAGGTCTTTCCTAGTGGAAGAGAGAGGCTCGGCTTCCTGCGGCGGGTGTTGCTCAACACCGCGGGCTTGTTGCTACACGGAGCCAGCGGATCGCAACCTTTTACCTGGTGCGCGCAAATCGTGCCCACTCTCTCCGGGAAGAGTCCCGAAATTATATAAATATCAAATCAAACACGTCTGAAAGAAAGATTAAAAATAAATTTCATTTTGAAGCAATATTATGGAACAGCTGCAGAAATGTGCATTATGTAACTAGCACCTATAGCTTGCTACCCTTTTTTTCAAGAACTCCACACAAAATAAAGGCTTTTTTTTGACTGCATGCAGAAAACAATTCTTTCATACGACCGATATAGTTGGTCAACACTGAAATGTGGAAGGACGGAGGATAAGAGGTTATCTCCAAAAAGATGGACAGTCCGAGGCGGGATCGGGTCCAGGATCGCCAACAGTGGATAAAAGTATTTCGCGCTATAGAAATAAAAGAAAGGAGCACGATGTTTGACGATCACAAAGAAAAATAAGCGATTGGAAGAATAAAAATTCTTGAACTTTAGTATCTTGCATATATGATAAAATATAGAGAAAAAGAGCGAAGTTAATCGAGTTAGATTTTATGAGATTAGAAATTTTTTATCCCAATTTAAAATAATTTTCCTTTTCCCAAATTCTAATATTTTGAGATTAAAGGAAAACTTCACACAGGAAAATTGTTTATACTTAAAATTTATTATCATAAACGCCATTATCAGATTGATGAAAATAGAGCGTACCATGTTTGAAATGATGTGTCAAAATAAAAAAAAAACGTATTTATAATTAATTACTGTTCCTAATAACCATGGGCGTAAAAAGCAAATTTTAAAAAACTCCATTTTGATAAAAATTACGGTTAATTAAATTTTGTCAATTGAATAGTTTTACCTGTTTTGCTTCTAAACCCCTAAATTTTATAGTATGACTAATAAAGTATACAGGTTCTTTATTATTTTTTCCTTGAAGTTAATATGGACTGGACAAGCAATGGTCTCAATTAGATGAAAGATGGATTTTATCTTATATTCTGAATTAATATTTTGTATATTTTCACCCGCACTTACTAAAGCAAACTTTTTAAAGGTAATAATAACTTAAACGTATATTTTCTTACCCACATAAATAAAATTTTGTTGCCTAAATGTAACACTAGCACAGCTCAATACCATTTCACCTATCAAGGAGTGTCATTATTTAAAGCTTTTCCCAATGAAATGAAGACAAAAAAAAATTATATAAATTTCAAAACGTCAAAATTTCAAAAAAATCAAAAAAAAAAAAATGAATTGAAAAATTTTCTACAAAAATCAATCACAATAACGCTATGAAAAAAAATCTTGTCAAAAATAATCAATATATACTTTTAAATGTTATTACAATACCTTCATAATTTTTATAACTTAATTTAATGTTTCCTTGTCTACATAATTTAATCTAATATCTTACATTATATATTTTTTCACTTTTCTAATATAATGCTACTAATGATTACATTAACAATATATATACGTACATATATGACAATGCCCCCCACTTTCAAATACTAGAATTAAATTCTCTATTAAAAGTGGGTAAGCATTAATACTCTCATTCTGTTTTTCAAATATATGGTACGTAATTAACACCATTATTATGTAAAATTTAATTAAATAATTAAAAAAATATGTATATATAAATTCTTGAGAGAATATATTAAACTCTCCAGAGTCTATATAAATCTCGATACACTAATCTTATCTCTTTCACTTTAATACACTTCAAACATTTTAAATTTTTGAGACTTCTGTATTATATAGTACTACTTATTTATTAGTTTTAGTACAAATTTATGAATATTAAATAAGCGTAAGCAACAGCCGTAAATATTTGTATTATAAGTTATGTTCGTGTGTCAAGATTAAACAAATGTAAATGAAATCAAATTGAATGAGATTATTCTTACATAAGTGTTTGTGAGTGTTATAAATTCCTTCAAAGAATTTTATTAGTACTTTTATTTTGTATGTTAATAGATACATAAAGTTTTTTTGTGTTTTTTTTTTTGTGTTGATACTTTGTAAAAACTAATAAAATATTATAAAATGACGTAAAAACTCCACCTGCAACGAACCAGCTGATAATGAGGTGATAAACCCCGAAGTCACGTTAGGTATAATTTTATTCAAATAATATTGACACCAAGATTTAGCTCGCATTTTACGATGCAAAAACTTCAACATAAAATATATAAAAGATGTTCAATCAGATGCTAATTTAACAAGATGTCTTTATTAGGGATACAACCGATACCGATACCGATATATCGGCGGTATTGTGGGTTTTCCGATATATCGGAATCGGCGATATTAATTTGCCGATTCACCGATATATTTTGAATTTTGCATTATAGATAATCCATGTGTAAACGCACCATCGTCGCGCTTAATTCCTACATGTTTAAACGCGGCACAATTTATTTAGCGGACTCCCCGCGTTTCATAATTTCATTCCGAACATGGAATACCTACGGATCGCATTAATATTCTTACTATTCTCTAAGCCTAAGCCAAAAGCCTGTGCTGTGAAAATAGGACAAAATGGCTGGTATCCTGGAATGGGGCTCTAACCACCGACCACCAGATCACTAGGCGAGCATCATGAACGCTACACCAACAAACTACTCATATAATATTCTGAACGTAATATTCCGTTAAATTACAATTTTTAAAATTTCCTCATAAAGTAAACATTCTAAATAAATATTATACGTGTGATTTCGTCTGTTTCTAATCTAAACCCACAACTTTTTAGACCTTTTAAAATCTTCACTGTCCGCATCGGTATCCGTATCGGAAACGTCGATACTTATTTATAAATATCGGTATCGCATCGACAAGAGTGCGTATCGATGCATCCCTAGTGTTTATTCGTATTAAAAGTACAATTAAACGTCATGTTTTATTATTTAACTATCTGAACACATTACGCCAGTCGTAGGTTGAGCAAGAACAATACACCAAAGCATTATTTTTGTATGTGTGCGTGAAATTTCACGGGACAATGCAAAGTCACAGGAGCCGAACAATGTCGTTTGATCTGCTCAGAAATTTCGATGCCTTGCAAGCAAATAAATAATATTGTACATTTTATTCGACTTCGTCGCTCGACGGCCGTTTTACTCGACGCCTGTTGTACTTATTGCCTCATAGCGAAAGAAACGAAATAGATACAACCTTCGACTTGTGTCAGATAAAGGCGTACCTAATGATTATCGCGGATGGTAATTCTGCTGCGCTCTTATGGATGTGAGATGTGAAGTAAAAATATCCGCCATTAATAATCGCATAACTCGCTTTATTTAACAACGTTACAACAATTTTATGTTTAATGATAAATTTTCTGTGCAATTACCTTGCACATTAATGCGCCAGATGTAATGATTATTTGCTTTTCATAAATTATTCGTACCTGTACGTATATTTATATAATTATTGTGGTCGATATATAAATCTTCAACAATAGATTTATGTTATTTACTAGATTTTTATTATAAAAACAGTTTTAAAGTGATCCTTCCAGAAGACGACCAAGTCATCCTATTTCCAATTCTCAGGGTAGCAATAAAACATAACAGCCATTTATTACGCATCGTGTCTCATAGCTAGCAGCAAAAACTTTACAGGTGGATTCCTGCCTTGATAACGAGTCGAAAATGTTCAAGCAACCATGACCTCAATCAATATCAATAGTTATGGTGATATGTAATATAAAAGTTTGAATTTTTTCAATTTTTAAAAAATTGATAGAATTATTTTACAAGGTTTTATCATTTTATTTGAGTTGTATTAAAGCGAATGATTTTTTTATAGACGATATATAAAATATTCATTCCCATTTTACATTTTTTAAATATTGAAAAAAATGCAAACTTTGAAAATGCATATCTTCGTAACTATTATATTAAGTTATAGTTGCTTAAATATCAATTATAAAATCCGCTTGTAAAGTTTTTGCTATCCACTAGCTCTGAGACAGCCTGTATATATGAGGGATTTATATGTTTGAATTTCAGTTTTACATTAATAGGTTATTCGTTATAACTACATTAAAAATATTTCAAAATCTTTGAACCGCGTCTTACACGACCGCTATCTATTTCTGGCGCTCTCAACACTTGCGTCATAAATCTTTCTAACCATTCATTACTTATTCATTCGCTCAACATGCCCAAACCATCTGAGCGACCCTTTAATAATTCTATTCACTACGCTTAGATCAGATTGACATTCTTTCTAATATCTTCATTCTTAACTGTCATAAGTGGTACCCACGTACCGAATTGCAATTTGTTTGTATAAAAAAGAGAAAATGAAACAGTAAGTACAAAATAAGATATCTTTGTAATAAAATATTATTTATATATTATTAATTAAATAAATAAAATAAAAATAAAAAATAAATAATAAAAATTTAAATCATCATAATAACACATTTTGATCACAATTATATTACGAAAAATACATACATACAAAAATACATACAAACGTGATGTCGTCACAAATAAGAATATCATTTAACCAATAGCAAAACCGCCATATTTTGATTGGCGAGTCGCGACTTCACGTTGTGAAAAATATTCCGTTGCACGAACCGCGCGTATTTCGTTGCATCTAAAATTTCACTCTAACCGCTCCTGAAGAAGTGTAACTTTAAATATACAAAAATAATAACTTAGTATCCGTAAAATTGTTTCAATGCCTTTATAACAGAGTGGCTTGAAAACGAATGATATCTTTCAGTGTGAACTTTTTATTTATTTTGATTGTCAATACCACTTTGTTTATATTATACTATTTTATGTGTACTTAGTTTCTAATTTAGTTAATTTGTCGTCTGTTTTTATACTGTTAGCATTACTTATGTTTTTCATACTGTTTACCTTAAAACACAGAAAATATATTAAAACGTGTGGCGGTTTCTCTAGAATAGGCCTGGCCCTAGTTAGAAATAGGCAGAATTTATTTATGTAAATAATTTCTTTGAACAATAAAAAAAATGTCAAAACTATACCGAAGTTGATGGGAGTGAAAGTAAAGTGAAGACTGGAATTGGCAAAAAAAGAACGAAAGGAGACTGAATGCGGTCGCTTAGACGCATGAGCGGAAAATTTTTGCACGAAATAGTAGAGTGAACGAATTGTAAGTAAATGTAATGCTAGCTGCAGCGTTATGTTATGTTTATCTTAATTTATATAGCGCCATTTTTGCGTGCTTTAAGAGTATAATAAAGAACGAATGAGTGAGGAAAGGATGGGAAAGAAAATTTATGGGGCGGGTGTTGAACGCAGCATTAACAGAGGGGGCCCGCGGAAGACTGCACGACCAGATGAATCAAATTTTGGAGGATGGAAGGAAGAAGCTTAAACAGTAAACGAAGCAAAAGAGGTGTGCCAAGGGTGTGACGTTCTATCCTCTCTGCCTACCCTTCTGAAAAACGGCTTGATGGTTAGTTGGTTGATAATGACAAGAATACGTCCCGTTGCCACGAAATATAAGCATGTTTTCCATTATGTAGTTACAAAATTGGTCGTAATTTTGAGCTATAGACGCACTGCTGCAACATCAACCGCTTTCCATCCTGCACGCTGGTTGCACGGCCGCGGATGTTGCGGATTTCCTAATGAATCATTTACTACACCGACTTCGAAATGGAGTTTCACTTAAGTAAAAAAAACACCAGAAACGGTTCCATCATACGGTGTGGCAGAAAACCTTGTTACATTTGAGTGGTTCGCAGCCTTGTAACGAATATAATCAATAACAATAAATAATCAGTCGTTTTCTCAACAACTATAAACAACTTATTTCATGTACAGCGCCCGAGCCCAGATAGTTACATCTTTATTATAGGTGTCGATGAGTATCAAATTCGCCTAAGTCACATCGAATACAGTTTTCATTTAGCGATCAAATATGTAATAAAAATGTTAATCAAATAAAAAGAGACTACATATAAGATCGAAAATTTTTCGTTAACTCACCAGACTGCCGTGGCGAAATTGGATAACGTGCCATCCCGGGTAGAATGGTGATCCGTTGGTTCGAATCCCGGTAGCAGTTAAAATATTTTTTCGTTAATTTGATTTTTCTGTATGTCTTTTCTAATTGATTAATAAAAAATTGTTTTGAGCGTATTCAATTTATTGCCACATTTTTCACAAATACGAAGTGCAATTTTGATGATGAATTGTGTTTAATCATCATCCTAATTTAGAATGTCCTTCTGCCTAACCGTAACTCGCTGGAATTGTGCTGGAATTACAACAACAATGAGGCCCGGGCGCCCGAGTGTGGCGCCTCAATCAGCACGCGGCTCAGATTACAGGCAAGGGTCGTCATTAATTATTATTATGTAGCGTGATTTTTCACGAGTTTACAGCTAGTCATATAATAATTTTAAAATAAATCAGCTAATTTTGGGTTACATCTTGAATACATACTCAAAGAAAAACATTTTTTAATAATCTGGATACAGGCATTTTTATTATAAAATATGTGGACTTAGTTAAGTATGAATATACTTATGTAAATTTGAGAAAAACACAATGTTTTTCAGTTTGGGAGACGTTCACTTATTTTATGTTTCATTTTAACAAAAAAATATCACAATTTGACCACCGAAACCGAGAAACCGTCTATATACTGTTAACATGATGATAACAGAAGAATCCCTCTTTTCTCAGGATCACAATATTGCTATTATATATCAATACAAAATAGACGGGACGCATTTATTAACAATATGTACATCTAAAGTAGAAATGTCTATAGCGGTCTATTATTATTGTTGATTATTAAGATAATGCAAACTAATGAGAATATACCCGAACAGCGTCTTGTTGACTTGTTGCAAGTGCCTTGTTGACTTGACGTGCTTCTCTCAAACAGATCTAAACGGATATGATTCACACCATAACATGGACTTTGGTGCTTAAGAAAAAAACTTCAATGTTCTAGTCAAAACACACAAATTTTCGTTTGTTTACATAAAGTTAATTGCTATATAATTAAAATAAAAAAATGATAATTATAAAATTATAATATAATAAAATTAAATATATATATATATATATATAATTAATGAATATCCATTAACACTTTTATTTATATATTGAAGGTGCAACGTAAAATGGCAAATTCAACTAGGTACATAATTGAAAGTACATGCTAATAAAATGGTAAATAATCTTAGTAATGCATATAATTATAGTATACATGAATATATACATCTATGTACGTAAGCAACGTGCCGGGTAAGATATTGCGAACTGTTCAGTAGCCTTGAGTTACGTATTAAAGACGATCTCTGCATTTCGAATACCAGAGGAAAATCATTTCATTAAGTCTAGTTTTAATCCAAGTTTTTAAAATTATTCATTTTTTATTAATTAAATATAACTCCAAAAAATATATATACCTAAATTTTTTTGTGATTCTATTCCTTTTTACTCCCTTTCTTTTAACTCGTAGCGTCTTGTCTTGCTTGTCTGTCGAAAAAACTTTGGATCAATTTTTAACCCTTTTCCCGTGATCCAATCGAGCTGAAACTTTGCAGACAGACTTGTGGCGATAATAAAAATGATCTAACAAATTTTCGTTTAAAAAATAATAATTATACTTAGTATAATCTTGGATTTTTCGAAATTTTTTATTACTCGCTTTTGTAGCGTCGCCCAACTCGAGCCCAACGCGTGGGTTAAGCGCCAAACCTGTTTCCACTAGTAAATTAGAAAGGGAGTTTTATAAAAACTTGGTTTTCATGGGTTAGTTTTTTATACCTATTCTAAAATTTAAAACTCTTAAATATTCATAAAAATATTAAATTATATCGATTTCATCTTCTTTTTTATTTATATCATTTATAATATATCATATTATGGCAAGCTTGAGAAAGAAAGAATAAAACATTCAATTTATATTAAGAATATTATTTTAAGTTTGCTTAAAATAATATTCTTAATATAAAATGTCATGTCGATGCATTGCGTCATCGCGTATGCACTTCTTTGCGACCACAGACCATCATGATCTTTCCGAATAAGTTATTTTGCGTCTGTATATCTACATCTTATGATATTATTCATAATCGCCTATAAGATAAGGTTTTCATTATAACATTAGTACAAATTGTCAAAAATATGAGTTGTTGTGTTCTCACATGGATTCTCCTATTGAAAAATGATAATAAATAAATAACACCTATCCATATTAATTATGATAATGTTTTTTTTGAAAATCATATCCAGCTTACTTACTTAAAACAGGATGAATCTTATTTTATACTGATTTCATCAATTTTATATATTTAAGCTCACTTATAACCATATTAAAAAGTTGTATGCCCAATTTTATATAACTTTGGTAATCAATTTTTTTTTTCAATTTCACTACCGATAAGTCGGCATTTATTAGACAGAAGACATTTTGTTGCTTGATACATACACACATAATTCATTTAAATGTAGGATAAATGTAGGATGTAACAAGCCAGTCTCGGCCATTCGGCCATCTGCCTCGCTAGATATATAGAAATACCTGTTCTGAGGTAGGTAACTTTTTTTATCATTTTATCGCCTTACGTTGACATCTAATATGTATTTTGAAATAAAATACCTACAGTAAAAATCAAGAGGAAAAAATATTAAAAAATATAAAAGTTTCACGCCAGATGCAGGAAATAAATGTAAATAAATTCAAACGATAATTTTTCATTACTTGTCATAACAGTGTCTTTCATATGGATCCTCAAAAACAAAAGCTGAAATAAAAGCGAAAAAAAAATAGGAATGCAGATGCATATGCAAAAAAAAAGAAACAAGAAATAACGTGATTTGTTAAAAAGATAAATAAAATCACAAAAAGTAAAAGCAAGACTAAAAAGCTATAAAATAAGACAATAAAATAAAATGAGTAAAATAGTCACAGTATAGAGTAACAATCTATAAAACATGATACAGTCAAATAAAGTAAAATATATAAAAATAATCACTGTAAAGAGAACAATCTAAAATAGAAATTCGTAACAGCAAAATGAAATAATGATAATATGTGAAAATATTGGTACACAATATATAACAAACAGAAGTATATAAGTAATACATGTTAAAAATAAAAAATAGAAAATATGCACATGATCAGATTCACAGTTTACCAAGGGTTGATAATTAGAGGTTATTTTCACTAGCGTACTCATTCATTTCCCGACACTCGATCACCAAAGGTTGCTCAGTTCGTTTATTAAGATTTGAAACTGTTCTAAGGCAGATCTGTCTATCTAATAAACTCTTTCAGCCGCTTGCTCCCAATCTGAAAAAACCATTTGGTATTGTTTGGAACTTTAGGGATTTAGTAGTAGAGATCTCTTACTCTATACATCTGCGGTTCAATAAATATTGCATGTCTTTGAGCTAAGGAGGTTTTCATTCGTGGAATATTTAATTTATGTAGAGTTTTGCTTTAGTAGATTTTGGATGCTTTATGTACAGCAATTCTTTGTTTAATGTTAATCTTTTAACAGCATTTTTAAGAATAGCTGCATTAAGGCTCTGATTCAAATTTAAAGGACTTTTTAAAAATTATTCGTACTATAGCCTTATAGATGGCCACGGGACAGGTTTTACCTAGTGTGGCAGTTATTAGTTACTTACATTAACAAATGTAAAATAAACAACAAAATAAACAAATATGCTTTAATAAAGTCGACTATGTTAATAGCTGCACCACCTCAGCCCACTATACCATAATCTACGTTGTTCTGACAGAGAGTAAAATAAACATTACGGAGTTGGATCAGGTTCAGCGCCTTCCTCAGAAATTTGAAGTAGTACATGAGTTTTCTATGTTTACCAGTTAGCGTGTCAATATGCGCTTCCCATCTAAGCCTATCGTTGATAATTCCTAGATAATCAATTGTTTTGGAGTAAATGTTTCACATTCACCATTGTAGTTACTACTAACTTCACATGTGTGTATGGATATATTCGGATAACGTGATGGTTTGCCTATTTCATTTATGGTAAAGGTAAGATATTTAAGTTTATTGACATTTAGAGTGAGTAGATTGTATTATCTAGCCGTAATTTGATTTTTGTCATATTCTTTTCGGTTTTACAATACACCTTTTCCCATGTACTATCTTTATACAGAATATCTATATCATCTGCGAAGCTGATGACTTTTGTATCACTATCAAAGACGTATGACAAGTTATTGATATATATATAAATATATTCTAATATATATATATCAATTAGAAAAATAATAGGACCTAAAGTGCTGCCCTGTGGTACGCCAATCTTTAAAGATTCGGGATCACTAACAGTGTTAAGTGTTACGTAGTTTCGTAGTGTGTTCTTTTTTCCATATAGCTTTGAAACCACTTCAGGGTTAATCCATTAATGCCATGTATGTTTAAATTTTTGGTATAAAATTGCGTGAGATATTGTGTCAAAAGCTTTAGCTAAATCTAAAAATACACCATGTATTTTATTTCTATTATCCAAATTGGTTACTATATACTCTGTGCGAGATGATATTGCATTTTGGGTGCCCATTTTCACTCTAAATCCTTATTGGGTATTTGACAGAATATTATGTTTTTTCAAAAACGTCAGCAAGCGGTGTTTTACTGGTTTTTCAATTATTTTTGATACTGAGCTAAAGCGCGATACAGGTAGGTAATTTGCAATTAAATGTTAATCTCCACTCTTGTATACTGGGCGAATTTTAGGTTCCTTTTGAGTCTTTGGGAAGACGCCTTGTCTCACACTTAAGTTAAAGATATATGTAAGTGCATATAATAGTGACATAGTGACGTAAGTACATAGACAACACACAAGAACAAGAGACACATAAGAAGTGATGTACCGCGGACTAATAGATATAGACATGGATTCCTTTATACTGCGATCGACTTTTATAATGGAATTTTCAGTAACATAAAGGAACTAAATAATGTTAAACTATTACTTAAACAACTGAAAATACTTGTGTTGTGGAGGAGATTAACTGTTCAACCAATCGATAGTTAATGTGTGTACTTCATTTTAACATGTCATAATTAATATGTGTAGGGAATTGTTATTTAATTTTTCAATATTGTTATTTGTTTTAATTGTCTTATTATTTTCTAAATATATTATTGTACTTTTCAATCATATTTTGTAGTTAAGTTGTAAATTAAAATTAAAATATGACAAGAGAAATGTCTATGTATTGCATTTTGCACTCAGTCAGTTCAACATATGAGGAATCTTCATATTCTCTTCGTTTTTCAGATAAGAGAAGATACAAATAAAATTGATATACCTACCAAATATTATACATTTTATCTATATCTAATATTTTATCAGTAGATAATAAAAATGGAGGAAAAATAATTTTGGATCAAGAAAGAAACTAGTCTAACTGTGATTTCACTAAAGGCTATAATAGAACTGTCTCTTTTTCCTTTGATAGGCTTTACAGTAGACTAACTAGAGATGGAAATAGTACGAAGTGAGTGATAATAAAAATCGGTAGAAAGGGCAGTAGTATGGTAGTAGTGAGTGATAATCGACAGCCAGGAGAGATGGCGATAGTATAAAGTGAGTCATAATAGAGAGTCAGTAGAGATGGCGGTAATATAAAGTGAGTGATAATATAGAGTCAGTAGAGATGGCGATGGTATAAAGTGACCGGTAATAGGCCATCAGTGGAAACCGAAAAAGCACAACGTGGATGTGCTGTGCTGATCACATTTCCCCGAACGTGAAATGTAAACACGTCAGCCGCTTTATTTTAAAGCTCCCAAGCTCTATTCGGCAACGAGTGTCGTAGGTCAGTTTCGCAAACGCCGAGTATTTCGGTAGATAAGGCGTATTGAGCGGGTCAGTATTCGCAATATGGGCACGCACACTTAGAAAAGTACGGCGCGGCTCATATTCGCATTGATAAGAAGCCGAGATGATGCCCTTGATCGTGTGTATTTATTACAATATTTGCGTGCAGATGGAGTGGCTTGCCTGCACAGGCTGGTGGGTCACCATTTCGTATTATATTTTGTATTTAAACTTTAACCCTTTCTGAGCCAATCCGTAAACCCAGATCTACCAAGTTAATTAAAACTGTAATTAATAATTATGAATAGGTAAAATACTATTTTTTTACTAGTTTCCCAGTGTGTTTCGGAAACAGTGAGTGTGTGAGAATGAATAATTGTTATACGGTCGTATTATGAAAATAGCAATATTGCTATTTCGGTATTTTGACAGTTATTAACTAGCGATGCAACGAATACGAATACGAATATTCGTCAAATAGTCGATATTTACCGAATATCATTACGAATATTAAAAACAACCTATTTATAACTGAACGCAATGCAATTTACGGTTTGGCTGTGCACCGTGTATCCGAACACACCTACGCACTCTATTTCGGGGATTCCCCTAAACTTGAATGAATAGATTTGTTGAGTTCTCAAGTTGTCAATTGGTACTTGTTTCACAGCATTACATTTTTTTTCTTCATCTAATTTCGTTGGGTTATTATTAAGGTTAGGTGCTAATTTCATGTAGTTTTTTTTTTAATAAGTATTGTTCGTTACATTTCTGTTGTGTGTAAAAGAGTTAACTCTTATAAAATAATTTAACATTACCTCTCGTAAGCGTGAAATAATTGATATTTATTTTCAACCGCTGGGAATATACAAACGGATAAAATAACTGTTGTGCTTTTTGAACAAAAATTTAAATTTGGTGGTAAAATAACAGTGGTGTATTATTTATTGCCTTGTTGAATGATTCGTATTCGCCGAATAGTAGGTAGGCTTGATATTCGTATTCGTATTCGCGAAAGTAGTCTATTATTAACAAACATAACGTAACAAGTTATTCACAAATTGCGAATAAATTAATGTTTGTTTACGTTTCAGAGCTCGATTGATTGAATTGAATTCATTAATTTCAATCTTAAAACATTGACGGCATTACAATGTTATACAATAACTGTCAAGATACATAAATATTTAGCAATATTTCTATTTTAGGAATACGGCCGATATTCAGTGGGTTCAGTGGAAGTGGAGGGGGCATGCAGGTGGTGGGAGTGAAGTGGGCTATATTTTATTATTGATTATGTTATTTGGTGCATTTAGGATTTTATGAATTTTAAGCCTTACTTTATTTTCACAGTGAAAAGAATAATAAACCTAGGAATATACATAATTATTAACTAATAAGAGAGCAAGGAAAGATCCTGTTGGTGGGGATTTGATAAATAAAGAATTTCAAAAGAAAGCAAAAAAAATATATTTTCCCGGTTAATCCGAAACCCCATCATTGCGACCTCGGATGATCGGGAGTCTACTGTATTTAAGAATTTCCTCGACAAATTTTCATCATCATCGTTTCGCACCACTATTTAATAGGAAGCTGTTTCAGAATGTATGATTTCAACACCGATTGCATTTCCGAGTTTTGCTTGCATATTGCGGGCACGATACGTCGACACTAATAACATGTTACGCACCGCTGGCCTCGATCTCTTTTGTAGGGTTTTATTTTCGGCAACGTATTGGTACATTATTTATTTCATCACTTTCTACTTTGTATTCAAGTAAAATTTGCAAATAAATTTCGTTATTTTTTTTGTATTTTCCAAAAAAAAAGTTTAAAAAAATTAGCATAAGAAGTCGCGCCTGAGACGGGCGAAGTAAAGAAGAACAGCAAAAACATCGGTTCGCGTCTTTGCCAAGCCCTAGTATATATTTATAGTATCTTTATGGCGGCCTGCGTTGAACCCCAGTCCTGCAACCAACCAACCCCTAACGTTTGCTGGCCTGGGGTTCAAGTCCCATCTCCGGCCGTCTAATTAGTTTTTTTTAGCCATGAATTCTAACGAAATTACGGACGTTACATGAAGTTACGGGGACAGACAGATGGACAAACAGCTAAATTATTATATTTAGATCTCAGCATTAGATAAATTAGTTATTTTAATGTCCTGGTGGTATAATTATTTGCGCTATTTGGAAGCGTTAATGATAGACATTCATAATTATAAATATTATATTATAGTATTTATATTGGCTTCAAGTGGATCTCAGTACAATATATATGTTAACTAATATTTTTTAAGAACGTTCTAGATAATCAAACAATGATCGTTTGTATTTTATAAAAAAAAGAAGTAGTGAAATAAATGGGAAAAAGGTGGTGAAATAAGTAAATATATATCGATACGTATTTCACGTATTTGTGTTTTGCCAAATAAAACAGCTCAACAAACAAATAAGTACGGCGCCACTCACATTTATTTGCATCGAAACAACATCTTAAAGACCTTCTTTTATTTGTTTTAAATAATTAAAAATAAAATTGTTTAACACTCGTAATTATGAATAATTGATGAACTGAGAATTCAGGCATTTTAATAACTAGTTTTGCAACTACTGTTGCCGCTTGCTCCTGCATTTTTTAAATTATTTTCTCAGATAATAAAGAAAGTACATAGTATTAAAATAATAATTCTATCTGGATATTTTGAGTTTGTTCAAATTCTATCATTGGTGGAAATGGCGAATGTTACAATTGTGTAAAGTGATCACTTAAGCCAACCATAAAAAGACAGGTCATAAGTCCTGTGTACACCCAAATGACTTCTATACCTACTTTCCCATAATTAATACAGTTTCGTCTCTGTGAGATATCTATAATATACAATAATTCTATCTATTCTGTGACCGATAGTCGGAAAAGTTGAGTATTGAATAAATAGTAAAAAGGGAAGGTTTTATTGTGCAATAATAAAAAATCAAGATTAACTTCAGGACAGTTAAAAAGATACCGCTTAAACATTAAATGATGAAACGATTTTCTTTATTTTAAGGGAAGCTCGAAAAATGATTTTCATAAAAGGTTAGTCAAGCGCTTGAAGATTAGGCAAAAAATGCAATACTAGGTACTGCGATCCACATTGTCAAATTTGTTGTTGTAGCCGGGCCTCGTGGTCGAGAATCCCCTCGCCATTCTGACTTAGGTATTGTTGTAGCGCCTCTCATGAGCTTTGCGATGGGAAAATAGCCATATTCGAGAGGCGCACTCTCTCCCGTATCTCTCTCTCACATAGGAAGGGGACAGGTTGCATTGGTCGGTCCCGTTGACGCATGGTTGCGGCTCGCTGCTCATTTTTTAATCGTCTGGCCGCCGCAACACAATCAGCCCGAGAGCAAATTCTCCTCCAGCTCACACGATCTTGTGCCAGCTGCTCCCAGTTCTCAGGTGTTCCACATACGCTCAGCGATGTAAAATATGTTAAATTTGATCGTTAATATGTATTAGATACGGTAGGTACTTTAATAAATAGTCAAATCCAGAAATTATTTTTTATTAATTTTTTATTGGTTAATTAATTTTTTACTGTTTTTGAAATTTAATTAATTGAAAAATTAAAAGCTGATTGTAATTTTAAATAAAAAAAATTATTATTGATTTATTCTGTTTGTATTAATATGCTTATAACTATTCGGTATAAAATTTTTACAGTCCATTGTAGTATTTCCTTAGAATATTTTTCTATATTTTTTTGTCCTGTTTCATTTTTTATTCTATCCGGTAGCTGATCAGTTTTACAATTACGCACTGTTTGGTCCTGTGTCCGTAAA
Organism: Agrypnia vestita; assembly: GCA_016648135.1. Classification (NCBI taxonomy): domain Eukaryota; kingdom Metazoa; phylum Arthropoda; class Insecta; order Trichoptera; family Phryganeidae; genus Agrypnia; species Agrypnia vestita. The sequence goes on along the minus strand of JADDOH010000591.1, from coordinate 239,269 downwards.
AGTTATTTGTTTTATAATTTTTTATTATTATTTCTAGTTTGTTGCTGTGTGCAGAATATGTCGATTTATTTTTTTATAAATAATCACCTGCTAAATTTTGCATCACAGAAAAAACGTTGAAAATACGTTATTTTTAAAATTAAATTCTAATACTTCTGTGTATACTTTTCTGAGATATTCTACTGTGTATATGTGATCTCTCTGGCCGACGTTTCGGAACCACATCATCGGGCTGATATGAGATGTCTCCATCATCAGGGCTGATTTCAGCCTGCAATGGGATCCGAAACGTCGGCCAGAGAGGTCACAAATAAATGGCATAATATACCAGAAAATACACAGAAGATTCTGAACGGCCATGATAACCTGAGAACATTTTAAAATTCTAATACGTTTAATTCACGATTTTTAAATTAAATTCAATTCGTTTTATTACTTTTCTTATTTTACATACTTAGTTAAGTAGTATAATCTTACTTAATTACTTACCAATACTGAAAATTATAGATTTATTTGTAAAATATACGGAAAATATATTCCCTGTACTGACTAGTATGATTAGTGTATGCACAAAAGAATAGATAATTGATGGTAATACTTATAAACTGTCAAATTAAATGTTGGCATGTTAGTGTTTAATATATTTTCGATATTAATAAATTTTAAATTCAAATTCTAAATATTGTTGATAGTAAAAGTTATTAGTATAAGTTTGTGGCTTCGACTTTGTTAGACTTAATTATTAATTTAAACAAATAAATAGCTGTATCGTTTATAACTATTTTCTGTTTAGATACCATTAATTCCCCCGTATTATCAATATTAATCATGTTTTTAATGCTATTAACTGACAATGATAGATCTTCACATTTTACATGGTAGTTAGTAGCCTACTAATATGACAACCATGTTAACTAGAATTTAAAGGAGGTTTTTTAACCACGTTGCTTAAATCAAATAATTCTATTACAAAATTTGTTATTTCTAAATTAAAAAGTAATTATTTTGTTTATATTATATAAAATTAGAGCTATAATAATTAGAGCTTCGAAACTGGAGAGAGCTGGCACTAGACCGAGATGAGTGGAGGAAAATTATTGAGGAGGCCAAGACCCACCAAGGGTTGTAGTGCCAAGAATGATGATGATGATTATATAAAATACATAAAAATTTCATCTAAAAATCTAATTAATAATTACAAAACTTCATACATCGTGACTTTTCTGCAAAATATTTTAAAGTATGGTAAATATGTATAAACGAGACGTAAGTATAATTATACGTCGGTATTCGGTGTTTGTCGTAGGTAAAAGATTTGTATATTTTCACGTATCTCTCTCATGGTAAATACCTTTATATGTGCTTTTCGATTTCTCCGTTGCCTTCTTATCCGGGCGGGCTGGTCTGACAGCTTCGCTCTGCCGCAAACGTGACCTCACAATTCTCATGCTTCGACTAAAATTACATCAAATAAGTACTAATGCTGTATTTAAAGCTTATAGAAAAATGATTATTTCACATGCACTTATTAATTTCTTCTTCCGTAGCCCTGATGTTAAAATTGTCATTGTCGCGTTTTACCATAGAAAAGAGAAATATTTTTGGACTGCTTTTATATTTGACATTTGATGGATAACCGTCATGTACTTTTTTCTCCCTCTGACCACACCACCGACGGCGACATGTGACATACGGGTGAGGAATGAACAAATTACAAATGAATGTAATGCTGGCTGCAGTGTGGTAGATAGAATAAAGAAAAGAGTGCAAAGGTGGTTTGGTCATATAGAAGATACGAGTGAGGAAATGATTGTTAGGAAAATATATAGGGCGAGTGTTGAAGGCAAATAGAATAGAGGGCGTCCGCGAAAGACCTAGCACGATTAGATACTACAAGTATTAGAGGATGGCCCTGCTAAAGCCTCAACAACCGTTTAACGTAGATGTGTGAATGTAGCAAGTTGTGTGTCAAGATAGTAGAATATGGCGTTCTATCCTCTCTGCCTACCCTTGCGTGATAGTTAGTTGGATAGTCAGTTAATTATTTAACAAAGATTATATTTATATTTTATTCTAGTGAATTTGGATAAAGGTAGGTAGGTTTTTTCAAGCTGATTTTTAACCAGCAATAACTTCAGATTGATACTAGTAATGATAGATAACTAATGTTTAAAATGTAGGAATGAGGTTAAATAATATATTGAAATTCATTTTTAAAAATAAAACAAAACTGGTTTTATTGTTTAACAGCTCAAATATTTGCAAATATATTTAATTTTAAATAATGAAACAAAAATAGCAAAGTTTCGTCACGGTTTAAGTTTGGTGGGTTATTTCCTTAGAGTATATTGGATGGATTGTATATACTCTAAGGTTATTTCAATGAAAAAAATATATTCGGCTTATTTCGGGTTTTTGAAATGTCACATTCTCAGCCCATTCCAAACACAAGATCTCTTGGCATCTTCCCATACGTAAGAAACTCGCTGACAGATAAACATTACAAATTACTACCTACTGTTATACATTTATTTATTGATTGTCTGTAGGTTTGTTTGGTCTAGCAGTCCTTGTTTAATAACCTAAAAAATACCAGGTTCGCTCAAGAATTCGACTCGTCATCATAGAGGAGCAAGTTCTATTTCATTTGGGAAAATCGCATAACTTTGCTTGAAAATGGTAATATTACGAAAGCAATTTTATTAATATATTTATATATGATTTTTAGATATCATCTACAAACGTTACTAGTCGTTTTTAATAGTGTTATATTACAAAATATATATACCTAATCTCAAAATCTAATTTAGACGTAAAAAATATATGCTTTATGCTTTGCAAACAGTAGTGGATTTTGAGTATTGGATGGAAGGTGCAATAAATGCTCGTATGTACATAAATATATTCAACAAATCACAAAATAATAATCATAAAGTAATACTCAAAATGTAAATGCAAACAAGTCCAAAATAACTATTCGATAAATTTTAAGACACGGCAATTTTTTTAAATAATATATTATACCAAAAAATTAATATCTCATAAAATCTCCGAAAATACAAAAACAGCAGGTTAAGCCGATGGGACACCAAAAATAAAATGTATAAAATACCCTCTGAAAAACTACACTCGGGCAAGTTTCTGCGATCCATTTTTAGTATTGGAAACTGCTCCCCTGACATATTTAATAGGTATGTTGGACAAGTAACCATGATAACAGTCGATAATACCACGTTCGCTTCGTTTAAAATAATGTAACTATCACGTATAAAAGTTAGTTCCAGGTAGGTAGGTAGCCTACCTAAAAGTATATGAAAGTATATTTGTGTAAAATGATGACGACGAATGACTATTTGTATTACTGAATGCAAATAATGAAACGGTGCCAATTTTCTCGTCATTTAAAATAAATTAACGTGTCGTTAAGTTTAATTTTGATGTCAAAATAAATTTGGTCGCCGGCTGCAGCCGATCCGTCCTCGCCTTTCAAAAGAACGCGTGACGTAACGACTCTCGTTGCGGTTTGTTTTGACTGAGTATTCCGCGCGATGGTGTGCCTGTCTCGCTCACTCGGATTGCGAGGCGGCCACACGGGGAACACTCGCGAGAGTGACAGAGAAGGCGTGCGGTACAGGCGTGGGTACAGGTTTGGTACATACGGAGTTCTGAAACTCATGATCGTTTTCGTTAATCGTAACGCGTTAAACTTTATGCGATAGTGAAAGTATTCCGTAGATACCTTAGGAAATACACGTACGGGTGTGAGGGAGCAAGATATACTTATTGTATTATACTGGTGAATTATTACCCAATTGTGTCAAATAATATGATAATGGTGGTGAACCTGGTCCAATAGCCACTCTACGTACAATCTACTGGCGCCAATTATATGTTCTATATTGTGACTGGCGCCTTGAGGTGGGTGCGTCACATTAACGCGAATTTACTGTCAATTGATTAATCAAATTGATTAATTATGATTTATTCAATTCTAATCTACATTCTTGATGAAAATAGGGATCTCGTAGCCAAGATTTTAGCGGTGTTACTGAGGTCTAGTGATATTATCAGCTACTTTTATCGGATAGATTAGTTATAAACAGTGCCTCACTAACCGTTACTTGAGATTTGTATCTGATTGTGTCGACCTAGGTAAGTAACAGATTTTTCGCAATTGGACGGGCATCCGAGGACGGCAGTTACGTCTCAGGTACCAATCATCGATAACTCAAAGGATGTGCCATGTTTTAATTGATTAATAACGTTTAAAATGGTTAAACATGTTAAACTAACGGTCTTACCATCACCAGCGAAGTCAGAACATAGATATTTTGAAATATTATCTATACTAAATACTAATATATAAAGAGGTAAAGTTTGTAAGTTTGATGTATGAGATAATCTCCGAAACTAATCGTCCGATTTCGAAAATTCTTTCACCAATATTTAGAATTGACTTTCAGGGTAGACATAGGCTATATATTATATTATCCCGTTAAAACAAAAGGGCTTTTCGTGTTGACCTATTTAGTAAAACAGTAGAAGTCGACGAAAAAATGGTCGAGCTGTGCGTTTTTTACGAATGCTGCCTTAACGGTAAAGAAATTTAAATATTTTCTACAGAGTAGTTGTAGAACTCAAAATGTGTATATAAAAAAGTCCGCGACGATATATATCCATATGTTAAGGTTAATATACAAATTGATAAAATATGACTAAAAGTTACCAAAAATCTATGCGTGCGAAGCCGCGTGGTCACAACAATATAACATGATCCGAAACCAAACTTTTTCATAATTTCATTAAAAATTTATCTTAAAATGCACATGATGAAATTATTAGTTCCAATTTATAACTTCGATTGAAAATTTTTGTTTGGGCTCTGCCTAAGAAATTGTGTTATAGTTCCAATAATTGACACGGCAGTTGTCTTTAATGCTTCTACTTTTGTCTAGTGCCACCTAGAAGGTTCAGCTAAAATGCTGATTTCGAGAAAAACATACATAACTCACAAATAAGCGCTCATTTTATAGTGTGTTATTCCAACTGCATCATTAAAATGTGTCCTTCGTCCGTTTTCACCGTACAATGTAGACAAAACGTATTTTGTGATGTATTTCGCTTCTGTAATTGGGCCTCTTGGCCTGTTGAAGCGTAAAAAAAATAAGGGCTTTTGAAATTAAACACAATTTTCAATCGACTAAGTGCCTGCGGGGGATTTATATATTTATATAAATATACTGTAAGGAATATGTACCTTTGAATTTTGAAGAAAACGGGGTGCATAAATTTCTACCTAACTTAGGGGGTAGGCAGCGTAAAACTCTTCTGTCCTGACACACAACTGTCGCCTCATCCACATTTAAACATCTTCCTATACAAGCTCGACAATTTTTGAGGCTTCTGACAGGACGATCTTCCAGGATCTGGTTAATCTGGTCATACCACGTCTATCGTGGCTGCCCTCTATTTTTGGCGCTTTTAAACTTGTCTTTCTTTCTTACCATTCTTTACTTATTTATTCGTTCAACATGCCTAAACCACCTGAGCGACCCTTTTATAATTTTGTTCACTATTCGTAAAAAGATTTACAACATATCGTTATCTCATTTCCGCTGCTTTCAGTCTACTTTCGTTTCTCTTCTTCCAACTCCATGCTTCACTTCCATATATCAGTGATGGTACCAGAATTCCATTGCGTACTGCTAGTATTGCCTCTATATGTTCATATAAGAAATTGTTGTATTCAAAGCACTGTTCACATTATTTCCTGCAATCATTCGCCCTTCGATATCTTCCTCAGCCTTCCCTCTTCTATCGAACGAACTTCCCAAATGCACAAACTCATCTATTTGTTCCAAACATTGATTGCCTGCTAGTATTTCATATGTTGCTTTAATTTCTTCCTTCCCGAATACCATCAATTTTGACTCTTTAACAATAAGGTCATTTTCCTTACATACATTTACATTCTGCTTACTTGAAGTGTAGTTCTCTTTTTGCCATTATGCATTTTCACATCACCACACAAGAACACAATCAAATCGTTCATTTTTGCTTCAGTATTCATATATACCAGTTCTTTCACACAATTATCTACATACAAGTGAACAAATATGGAGACAATAGACAACCCTGTTTGACACCTTTTGCAAAATCAAACCATGATGTGAATGGTCGATTGATTCCTAGACACGCAGTACTTTCCTCATATGGGGATGTAATTGCGTGTATAAATTACCTTTTAACCACAGATTACCTTCCATTACCATCTTCTTATAACTCTATCGTTAGCCTTTTGCAGATCTTAAAAGCACAGATTTTTTTAATTCATAAATGTATTGTACGGATAGGATAAATAAATAAACTAAATTTTTTAACAAATATTTGGCTGTACAGAATTTATTATAATTCCTAATACATCATAAAAAACTAAAATGTCAGCGGTTATAAAACATGTATCTACACCTAATCAGTAACACGTGCCGATAATATTACTTAGGGCAATGACAGCAGGAGAAAAATAACAAGACGTTCAAATTCTAATTTTACGTAGTAATATTTTGAAGAACACTGATATTTGATTTAAGACAATTTTATCAGTTTGCAGATTAAGAAAATACATATTAACAGGAAAAAATTCTTTCAAATAGTAATTAGTTTATAACAGCGTAAACTAATCTATATATACTAGACATACATACAACATAAAACATGCATTAAAAAGAAGAATTTGAAGTTAACTAAATTATACTAATTATTAGCATTCATTATTTTTAAAGAGTTAAGGTTGTTATTACTGTCATTAGACATATTTAACTGTAAATGGTTACGGATACAACAACATGGGAGACAAAAAGATAGATATAATATGTTATACTGATGATGCGGTATTAATAGCCAACTCCGAAGACAATCTTCAAAAACTTCTGCACAAATTTCGTACATCCTCACAAAGATTCAACATGAAAATCTCCGTAGATTCAAGACTAAGAGCATGGTGACATCGAAACAGCCAGTACGATGCAAGCTTGCAATTGACGATAAAATAATAGAGCAAGTAATGAGCTTCAAGTATTTGTGTGTCGAGATATCCAGCGGTAACGACCTTTATGAAGAAGTAAGAAAGCAAGTAAACAAAGCCGCTACTGTTGCTGGATGCTTGAGAAATGCTGTCTGGAGAAACGAACACATGCTCAAGGAGAGCAAAGGGAAGATATATAAAACCTGTGTCCGCCCAATCATGACGTACGGTATCGAGACAAGGGCTGACATTACCAGAACTAAAAATCTCCTAAGAACAACTGAGATGAAGACTCTTGGACCCATTGGGACTGACAATCTGAGACCGAGTGAGAAATTCTGAAATACGAAGAACTTGTGACGTGTGGATATTGTCCGAAGGGGAAGATCTAGATGACGTTACTGGAGAGATCATATGGAGAGAGCTTGTTCTGAGAGAGTAATGAGCATAACAGCGAACAAGCTGCCGTCTGGTACCAGACTCCCAAGAAGATCGCATAAAAGATGGCGAGATAGCTGGACATCTGTATCCCGGGAACAGGCTCCGAGCAATGACAGGACACAGTCCTAGATGAAAAAGAAGAAGAAGGTTACGGATATACATACAAACCAAACGCAATATCGCTACACGTTTGAAGGAACATATTGGAGCAATTTAAAACAACAACTCCAATATATCGGCAATCTGCGAATATGCATCCAAAGGGAATCTCAGTCACTTCATCACAATACAAAAATCAACCAACAATCAAATCAAATCAACAGAACCGCACCTTATACCCAGATTAGTGAGGAAGTCCATTGAAGTATACAAACATCCCAATTTCAATAGAGATGACAGTTACAAACTATCAAGTATATGGCTCCTTATTCTTACGACTTTGATTCAACCCTTGAGAGACGTCGCAGAAAAGTCCGCCGACGTAACTAGTACATATTGCCCACTGGCGACCTCTATTGTAAAAGAAGTGAACAGTCCACAACAAAGTGCATATAATTTACGCCCCCGGAAGCATTAATCAGTCCGCCCTATACTTCCGCGGGTACAGGTTATCCTCCTGATGACGCTGAATACGAATTCAACGAAACGTCGAGAATCGTTTCTCGGAAAAACATACGGTTCGTATAAAATATCCGTAACCATTTACAGTTAAATTGTTTGTTTTATTAATTACTTTCTCTATTAGGTTCTTCTTGTTATTGTTTTTTTCTGTTTTGCTATGATTAAATATTTCATGATATGCCGTGGATCTTTTTAATTGATAAATCAACTGTTCAATATATTGTCATTTTAATAAATTGTACTTTTGAGATTCGTAAAATAAAATAAATAAAAAAAATATGTACATATATTTATATTTATGTTACTTGTAACAAATTTAAAAAAAAAATGTATGTGTTGTGTATTATAGAATACGGTGATTCATCAGAATACATTACATTAAAATAGGCCGTGAAATCATAGACTTACTCCTAGAATATTGGCTGCACAGGAAACAACAATTTTCTTATCACGCAGATATAATTTCATGCGTACATTGCTTTTCCACCACGGCACATATTTGTGCCGGTGTTGGTGCCAATGTGTGGCCGTGTGAGTGTGCTTTACTATAGTCCGCGGTGACTAGGAGTTAACTTTCTAAAAACTGATCGCGCGACCTTGAAATAGTGAGCTATTACAAAACCGCTCGGCGGTTACACTAAACCGATACAGGCGCACGATCACCACTACACTGGAGCGCTAATGTATGCAAACAACGTCTGTATCACACGTATTACGTATTCCACTCACACAGATACGAATATTTAAGATAGCACGTCGCGCACGCAGTCGTGATCGCAACGTGGGTCACGCACACACTCTCAACGGGCAGATCACATTGGTTCTACGAATAGTTAGTTATTCCAGTGCATAGACGAAATTTAAAATATTTGCTATTAACAAAAAAGATATAATATTACATCTTTGAGTATTCTTCATTTTGTTTATAGATTATATTATTTTATATGTTACGGATATTATTTTATATATATATTTTTTTTAAATAGAGATGCGAACACGGAATACGTGTTACATCAATATTCTTACTATTTTCAAACTAAGCTAAACGCTTGTGCTATGAAAATAGGACTAACTTGCTGATCTGGAGTGAGATTCGAACTCGCGACCTTTGGATCACGAGGCGAGAGTCCTAACCACAAGATCAACAAGCTACTCTATATTTTTATACTTTACGTATCTTATGCACATAAGGGTGTTTTTAGAGGTATAGATCTATAAAATGAAATAATAAATAAAACATATTAAAATCGTGGCCATTTTATTGGCTTTATTGGAAAGATAATTTTATGCCATTAGTGTTTTTATGCCGTTAGTGTTAAAGTTATTACTGTAAAGCGATTCTCGAAACTTTACATCATTTGCAATTGTTGTAGTGGTGTAAGTCTATTCATGGTGAAACAGAAAAACAAACTGATCTCAAACCAGCTGTCAAATCGGCTATCGGCTATCGCTCTTAAAATTATGGCCAATACGAATAATAAACCACTAAAAATAAACGCCTAAAATTTTCTTTCCAATAAAGCCATTAATTAGGTACCACGATATTTATGCGTTTTATATAATTTTGAAGTACTATAAAAAAACACCCTGTACCTACTAAGCGTATTCCTCCAAATCAATAAAAATGCATAATTAAGCCTTAAATAAATGCGTAGGTATTTATACAAATCCTGTGCCGTTTGTCGAATAATTTTTACATGCACATATTTGTAAGCGAATGTTATATCGATTTATTTATTTCATGTGTTCAGTTTTTTAGTTTATTGATTTATTAAATGAAAGACTGGAAACTGAAGTACTTATGAAGTTATTCCAATTCAATACAGCAACTGAATTTTGAAGAACTATGCGTTCAAGACATATTATAGATGTTTCACAGAGACGAAATTATATTTTTTATGGGAAAGTAGGTATGGAAGTCTTTGGGTGTTCGTAGGGCTTACGACCTATCGTACGGCTGGCTTAAGTGATCACTTTACACAATGTAATGTTCACCATTTCCTTCCATGATAGAATACTACGTCGATAAAATTTTTGGAAGTTGTATATATTTAAATTTTACAACATGTTTCTTATATGTGTTGTAAAAATCCTTTGCGCGACCGGCACACAACGCTTTTTCATTTCCCTTAAATGATGTCCCTGTGACAAAAATCCTGTTCTGTGTTCTGTAAAATTTGGACAAACTCAAAATATTCTGAACTATGCGTTCAGTTAGATTAGTTAGTTATCGTTTTTACATCATTTTGGAGTTTTAAAATATAGACAGCTGATATTATTTATATATTCCCTTCATTTATCGTTCTATAACATTTTTTATTTAATTCATTTTTTATATATAAATTAATATATCCTAATAAATATTTGTATTTGTATTAAATAAATTATTAAAAATACGTGTTTTATTATCTCTGTATGTTTACTCATTATTATGTATATACGTAACACTGACTATAATTATTAATCACAAAATTGAAGAATTTTTGCTTGTATCTAAACTCCCATAATGTTGTTGTTGAAACATAATTTTATAATTAGGCATGTATATCATCAAGCAAAAATTGTATGACTCAGATATATATCCAACAGCCAACTCTGTATGAGAAAACGTAAGTTTATTTTAGTTATCGATGAAAAATTGTACAGAAGAATTAATATAATTAATATGAATCAAGTTAATTATGAGTATAGATATGATACATACAACTTCTAGTAGGTATAATCTGCTTGCGTGATCACTGTGTCTTACAGTCGCGCACGTAATAAAAGGTATTGCTGATTGTTTACGATTATCCGTAAACCGAAAAATGCACATCCTTTTTGCTTTGAAATTCACTTATTAATTTTAAAAATGTACAAGGTAGTATAAAATATAACCAAACAAAATACAGAAATCAATGAAAAATAAAGACACTCAGAAAAAATCTATCTATCCAATAAATATTTGTGATAATGTTCATACGGGAGAGATTCGGGATCTCCTTGAAAGTTAAACACGTAGGTAATAAAAAGTGCGGTTTTATTGGCAATATAATGATGCCTATAATGCGATTAGCTCCGGAGATGGTGGGATCTTTTCCTTTTCAGGGAATTGCGTACCGTTCTACTATTTCGACCATTTAATAAAATTATTTCGAGGATATCTCAAATGCAAATCGCATTTCATTTTATGTGTCTATCGGCTGCACCACGTTCCCATGAAAAAGACACACATCAGTCAGCCAGTATTGGCCATTTATTTATACGAGAATAAAGCTATTGTTTTCATCAACAGAAAGTAAATTTTACAATTTAAATAATATTCGTTAGTAAATTCATAAAATAAATAATTGTTCTTGTTATATAGGAACCATTCAAGCGCCCTTGAGGTAGTATTCGCGAAAACGGCGCTATATAAATTATTCAAATATTATTATTAGTATTCTCCCCCTTTATTACATCTGTGCTGATGAATTATTTTGTCAAAAAACTTGCTAAACAGACCTTAATCGTTTGACCATTTCACGCTTCCTTTTACTACTACTACTACTACTACTTTTAATACTCTTTATAAACATGACGTTTTAAAACATTAAGTAAACACTTTCACTTATTGTATTAATCTGGTTTGTAAGAAAATGTAATTATCAAAGAGGTTAAAATTGTAACCTCTTTGATAAAATCGTTAATACTATTGTAATAAGCTAGTGGTTGTTCGTATTCAGTTAAATTAAACATAAAAAATTACTTACTTTAAACCACTTTATTTTTGGTAACACCAACCGGTTTCAATAGAAGGAATAAAATTGTTATTTCTCAAACTATGTTAATGTAATTATTAATATTCAATTTAAATAATAATTATCAAAATTGAAATGACACTAATAAAGCGAATACCACAGATTAACATTATTAATTCTGCGAAAATAATTGTATTCTTCTACTGATATGGCAATGTTAAAGCGTAAGAACCTGGATATCAAATTGATTTTATACGATAAAATTGTACTTAAAAAAAAATAGCTGTCGAGTATAAAATGTACGATACAGTAATACTGATACTGGAAAATTATCATTTTGTATACGTTCGACAAAGTAACACTGAAAATAATATCAGAAAAAGGCTATCCTATTAAACATGATACAATTCCACAAAAACAGAAAACAAAATTTTTTTAAGTCAAGAATACATAAATGGTCATGAATTTTTTAATGCATTGATCGAAATATACGAAATATATCTCACAATTTCTTCCACCTTCAAGATCAAAGTCCGCACTTAAGATTTAAATAAAAAAACGTAAATAATTCGAAAATTGGTGACCTTCGAGGTGACTGACTGATCTTCCGTCCGTTGCTGGATGCAAATAAGGAGCTATTTAATTAATAAAATACTTATTATTATTTACTTATTTAAATTTAATGCAAAACCAACAAAACATGTTTTGAGAAATGAATACATATACGTAATACGTATACATTTATTACGGTTTATTAATAGATTTTGAATTACCATACAAACTTTGAAAAGATTATAAGTAATTTAAACTAAAAGTTTATATAAAGGTCGTACGCGATATTTACCCCCGCGGTGACAGGACACTCTCCTGATGACGCAGTGATAGAATACCATGGAAACGTCGAGAATCGAATCTCAACACAACAAAATATACGATGTTTCAATACTTGTAACAAAAATAATGTTATTAAAATTATTAAAATTAGCAAAAAATTATTAAAAACAATGTTATTTATAATAATGTCGTATTGTATTATATGTTAACCTTAAAGACGTCAAAGCAATGTAACTAAACTCTACGACTGCTTTGGAAAATGTTTGTAAATGACAAATATAATAGGTACCTGAATATTTATGGAAATTTTCATGTAGATTCCTTACTAAATCACGAATATAAAATGTTCAAGCAACGATGTCCTAATATCAATAGTTAAGGAGATTTAGCAATATCAAAGTTTGCTCTTTTTTAATATATCTGACATACCTCCATATTTTCCGCGAAACGATGGATTACCTTTGACGTAACTTACATCGAATATTAAAAAATCATACGTTTTATCACAAGTAGAAAAAAATCAAAACCTTGCAGTAATTTTGACCGGAATTTTTCAACGACATGTTAGTCTTATTATTTGATTTGATTGAGAATAATTAATTTTTAATATTCGATACAAGTTTTTTTAATGAAATAAGTTTTAGAGATATATTGTTCTGGAGTCAGAAATATTGAAAAAAAATTAAAATTTTATGTCGCTTATCTCCATAATATTAGGAAATTGTTGCTTGAACATTTTCTATTCATAATCTATCTGTAAAAAGTTGTTGTTTTTAATAAATTAATCTGTATTATGCTAAAATTTCAAAATGTATCCATCTGTATAATCTATTCATCTGGTATCTATAATCTTTAATCGGGGTAAATATCTTTACATAACACCATTCAAAGCATATGAAGGCCAAGGTACTGTCTCCTGACCTTTTCGATATCAAGGAATAAGCAGGTTGTAAAAAATTTAAGGGCTGTGATGCTCAAACGTGAGGGTGGAGACCAAGAAAGAGAGAACATTTTGCCACTGCTGACTATTGTTGACGATGACCGCCACTCCGCGAATACCGTGAAATTCTTTCACGATATTAGTGTTAAAAGACATTAAACATTTTATCTGTCTAGTCATTCGCTAATCAAAACATAATCAACACCGATAAAATAACCTCTTAAACTCCAGTTTATAATATTATAAATCAATATTGCAGAAAACATTTAAAATGTCTACATTTAAGAAACATACCGTAATAGTTAGTACTCACGTAATAACACTCGGAATAAATGATGTAATTTCACTGGAAATTTTTCATTGATTTTCTGCCAACATGAACTTACCATATAATTAAAACTCATAATTAATTTTTTTTTCAATTGGTTTAGCAACATTGTAGATTGACATTTAAAAAAATTAATTTTATTATTTGTTTTAATCTACTTATATTTGATTAATTACACCTACATGTTTCGGAAAAACCTTTTCATCGTCAGGGTGTTTTATATATGTCAAAATATCAAAATGAATGACGTCTTTTGTTTTGATTTTCTTAATTATTTAAAAAATATATTTTAAATATTATTGCTGAAGTTCTTGATTACACAAAATTATTGGAAACATTTTTAGAATTGGACTAGTAGTTAAATTTAATTGATTATTAATAATATTTTGTTTACTTTTACATACTTTATTAATTTCTAATTATTCGTAATTATTCAATTTCAGACCAAAATTATTTATGTGTAAAATAAAAAGTCCTAAATCTTTATCAAAACCGTGATAAAGATCAAACCCTCTATCACATAAACACTCGGGTTTTCATTCAATGATACATCGTCTTGAAAATGTACCTCTGTCTCACTCTAACTTTCAAATTGAATTAAATACAATAAAATAAATCGCATTGAATAATGGATACAGTACAGAATTAGTTGATAAAATTTTAAAAATAAATTTAAAAAAATATAACTAAGCAATTTTTATACAATTCACAGATAAGTATAAATAATAATTATGATTGTTGGCGAAGAATTTAATGTATTAATACATTTTCGAATCAAATTTCAAAACATCTACCGAAAAATATTAAACCTGCATTTTATACAAATAATAATAAAGGGAAACTCCTCTAAGTTCAAAACAAAAAGATAATATATTTAACAATTCAGGTATTTCTAAACTTTCGTGCAGAGATTGTACAAAGTTTTATATTGAAAAAACCGGCCATAATTTTAATAGAAGAATGAAAGAACATTTGAGATGTCTGAATTATCATAGTTTTTCTGAATTTTCAAATCATTTATTAGAAAATGATCATGGTTTTAATATAAATTTAGGACTTTTTATTTTACAAATAAATAATTTGGTCTGGTACAAATAAATAATTTACAAATAATTAAAATGGTCTGAAATTAAATAATTTAGAATCATTAGAAATTAGTAAAGCATGTAAAAGTGAACAAAATATTATTAATAATCAATTAATTGTAAGTACTAGTCCAAATCTAAATATTTTTCCAATAATTTTGTGTAATCAAGAACTTCAGCAATAATA
Organism: Agrypnia vestita; assembly: GCA_016648135.1. Taxonomy (NCBI): domain Eukaryota; kingdom Metazoa; phylum Arthropoda; class Insecta; order Trichoptera; family Phryganeidae; genus Agrypnia; species Agrypnia vestita. The sequence continues at coordinate 224,090 of JADDOH010000591.1, read as the reverse complement.
TATAAAATAATTTTCTTAAATAATTTAGAAAACCAAAACAATAGACATCATTCATTTAGATATTTTGACTTATATAAAACACCCTGACATAGTTCATAAAGTTTAACTTATTTTACTTCATTTACTTTATTTTACTTTATTACTTCCATCGCGCCGTTCTACTACAGGGGTTGTCAAGGAACGTGGAACACCACCATATCACTCTTGGCTAATTCACTATCGTAGATCTTCTATATCTTTGAATATTGAAGGTTCAATATCTGGCCTAACAATCGTATCAAGTCATTCTCGGACGCCCTCTGTTCCTGTTGCCTTCAACATTTCATTTACTCTTCATACCCAAATTACCTCAGAAAATCTTTCTAAGTTATATTGACTGTACTGCAGGGTGTCTGATAGCTTGTAGAAAAAACTTTACAGATGGATTCATATCTTCATAATGAGTCGAACAGTTACCTCGACATAATATCAATAGTTACGGAGATATGCAATACCAAAGTTTGCAATTTTTTTTCAATACTTCTGACTTATTTTTAGCAAAAAATTGAAATATCTTTACACAAATTCGCTTTTATACAAGACGAATAAAATTATAAAAAACCTTGCTAAAAATGAAAATAGATTTTATTACAAGGTTTTATCATTTTATTTTAGCACGATAAAATTGTAGCTTGTTGGCGTAAGGAGCATGACTCTCGCCTAGTGATAGGTGGTTCGAATCCCATTACAGGACACCAGCAAGGTCTTAGCGTAGCTCAAGCAATTAGCTTAGTTTGAAGACAGTAAGAACATTGGTGTCACACGTATTCCGTGTTCGCATTTTTATTTAAAAAAATCTTCAGATGAGTATTAACATTTAATACATCTTTTCAATTCAATTTCAATTATTCACCACAATTTCTATAAAATAAGAAGTGAGACAGAGAGAATTGTTATAATTTTAGCGATAACAATATTCAGGTTCAATGTCAATCGTTGTTAGATAAAGTAAATTATCAAATAACGGTCCGAGTCTATTGTACATCTAACGAGTGTTTATTAGTTCCATTATTTTATAGCACCAAGTTAGACTAATGATGATGTAAGCATTTACAATTTTATGTTATCTAAATAAGATTAATTATCAAATTTAGATTGGACTATGCCTGTCCCACTAGAAAAAATTGCGTTGAAACGGACGTTCAAACGGAAGGTGCCAAATTTATATCGATGTCACTAGGTAGATTCACCCCAAGTTCACAGTTGCTATGTGAATGTTCAGCGTATTATTATTAATCTCATGTGTAAACAATCTAATCAAGTGTTTTAAATACAAATTGCTTGCATCCAATATATATAAAGAGAGTTGTCCGATATCTACTTACTCGTAAGACTATTAACCCTTTGATTACCAAACAATGGTATGATCATACATCAAATCATGAGCATACTGGAAAAATTAACTTAGAAAATTTTGTAGATTTATAACATTTTTAACCATGTTGTTGTACTAGGAGATCTCTTTTATTAGAAAGAAATAAGTCGAAGTAATTATTGAAATATTTTGCAAAGAGAAAATTTATTGATTAAACTGGTCTATGAACATTACTACATGTTAAATTGACAAGTCACATATACAATCATATTTTTGTTCAAAAAGGCCCCAGCGAATATATTTGGAAAGATTTATTTATAACAAAGATATATACTAGTATACACACAATATAGAAAATATTAGTTTTTTATGTGTCCAAAAACCTTATTTTCCAAAAAGCAAACCTTTTGGCTTGGTCACTTTTCGTGATTTCGTGACTTAAGATAGGTACTAATATACATGCTTATTTTTGAGCATGCTCATTAGCATGCTCAAAACTAGCATGTTCTAACAATTGTACACATTTGCTCATTATTAGCATGCTTATTACTGCCATGCTCTTGTCATAGAATAGGGACGCTCTTGTTCAAAATGGAAACTTTGCAAACTGATAAAGGAAATTCAAGTAAATAAATAATTCAATACTGTTCCCGAGTTTCCATCCGCACATTTTAGATTTTAGATTTTTATAATTTTTATTGTAAGATTTGAAATTTGAATCATTCATGTATTTTAATAAAGTTTCGTAAACATTATTCTTGTTCTTGCTATATTATTTTTATATAGCGGTGACCGAGTATTCCTATAAAAAGTCACGAAAAGTAACGTTTTGTCATCTTCCCAACGCGCCATATTTGTTTCATCTGTCGCGGACTGAGAAGATCGCATCGTCAATCGATACTAGCCACGAATGACATTAGTATGCCCATAAGCAAGCCTGTTCACACGTGCTCAAAAGATACCCCTTACACCCGCAAATCAAATGAGCATGCTCATTACTAGCAATGTGTGTACATGCTATTAAGTAGCAATAGCTCAAGAAGCTCAATATTGTGAATGGTCACGTGCCACTAATTTGCATGTGTATCAGTACCTTTAGACTTTGATTCGTTGAAAAATGTTGTCTTTTTAAAGGATACATGATGTATCATCGAGATTTAAGTATCGTAATTGTAATAGGGTGCAGCAGATTTTTGTCTTTAATTTTAATTTTAATTTTTTAATTTTTAAATTTAAAGACCATCGACAGGTCAGAATGACCCTAATGAATAGTCATTTAGGACAAGGTGATTAGTACAGTTACAATTTACGATAATACATTAAAATAAAACATTTCTACATTATACAATATAAGTATACTACAATAAATGATTACTTATTCTGAAAATAATAGTACCTTGGTTTTGACGTGTTTTTTAAGGCATGGTTAAAGTTGTACGTGCCACAACTAGTTATCATCCTTGTGCTGTAAGTCTCTCATTAATGAGAATCGTTATCCCTAGTATGCAACCAATTATACAATGCTTTCATAATTTTTCAACACATCTTGCACCTTTCCACTAATTTCACTCATCCAAAACCCAGACTCGTGGGAGCGCGATAAAACTCCGAACCCAGGCATTATTTCGTGAAGTAAACCAACGCACTAGATCCATCGGAATGAGATTCTGACTAGCAGACAGCGGTGTTCCGACAATTGCGCGCAAGACAACGCGCAATAGAAAAATAAATGAGGACTTTTTAATGTATCTTTTTTTTTGAGTTTCACAAAGCTAAATGTAATGATTTGTAAAAAGAATATACTTTTTCATAGATTGTTTTAAAAAACTTCCACCATTATTAGTAGACTTATAGGATAGGTTAGGTTAAGTTAAAAAGCTTCATTTATTTGATATTTTTAATTTTGTAGTTATTTTTGTGTGCTATTGTCGATTTGTATGTTGGATATTGGATGACAAATTTCAATCACACGTGGCGGTAGTAAAATAGAGACGTAACGAGTTGTACAAACGTAACATACCTTAAAGAACTAGTTTAGTTCGTCTCTGGACATATTTTATGTTCTGTAATAATATCTAATAAACGGTATAGCTAGATTACTACATATCATAAATTTAAATGGTTTGGTTTACATAACGCTTCCGTTTACATAACGAAGATAATTTGTCCATTTTTCATCATATTTTCCTTTTGCGGTTTTCGTTGCTCCCACATGAGTTTTATAATTTTAATTGATGAATATGCTGCTTCCGAATGATAGCAGAGGCTTATTAAAAATCTGTCATATGAAGCAATACTAGAGGTTCATAATGGAGTCTATATTCGATTCTCAATCAATATTCGATAGAGTGAGAAATTAACTAATTAAAAGTAAGTGTAGTGCTGGCTTCAGCGTAGCATATTTGATAAAGGAAGCATTGCTGAGATTGTTCTGTCATGTGTGAGGAGAAGATAGTAAAGCTATTATATAAGGCGAGTGCTGAAGGCAGCAGGAATAGTGGGCGTCCGCGAATGATCTGGCATGATAAAATAAACCAAATATTAGAGGATGGCCCTGTAGAAGCTTCAACAACCAAAGAGCGTGAATGAGAAGATATATGAATGTGATCGAAGCAAAAGTGGTGTGCCTTTCTACCTACTCTTGCGGGTAAACAGTGTGATGGCTACTTAGTTGGCTTAATTAATTCTTATGTAAATCATATCAGGGCAGACGTGGCAAAAATCAAATCCGTCATAACCGAAAACGGAGCGAAAACCTTGCATTTTGAATGATCAATCCGCCCCTGGAAACCACGACGATGGTCGAACAGGTCAGAAAAAATGTAGAACAACCAAAAAGATTGTAGAAGGCTTACGGTGTTAAAACTCGAAATCCTATTCGGTTATATTTTGTTGATATAATTTGCACTCATACAAGCACGTTTTAAAGTTTGTGCTATGGTGACCTTGACCTCGTTTGTGACTACACTCTGGTCAAGTTCAGGCGCCGCAGGAAGACAAATTATGATAATGTCATGTACTCCATTAACATCTGCACAGCTACCATTTATCACAATTATTATCGGACGACCTATTTCGTAATAATTTAAACTTATATTCTTCTCCCGCCGATAAAGAGAGCTTTATTGCACGAACATCAAAATTTACAATTATTGTATTACGGTCGAGTACTGTTGAATCTGCAAAAATTCTTTTTCTGTTTTACTATCGTAAAACATTCAATTTATTCTATATTTTCCGACAAAGTTTAAAAAAAATCGTTTCAAACAAACCATAAAGAAAAAATTAACCATTTTTTAAGAATATCCGAAATTATGGGGTAAATCAGGTGGTTTAAAATAGTAAAACATAGATCGATTTTTTGCAGATTCGACGGTACCTACCTGTACGTTGGGACCATCGAAATAATTTCACAGCCATGGATGGGTTCGCACGTTTATGGATAATGGTATCTCACGATAAACAGAATAGGACATTAATATTTTTGGATGATCATAGCCAAGAAATGTCGAATATCGTAATCGGGCATACCTACCTTTGGATGGGTCATACGATCATAGCCGAAGTACGTCGCATAACATAATAGGGCATACACAACACACTTATCTATGGATAGGTCACACGATCATAGCAGAAATATGTCGCTCGTCTATACATAAATTATATCCAATCTGTTGTGGAAGATTCTAGTGTTCCAGATGGTAAAGCATTATTATGTTGTTGACCAATAATTACTTAGCTAGTGATTATTTTTTTTTTAGTATTTAATAGTATTATATTACTATTAAGCAATTTATATCCTCTTTTTCATAGTCATTACTTTTCCTTCGCAAAGCATATCTATTATCTTAACATTTTAATCTTTCACGATCATTCATCATTTAAAGATAATTTTTAAATTATATTAATTCGTATCATTGTATCTTGACAATTTTTTACCCTAATAGGACAAGGGGATGAAGATGAAGAATAATAATACCTAATTGATGAAGTCCGTAATAAAAAAAGGAAAAACTATGATACGTGTGTCACAGATGGTGCGCTTCAACGTTTTGGGTGACACGCCAGCCTTCACCAATACTGGAGCAACCAAGTAGCCTGTATAATCACCCCCCGTTAGCATTTGTTTTCTCAGCGATCTTGACACGTTTCTTTACAATATTTCTGCACCCTTGCATTACCTCTTCTCTCATCCTGCATCATCCTACACGACGTTATATATAAGTGTTAAACCATTCAAAACAAATACTCTACTTTTGATCTATGTCCGTATCTATCTCTGTGAGATTTTGACGATATTTTTACATCAAAATCTGTCATCTTCTTAAGATGCGACCTGTTTTGAATTTTGACATGAATCAATTTTATTTTAATTCAATTCGTAATATCTACCCACGCATATACAAAATTGTTGTCTGTTTATTAATAGTATTATTGCTATATCGTAATTGTTTTTTTATTAAGTTATTCAGTAAAAAATATACTTTTAGTGATCTATATAAAAAAAAGTGTGAAACGTTTTACTCGATATGAAAATAGTAGCTCAATGAGGGTATTATCACACAAATTTGTGTTTATTTACAAATAAAATTAGGGTTTTATTACAAATAAACAGTAACAAATTAGCGAAATTATACGAAGTAGTGAGATATTGTTATTGTTATAAATATAAAGTAAGTTAAGATCTATTTAATGCGTAGAAATATTAAACATTTATAATCCGAGTCACTTAATAATAATGCATATAATACTTCTACAAAGAATAATCTATATGTGTATTTAAAAATAATTTCTGCATCCCGTAATAAACTTTAATGTGACATATAAAGTGTTCTTGTGTCTATATCATGCATTATACTAGGTACTAACACCTACTGTATCTTTATTAAATGAATACTTACTATTATACCTACTTGCTATATATTATTATTATTGATAACTAACTGCAACCGTCAAACATGACAGAACATTGGTTCGCGTCTTTGCTAGGCCTTAGTATATATTTATGGTATCTTTACAGCGGTGGTTCACGGAGAGGCAGTCGTAGCAACATGCGTAAAGCGGCCGGTTCGGGTTTGCTGGCCCGCGGTTTAAGCTCCATCTCCGTCTGTTTAATTTCGTTTTTTTAGCCCTGAATTCGAATAAAATTACGGACGTTGTACGACGGACTGGCGGACAGACAGATGGACAGACAGCGAAATGATTATGTTTGAAGCTATGTACTTCCTTATTTTTGTTGTATTCTTACTTATGATTGTTATAAATAAATGAGTTTTCGCTATTTTTTTATACTGATCGTGGCCAGCTGTCATCGTGCGCATGTGAGCTACCCCTTTTAGGACTTTTCATCGAAATTCGACGTTTTTGATTTATACCTTATAGTTTTAATGAAACTATTTTAAATTTTTATGAACACAGTACTATTTCTGCGTGAATGCAAGTTGCATACTTCAAAATATATCGATAGAGCAGCGTGAGCATAGGAATGCCAGGCGATGCACGTCAAATATTATCTAAAAAAAACAACATCAAAGCAGGACAGTATCAACTATCAACAGCTATTCGGCAGGCGCGCGCATTTGTATGTCATAACCTTATTTGAAACAAAAAAACAAAATGCACTTGTTAAAAAAAGTAACCCATAAAAATCAAGTTTTTACAATACTCCCTTTCTCATTTTCGGGTTTCGCGTCTACCATATGCGTTGAAATATCCACACAACTTGTATGAAAAAAACATTAAAATTTTGAAAAATCCAAAATTATACTATAATTATTAATTTTTTTAACGAAAATTTGATAGATCTTCCCGATCGTCGCCACGAGTATGCTTGCAAAGTTTCAGCTCGATTGGATCACGGGAAAAGGGCTAAAAATCGATCCAAATTTTTTTCGACGTCGAGCTGGCAAGCAAGCAAGCAGACGGCTCGAGTTAATATGAAGAGAGTATTAAGATGTTTTTTGAGGTAACGTAAAGATTTTTTTTTGATTTTTCAATTTTTGCTAGCACTTAGAAGCCAAAACACCGATTTTCGGTAAAAAAACCGCCAAATTTGTTACTGTAAAATTAATAATTAATTAATAATTAATAATTATTAAAAAAAAGGAAAAAGTCCACGGCTTTACCTGGTGAATCAAGCACGTGAAGAAATACTGTGCAAAATTTCAAAATGATCGGTACGGTAGATTTTGAATTATGACGTACACGGACTTTAAAAATGACAAGTTTCAGAAAAACGCTTTAAAGTTTTGCACAATTTAAAATTAAAAATAAAACTCGACAATTATTTTATACTTACACATAGTTATCGATGCCAGTTCCATACAGCAAAGAGTTTTCATCAAGAAGATCTAGAGCATCTTCTTGTCTCAAAACTCTTCCAATACAATAGCGCATCCGGTAATCACTAGGTAAGCGCGTCCATCAGATGCCCGAGCAGGTATAGAAAATCTGTTTGAGCATCACTCAAATGTTCATAACTTCGTCAATTTTCCTCCGATTGACTTGAAAGTTTGACACAATATTTTTGCGATGTTATACATTCATTTAAAAAAATTGAAAATAAAATGCAAAAAATAAATTAAATACCTTACCCCCCCCTGAATAATTGATAACTGATTTTGGAAGCATGTTTATTATTTTGTTTTAGAAACATTTAATAAAAATAATATTAACGTTATTATATTATCAAATCTCCATTCTGGCTTAAAAATCGGTTACAAAAATTAAAATCTAAATTACATAGGTAGGTATATACAAGGTGGGGCAAAAGTTTTTGTCATTTTGTCAAAAATGAAAAAAATGGGCTCTGTTTTCACGGAAAGTTTATTTGAAGGTGAAAAATTTATGATATTAATTTGAAAAAATGATATCGGTCAAATGATCCCCTCCTGAGTTGATGCATATTTGTGCTCGTTTTACGGAATTTTGAATTGTTGCTCACAAACCATCTGGCTCCAAATTGATAATTTCTTCTTCAATGTTGGCTTTCAAGACTTGCAAGGTTTGTTGCGGTAAACGCTAGATTTTAAAAAGCCCCAAAAGAAAAAGTCTGGCGCTGTCAGATCTAGCGATCTTGCCGGCCAGTTCAAATCGCCAAAACCGGAGATCACACGGGCCGGAAATTGGTGTTTCAAAATCTCAATCCTTGCCCAAGCTGTGAAAGTGGTTGCTCCGTCCTGCTGAAACCAGCAATGCTCGAGACCCAATTCACTAATTTGCAGCAAAAAAACTCCATCATCATCTGTCTGTAGCGCTTATCAGTTACGATTACAGTGGTGCCGTCGGCGTCCTCAAAAAAATAAGGGCCAATCACTTTTTCACTGCAAATCCCGCACCAAACAGTCACTTTGAGGGGATGCAATGGCTTTTCTTGCATTTCATATCGATTCTCCGTGCCCCTAAAATCCAAATTTTGTTTGTTCACGTAACCACTTAAGTGGAAATGGGCTTCGTCGCTCATTATGATTTTGGATATGAAATCATCCTCTTCTTGCACTAGGTTTAATAGGGCACGGGAATAAGTTAACCTCACTTGACGGTCAGCAGGCTGCAATTGGTGAACGGTGTGTTGCACTTTGTAAGGGAACATTTCAGATCTTTCACCGAAATTCGACGCAACGAACGTCTGCTGACGCCAAATTGTGTACATCATTGTCTCGTTGATGTTTGTGGACTCTTTCGGACATCCTCGGCCACTGCCGCGATATTCTCGATCTAACGAGGAATACGGGGCCAGCCACTTCTTGTGACATCTCTAGTGGACCCAGTTTGCGTAAGACGCGCTGCCAAATACCTAAATGTTCGCGCACATGGTGCTGGACGACGATGAAAACGACGACGAATTTCGTGCTGCGTTAAAACAACAAACCGGAAATCGGTCAAATAAACTGTAACAATAATTCCGCGTTCTTCAGATGTATATTACTCCATTGCTTATTGCCAACTAATTCTCTATCTGTCTACAACATAAATGTCAAAGCAATTTGCAAAAATTAAGGCACATTAACATTATGACATTACTTTTGCCGCACCTGATATATGTATAGCGGCCATGCGCAGGGCCAGAAGCCAATCAGCGAATGCCTGATGACACGCGCCCGACCACCAGTGCCAGCAAGTAATCGGCGAAAACCGATCGCTTAACTGCTGGTAATAATGTAATGTTCCTTCAACTGCAAAGATTTAGCTAACCAAACTTAACTTTTCAACTAGCAACATGATTTAAACTGGTTTCAAATAGCATTTAAAAAATAAAAATAACATTTAATAAATAAAATGCAGTTTTCTTTTATTAGCACAATTTATTCGAGACAAAACAAAAACGTTTAAAAAAACATTTTTTCCTTAACAACGGGAAAAATATATATTTTTTTAAATTAAGTTTTTATTTAAATCAAATTACATATTCTAAAACTAATAAATATAAAATATAATATTTTATTAATAAGCATAATTATTGTATTATCGATACAACGGTTTTAACAGTTTTTAAAACTGTATAAATACAATATTAAATTTTGTCATTAATCATTAATTGGACTATACTAGGAAACGTGATACGAAACACGTAGCCCAGCAGCTCAAGCGTCCATTGGTAACAGCCGGTAATATATCCAGTAGTAATTTTTATAATAATTATCAATACATTATTTACTTTCTCGGTATTTGCCATATTTTAATGTTTGCTCAAATGTGCTCAACATTTTCCATTGTATATTCTGTACATATGTATTTACATTATTCATAAGAAACCGCCCCCTTTTTGTTTTGCTGTTGGCTCCGAAAAATAAATGCCACCATTTTATCGGTGAAAGAAACATAAATGATTCGAGCGCTCTACCGAATAATTTGTATTATTAATATACCTAAGGTTACTCAAAAAAATTTTAAAAATCTTTCCTTACATGCAGTAGTATTGGGTTTGTTTGCTAAGTTGGTCTTCCTTGACTGTTAAAATACTACATACGAATAAAATTTCATATTTAAGTGTGAAGTAATGTTAGTGTAAAACATATTTTTTATTTATTTAAAACGCATGCAGGCATTACCTTATTTAATTTTCCAGTTAAAATTATTTCCTTCGATTCGAATAAATTACACGTTTGGGATATTTTTCGAAATTTCTAAAAGTTTGTCTTCCGAGTGATTAATAATTTAACTGTTGTTTGATCAGTAGTTAGAGTAAGAGTTCAGCAAAAAGCATAGATTTTTACGAAAACGGGTGTTTTGATTGGTGGAGAACGCAAAAATCTATGCTTTTTTCTTAACTATTACTCCTGATCAAATACCTGGCCCTTAGAGTCTGTCATAGTCAATTATTGCATTTACATAGAAATGTGAGTGCAGTAATTGAGTAAATGCCTCGAGTGAATATTCTAGAGCTGAAGAGAATATTTAAATAAATGTTTACTCTTTATTAATGGATGTGATCGATTGTCTATTAGCTGGGAATTCAACAGGTGCATATTTGGTACAGGAGTTCGATTCTGCAACTAGCACTAAAAATCATCATTAGCACTATTATAGGTATATCGGCTCCGTAATCGCTGATGAATCTTGATCTCCCCAAAAGTCTTATAAATATAAATAAATAAGGAAGTTGTTTTAATAAGAGTAAGAAAATGGAAATATTTACTGTGTTTAGGGATTGAAACAAAAACGGATATTTTATCAGAACCGTATAGATGTTCGTCTTCAGGAGAGAGCCCTCTCACTACAGGGATCAAGGACGTCTCTTATGCACACTTGATTGTACACACTAAGTGGAGGTGTTTTTCTTCTTTCTACGCTCGGGGTCGTTAGTGTGCTATCACGTTGTCTACTGTAGCAGACCGCGTCTCAAACAATTTTTTGATTACACATACGAGATGCTCTTTTAATTAATTAAACGCATATTTTGTAAAATTAATTGAAATAAAGCATTGGAAAACAAATAGCATAAATCGCTTATAACGAAACACAGAAAAATCCTTCGAATAATGTATGTAATTTATTTATTAGCTTTGTTAATGATATTTCGTTTTCAATGGCGGGGATCATTACTGTCACGGCATTTAAGTTCCAGAAAGACATTACAAACTGGTATTAAACTTAAAATACTTATTTATAATTCAGTAAAGAAGAGTTATAACATATCATTAAGCATTTTGACATTTATACCGATTGTTGTGCATCGCTGAAGTCTAAGAGTTCTAATTCAATCACACGTCACTAAATATTTTTTCTTTTCCAGGAATGATAATGCATCTATTTTGGAGCGGTAATCTTCATGTTCCATGATTTTTCAACAATCTTGGACTTCTTCTCTCCCTTATTGGTGGTCGCCAGATCTATGCATTCAACAATTTGACAATAACCACGTGAGTATCTTAACAATTTTTTAATACGTACATTTGAATTACTAGTCTAAAGCTCATTGTAGATATTATCTCTTCTATATAAGTGAATGCTTGTGTTTAGAAGAGAAGTATGCAATCTCCGTATTTTTCCATACGCCGAAGGACTTCAACATCTATCACTCTATCCGCGCAGGAAACTTTCAATATGCGTCTTTAGAGCCAACTCAAAAGCCTCAAAAAACGATAAATAATTTAAAAATTGTAAGACAACAATCTATTTTATTTAGTTTGAATTAGGGAGTCAACTGGAGTGAATTTATTTTGTTCCCGATGTGCATAAATGAACATTGCAGGACATTACACGGTGTGACTGAATAACCCAAATACTTATAATTAGCTGTAACCCGTCAAAAATGATTATAGCACCTTTTTGGCGGTCTACGGAGAGGCGACCGTAGCCACATGGGTTAATCGGCTGGTTCGGGTTTGGTGGCCCGGGGTACAAGCCCCATCTCCGGCCGTTTTTTTGGCCGTGAATTGAAGTTACGGAGATAGAAAGACGGACGGTCAGACAATTAGTTAGAAATTATTGTGTTTGATAACTGGATAACGCAAATATAATAATACTCACATTTTAAACAGTCAGATATCCCGAATTGTCCGAAATTATGTGAAGCATCATTCGAATATTTTAACGCATACAAAACTACAGGCCACCGCTCATGGGAAATGAAAAAGTTTCGCAATGAGTTATGCAGGTAGGTATATTTATAAATTATTACGCCACGACTTAAAGAATTTTTAATTACGACTATTACCGTATGTGATGCTTGGATCCTTGACTTTAAAATGACATAATGTACTGTATGCTGGTGAGTAGTGAAAGGTATCCTTGAAATTTCAGGTATCTGAAAATAAAGTCAGACCTGATGAACATTCGAGATGCCACTGGAAGCGTTCGTGTATTGGATACGTTATTGAAGTTTTTGCAGTTCGATAGATTAAATATTATGATGCGGTGGGGAGAGGAGGGGGGAACAAAAAACACATTTTGTACATTAAATAATCAATGATTAATTAATTATTCAATGTACAAAGTAAAGTCACTTACCACGAATTAAACTTAACGCTCTTCGCTATTTCGCAATACATAACTTCGTCTATGAGCACTTTTCCATCGCTGGGTAACACTTATTTATCGCTAGGTACTCCGTTCGATTATTTCGCTTTAATTATTGTTTCGATTATCTCACGACTGGCCAACCTGACCGTCGCCTCGCGGCCGACTTCGCACCGAACGAACTGTCAAAACACTCCGCCACGGCGTTTTTCAGTATTTATTTCCAAAATTTTCTAGAATATTCTAGTTTTTAAGAGAAGGTTCTCGTCGCTTTTAGGCTGTTGTAGTCATTTGTAAACGTTTCGCGAGGGTTGTAGATAATTATAGACCGTTCTAGATCCTACGATAGTGTTGCGACATATTCAATGGATTCGAATACTGCGCTATTCTTTCTGCTTGCTATTCCGTGACAATAAGTTAGGTGAATTTACATTGACTTACCTTTGCCGTTTACTTGCCGTACTTACGTCTTAAGGTACAGATACACATGCTTCTTTACTGGCATGCTAATGAGCATGCCACTAATAAGCATGCCCTAACAACTGTACACACTTGCTCATTACTGGCATGCTTATTAGTGGCATGCTCATAAATAAGCATGCCCAAAGCTAACAATCAAACACACATGCTTATTAGTGGCATGCTCTTGTCATAGAATAGAGACGCTCTTGTTCAAAATGGAAACTTTGCAAACTGAAATAGAAAATTCAAGTGAACCAATAAATCAAAAAAGTTCCCGAGTTTCCATCCGCACATTTTTGATTTTAGTTTGCCTATTAATAAAGTTTCGTAAACATTATTTCTCACTATATTATTTTTACACAACGGTGACCGAGTATTCCACAGACATTCGTGATTCCTATAATAAGTCACGAAAAGTAATGTTTTATCATCTCCCCAACGCGCCATATTTGTTTCATCTGTCGCGGACTGAGAAGATCGCATTGATAATACTAGCCGCGAAGCCCGCGAATGACATAAGCATGCTCATAAATAAGCAAGTCTGTTCACACATGCTCCAAAGATACCCCTTGTCTATGGTGAATGACAGTGGCATGCTTATAAATCAACCGGCGGTTGATTTTTGAGCATGCCACTAGGTGGCATGCTCATTTCTAGCAATGTGCGTACACACATGCCACTAATAAGCATGCCACTGTCAAAGTCGATACTGCGCATGCTCACGTGCCACTAAATAAGCATGTGTATCAGACGCCTTACTGCCAGGGGTGCATTAAACACACAGTTGATAACTGAATAATATATTTGTTGTTGATGATGATTGCGTCCCGAAATCTTTTATTTAATAATGCCTACAGCCTTGCTCTTGTAAGAAGATTTCTTTAAATTACTGCAGAAGGTATCACAATGTAAGATAATAAGTCTGCTACAGCGACCGAACAGAAACGCGCTGAATCTGACCAACTGTTATTTGAATGCAAAATGACGCAGATTCACTGACTCCTGCTCTAGGTCCGAATACAGAGTCATTACTTAATGATTTAAAGGTTAAGGTAAGCTTTTTAAACGTAATTTTCAGTACAAATTTACACTTTCAAGGCGTACTTTGACCTTTCAATCATTTAAGTATTGACTTTGTATTCGGGCCCTAGTTTAGTCTTAAGAATTTTAGCTTAAGAATTTTAATATCAGAAAAAATAACTATGGACGAGCAAATTTTTTTGTTTTTAAAAATTCAGGTGATAGATCAAATTCTTTCGCATCTTTTCTACTTCCTCTAATGCCGCATCTCTCATCTTGTCTGACCATCTCGCCTTATGACTGGTAAGATACTAGTAGAATAACTGAAGTCGCATTCTTTTATTATGCCCAATGATTGTTTCCTTGTAAAACTGAATATTAAAAATACATATCTCTATATGCAACAATGTCCATCACTGACGCTACAAAGATACTAGATAGCGCTGTTTTCACAGCCTTCACAGTTTTCACGGCCGAAGTGACTAACAAAATTAATGCCACCAGATGGCGTTGTTTATAAGCTAACACAAACATTCTACGATTGTTGAAAATAAAATATTAATTTGCATGTTGTGGAAAACTGAAGCAAACAAAATAGAGTTTCAGCAATTAGAGATTGATTATTAGTTATTAATTATTATTATTATTAATAATTATTAATTATTATTGATTATTAATTGATTGATTATTAACCCACATTACAATATTCATTCATATTGTAATGTGGGTTAGTGTAAAAAAATTTTTTTTCCATTAAATATTGATTTCGCAATAGTTTTTTGTTGTTGTGTACAGTACAGGTAGTTTCCGATAATTTGTATTGCTTTAACCGCCAATTATTAACACTCAATGAAAAAAGGTGCCCGCGCCGGACTTGTTGACAGCATAAATTAGCGCAAAGGTGACGCATTCCATGCCCCGGACTAATCTTGGCTGTGCTACAATACGAGAAATACATTCTCGGGTTGATTGTACTGGTGCAACTTTAATAACTGCCATCGAGACACTTCAAGGACCTCCGCCTCACTAATGACTGAGTGCCTACATGTCTTCTGATCGATGATTCCTCAATCTCCAGCCATATTAAATTAACCATATTAAACCAAATTAACAATGGTTTTATCACTTCTTGTACCAACATTTTATGAGAGTGAAGCCTGAATCTGGCAGAAGGGGAACGAAAGTAGAGTGAATGCAATAGAAATGGGACCACTTAGGTATATTTGGTGACGAGGTGGTGAACCCACTGAATACTGACAACAATACGATCGAATTATTTCGAATATTCCATAACTGGGACGCACTATGGAATACTGTGGAATCGTCAAGAACGCTCCAAAAGTCTCTCTTTATCTATGGAACGAGTGTCGAAAAAGTCGAAAAATCTGGAAGGAATTTACCTATAAATACAAGAGCGTCGCATAACGCAGGATCAGTCATTCGTTAACCCGCGCGGCATTAGCAACAGAGAGACACGTGATAATACGTCAAACACTTTTATGATACTCTTAGAGTAAAACGGTTTATACCTACAGCTCGACGTGTGGGACCATTATTATCGCTACCTTACATTATAAAAAAATTATTGACTGCCACTTCCGGAAGACGTTTCTTCACTATATTGTTGGAACATCGTCGGCTTACGAGCATAATCGGATGTGTGAAGGTGTGTTCAAAGATTTTGAAAATAGTTTCTCTATTTCCTCAATTCGATCTCGTCTCTTCTGGAGAAAGAAGACGATTGCGGCATTGGTTAGCCGAGCTTCCTGTTTCTCCCCGTATTGTACACTGTCCACGCAACCTCGTTCCCGTTTACATCCCGTTTACCTCAGGAGCACGTCAACGAAATTGTAAATAATTATCAAATTGCTTACTTACCCATATATACAAGAAAGTTGTTTTTTGTACAATTAATAAAATAAATATGGAGAGATCATGAGACCGCTGAAATAACAACTTTTCACTGACATTTAATTATGTAAAAAATGAGCAAAACAAGTTATGTACCCGCAAATAAACACGTATGATTTAAAACATCCGGTTATACTGAATGGCTGTACGAGTTTTTTTGTGGGAAAAAATATTATAATTATTACCTACCGTAACATATTATGGCATATTATCTATACTTTAATGATATGTGATTAGAATATTTTTGTTGTATTAAAATGAAATGAAATGGGAAATTATTTTATTGGTCTTCCGTGCAGTTACTTAAAACGAAAACATATTACACAAGAGGCCCGTGATTGGGATTCCGATTTAGTTAAGATTAATGTAGGTAGTTGGGCATGCTACTAGTTTAAGTACAGAAGAGTTCCAAAAACGCATAGTAAGCGCAAATCTCTGATATTTTCGTCTCCAAAATTTAATTAGATCTACATTTTATTATAAATGTTAAAAAAAATGTGCGCGTATATACCATGTAACATATATGTATAAAAAAACACGTGCTGTGTTGTATACCTTGTTCATATTTTGTATTACGTTCATATTGGTATATTTTGGGTTGGAACATAATCAATATATACCACACAAACAAGAATTGTCATCAATGACGGTTCTTCATCAACAAATAAAAAATTCTATGGCAGTAATAATGTTAAAAACACATTTACATTAAATTATTTAATAAAGAAATCTGAAAATAAACAAATCCCCACTTTATCTTTTAATTGGTGAGTCGTTACTTCATGGTACGAAAATATTTCCGTTGCATAATGCGCCTGCATTCCGTTGCATCCCAAATTTTTTCTCTGTCCCAAATCGTCCCTGAAGAACATGTCTCATCATTATTCATTATATTGATATTCAAACTAAGCTAATCGCCGACGCTGTGTAAAAAAGGACTAACTTGCTGTTTTAGAAAGAGACTCGAGCCCGCGACCATTGGATCGCCAGGTAAGTGTTTTTTTAATACTAGAATTTCTAAATTTTATTTCTTATAGATCAACAAGCACGTCTAGTGATTTCGATTGCTGTCCAAAACTACCAAAGTTATTTGAATATTATTTACATATGGATCTGAATCATGGGTAGGTAGGTACTGACTAAAAATAATGAGCGTGCAGTGGATGTTTTTGAAAGGACAATTTTGAGGCATATCTTTATGTCAGTTTTAAAAAATTAATTTTGGCGTCGACAACATAATAACCATAAAATTATTTCGTGTAATTGGATAATTGTCTCGTCAAGATTAATTGAAATAATAAGGCTTCGGTGGTTAGCTGGTGATCATGAGGAAAAGGTGATCAAACAGCTATCACCGAAGTCATTGCTGAACACACGACTACCACTAAGGGCCGGTTGTTTCAAGTTGGATTAAAGTAAGCGTTCTTTAAAAGCATAGATTTTTACGTTCTCCCCCAATCAGATGATCCGTTTTCGTAAAAATCTATGCTTTGCTCGACCGCTTACTTTGATCGAACTTGAAACAACCGGGCCTAATAGCGCGCATTTTTTGAGGAGGCCAAGACCCAACAAGCCAAGATCCAATAGACGGCTCGGTGGCTATATTTTGCGTAGCTCCTAAAGATTAATGATGTATGCAAAATTTGTTCCAAGTAGGGGAAGTTTGATATAATCGAGGAGTGGCGGTTACGTTATTTTTCTCGGAAGTGCAACGGAGTAAAATTTAGAACTGGCATTCCAAAAGGAGGGAGAGAGATGCCTATGTTTTGTGCAGCATTCTAAAGAGTAACAATTTCATTTGGATTGGATCAATCAAAAGGTACTGGTATAGGATTGACGTATACATAGATATGTACTCATTTTCTTGATATAAATGTGCATAGTTGAGTAAACACTTATGTTTTTTACCAAGAAATTTCGGCCATACCAAAAGTAAGGTAAAATGATTACTCAGGTTTGTTAAATAGTCCTTTTAAAGCCAGTTAGCACTAAATTTTCATCGCCTTCAGCGCCAAAAGGCTATAACATTAATATAAAACGTTAAAGAAACAGTCTTTCGAAATATTTCCATTAGTATTTTCGTGTATGGCTTTTGTTCGGTGGCTCACGTTTCTCGCTATCTCATTCCGAATCTTTTTATTCGCAGTTCCTGCTTTGAGAAAACTTGTGTGAATGTATTCCTTCAAGGCCAATAATGTAGGGGAGGGTGGGGCGTGTTGTGACTAATTTATGAAAAAAGGTGTTGTGGAAGAATCTTTAATAATATCAAAAACATTCCATTTCAGTTGAAACAAACAATTCTTCACCTACAAAAAATTATCATTATTGACCATGTCACCAAAAGGACAACGCAACAAAATACGGTTTTTCAAAATATGGGAATTGTCACAACCTGCCCCACCCGAGGGGTCAGTTGTGACAAGGGTGGGGCAGGTTGTGACGAACTAATCGTCAAATATTGTTGAGTATTTAAGTAATTTAATTAACAAAACAAATGTTATGAACAATTAATTGTACAAGTAGTAACATGTTTTATAATTAACTATCAACAAATAAACAAAATTTGTACTCTTATTAACTGTGGTAAGAAAATTCTGTAATCTATTAAAATTATTTTTTGCCAGTCAAACAAAAGTCATAAATACAATCTTGAGTGAATTCATCCATTCCAGCACATAGCTCATTACACCATCTCTGGAATTTTATGCACCTCACCCACATTTTACTCGAATTATCATTAAAATAAGGGTTTTTACAAGCAATGCATTGCTCATCTTGGTTTGCATCGCTGTCATCAATTTCCATAATAGGTAGCTCTTCTTTAGTCTCGCTGGATGAAGACGATGCTAGAATTCGTTCATTCACTCCAAAAGTCTCTTTCTTGGGTAGTTTTTCTTTATTTCCGCTTTTGATTTATTGGATGCTTGTTTTTTTTTTAGTTCCTTTTGTGATTTGACTTTCGCATCTTTTCGCCTTTATTTTCCTTTCTTAGATTTTCGTCCAATTCTTACTTATTTTTTTATTGGCGTGTCAGTTAAAATTACGCTTTAAATTTTCTTTCTACTACGTAGGTTCTTTCTTGGATTAGCTTTAGGTAAAGGCCGGATTTGTTTTGGTGTTCAATGGTGTTGTCCAATTTTCGGGAATTTTGATCATATTTTGACATGCATACTCATATGCAAGCTTTTTCGCATCAGCTGTGATCAAACCATAATAAACTTTGCTACATTTTGCTACATGTAATCTCCAAGTTATTTTTCTTGGCATGGGTAAAAATTTGTCCCGGGTTGCAATAGCCCACCTTAGAATTTACAAATGGAAGGGCTTTTTTCCAATCTATGAATCGTTTTAGTGTCATATATGACAATTATAATTGACACCAAAAGACACCGCGGCTTTTCGAAGAGACACGTTTGTAGCCTCTATCTCAGCAGCAGTGAGTTTATAAACACTTTCGGGAATTTTACCCTTCTTCGTTTTTTTAATGTAATTTCGTACCATTTTGAATCCTCGAAGAAAACGAATAAAAAAGTAAAGTAAAAATAATAATTGAACTGTACAGCTTCACATCTAATAATTGTTTTATTAAAAATAAAATTTTAATTATTTCGAAGGGGCTAGTTGTGACAGTCACAACTAGCCCCCACATTTTTGTAACAACTCGCCCCATGCGATGATTTTATATTAAAATGTCTACGAAAGTGAATTTATTTATCGCAAGGTTTTCCTTTATTGCTGATACTACAGCCAAAAGACACAACATTTGGTAAATAAAATGTAAAATAACTCACCTAGTATTGGTTAAACAACAGAACACTTGAAATCAGTGCAGAAAAAGTTAGTTTAGTACCTCAAAATCAAACTTTATCATTTAACTTTAATGAAATCAACCGCACGGCTCCAACATTTTGATAGCAACTGACGCTACGAAGTTCACATGAAATGAATCTATGCGGGAAACGCTAAGTCAAATGGCACGAATTTTAAACGCCTTGTCACAACCTGCCCCTGTCACAACACGCCCCACCCTCCCCTATAGTATTTTTTGTCCATTCTCTCACATGGTTTATCGCCGAGTGCGAAGTCAGTTTCCTCATTTATTAATTAATTATAGCATTAAAGCGTTGGCTGATGTCTTATGTGTTATCAGATTCTTTATTGTTTCATCTCTTATAGATGACCAGAGGACAGTCGAGAAAATAGTGAGACATCTATTTGAGCGTGGGTATGAGTCCCGATGGTAACTAGATGTATATTTTATTAATCCTATATAGATTTTTTCCGAGTGTATATATACAAATATAACTGTTCTTATTGCATAACTTTATGAACTTTTCTGTTAGCATTGATCTTTCATCTTCGCCAGACAACAGAGTAGGAGCCAGCGACCGCCAGACTTGCGTTATAGTAACAAACCTGAATTTTTTTCTGTGAAGTTTGGATATTATGACATTTGAATTCGGGAGATTTCGGCAGATAACATGTAATATAGGTACAAAAAAATGTGCAAATAAAACGATAAAATATAAGGTATCAGGTAATTTGTTAAACAGATTTTTTACGTAAATGAAATGATTATTTATAGATCTTCAAAGCGTCTGGCAAAAGAAATGACCCGCAAAAAGCGTCTGATGAATATGAGTGTATAATACGGTCCCGTGTAACACATTGAAAAAATCAATTTTTTTATTTTTACTTACTAATTTTTTGTACCTGTTATCTGCTTAAATCCCCCGAACTCAAATGTCATAATACGCAAACCGTCTTACTACAGTGTACATCTACAGAAAAAAATTGAGTTTGATACTGTAACGTAAGTCTGGCGGTCGCGGGCTCTTAGTCTACAATGACATGGACAATAACTTATAAAAAAAAATCATAAAGAAATAATGTTTTGAAAAGTTTCCTTATGTAATTTCTAATACAGCTTTTGTTAGGTGTCTCACGCTTCTCGCTATCTCATTCCGAATCTTTTTATTTAGCAGTTCCTGCTTTGAGAAAACTTGTGTGAATGTATTTCATCAAGGTCAAAAATAATTTATATTTTTTATACATTCTCTCACACATGGCCTGTAGCCGAGTGCTTTGTAAGTGTCCTCATATATTATGTACGACGTATTCATCAGCATTGAAATACAGAGTGGTACGTAGTAAAAATGTTCGTTCAGCAATTACTATCCGTGTCGCATGGCATCGGTTATATTCCAGATGTTTCCACTAGCTGTCTCTGTTTTGCTTTGACTGTTACGAATCGTGTAATGGCGTCAAAATAAGGATGTAGCCCACTCGGTTTTGGATTTGGAAGCTGAATGTAAAATGGCGAGGTCCAATTTGGGATAACAATTTAATTATCTCGCCTTGAACCGCGGGGAACTTCTCATTACCAAAGATGATGGACAAGGTTTTCGCCGGCATGAAGGCTTTCACGCTCACAGTAATAATTGTGGATTATTGTTAGTGGTTTATCAGTTATGTGTTTGAAATATGAATACACAATAATGTGTGACATCTGAAGGACAACAATTCAAAATATTTTGATTTATCGGTTGGATGTTGTCTTGTATTTTCATTTTGTTGATTTATAATGCAGGTAGGTATCGAAAAATTTTTTGTGCTACTAATAATCTGGGTGTCGTATTAAATCATCTAGAACTCTCATCAAATCATCACACTTAAAGAGGCAATACTGCTTCGTTACTGACTTCAGCTGTTAATATGTAATGGTGGGTAATATATATTTTTCGTACACATTGCCGCTTTGTACTTTATATTTTTAATTTTTGTACTCATGTTTTGGTGCTATTCCTGGTACTTTTAATAATTGGCTACTTGTAATTTATATTTTTTAATGTATGTTCTTTTTAATTTTATGATATATTTTTTTATGTAAAAGCCTATACGCATTGCTGCTCGTTACCTACTCTACATTTTTAATTTTTATACTCATGATTTGGTGCTATTCCTGAAACTTTTAATGTATGTGCTTTCTGAAATTTATTCAATACTCTTTATGTAAAAGCCTAATGGGCGTAAACAAATAAATAAATAAATAAATAAATAAATAAATAATAATAAATAATACATAACATCTTAATTTTTTATTAATGTTGATGTCTACGCAGTTGATCTTGGGAGACAAATGTAAACACCGGAAATTAATTACCGATTAATTAATTATATAAAAATTCACAAAGTCACTGGACACGAATTTAATTTAAACACTATTCTTTAATTTACACAAATTCTCAATTAGTCACTCATCTGTGAAACATTTTTTTATAGCTTGCTAGAACATTCTGTTCAATTATCCTACCTAAGTTGGTATGTCGCTCGATATTTGTCGCTTCGAATTAATGTGCGCGTTGGCAATACTGCGGTCGCTGGTGTTTAGTCGCTGGCTAAGTCGCGTCGGTCAAACTTCAAATCAGCACGAACTGCCGCGGCACTGTATCTACTATTTGCAAAAAGGACCTTATTATTTATAATATTCAATTTACTATTTACACTCTTTCTTATTTCCAAAATTTCTAATTTATCAAATTATGATTCTGTATAATTTGTATGTAAAATTTGTAAACCCTTAGTAATATCAAAAGAATGATTCATTTATTATTTACAATTTACATGGGAAAACAGACGTAGATACCCTAAACAATTTTTGCTTTGAAGAATTTAAAAAGGTTTTTTTTGTGTAAAATATGCTTCACAACTAGTAAAAAAATACGTTTTTACGGTCTTACACTTCACTGATTAATTCAAGGGTTTTGTCTAAGTATTATCGGGATTACGAAATTGGAGTTTCTCTGCACTGAATCATATTTATATTTGTATCTAAAGTGTTGTACAGTGGTATATTTTTTTTCAAAATCAGATGCCGCCAACACTCGCGTCATTTATTGCATAGCATAATCTCCTTCCGCGTGACGAAACCACTTAAGCGTCCCTTTCGTAATCCTGTTTACAATTAATAATCAGCTTTAAATTCTCATAATTTTGTTCATTATTCGCTTTGTCTTGTTTGATTCGTAAATAATACCATTTAGCTCCTTCCCTTACACCATTTTAGGCTAGGTAGATAAAACATTGCAAATATTGATTTAATCCATATAGACATATAAGATTATGAAGTGGATCATGTTACAAAAGTTGATTATGCATTAAATTATATTGTTTATCAGGTGCGAATAACGAGTCCCATAAACATAAAATAGACAATCATATGTTCATTTAATTATTTGGAAATAAAATGGATACAAGTTCATGCCATGTTTTAATAAGAGCATGAGTTATCACAATCGAATATATTTATCTCTGTTCTAACATAATCGACATAGAAATACAAGTTTATCATAATAACATTATACTCGTCACATTACAGCCTTATTCTGGGTTTCGCGCTTATGGAAATGATTGTCAACTTGAGTACCCAAGCGTTTTTCTTAAGTAAACACTCCTGGACATCATCACGATAGGATAGTATTTCGTTATCCCGTATTTTTTCAAAATAATAGCTTACGCTGGCTTTACCATGTGCATATACCTGTATGTGATAAGATATTATAAACCGAGATATGAATAACGTGAAATCAAAGTGGCACTTACACGTGTAGTAATAATTAACACTAATTCGTACATGACATAAAGAAATTCGATTGACTTAAGTAGTTCGCTGTGAAATCTGTAGTCTTGACTATCTGCAGTCCGCGCTGTGGGTCAAAGTATCAGACATCTGGTCCGGGAGGCAGGTGGCCAGGGCATCTGTCACGGAGCGCCGCGCGCTGATCCCTCGCTTCCATCCCCCAATCCCTGTTATTCGCACGTTGTTCGTCCCGGAGTCTGCTCTATGTCCTCGGTACCTAGCTTCCGCAGACGTGCTATATCTATGGCATTCACCACAGCCAGGCTGCACTACAGTTTAAAAGATCTCCGTGTTCAAGGTAACTTATTCATAACTCGCGTAGTCAGTAGCTTGTGGGTGTGGTGGTTATGTCTCTCGGCTTGTGATCGATCATGGTTTCGACTAGATTCGACTGGTTTCCAGGAGACTAGCAAGCTGGTCTTATTTTTGTTACAAAAGTGTTTAGCTTATTTTAAAAATTGTAAGAATATTGAAGCGGTACGTATTCCGTGATTGCATCTATATTTAAAATATGTATATATCCTTCGGGTTTTTTGACGTATTGCAGTTACGATAGGGAAAATTTAGAGATTATTGTGGTCCAGGTAATCGAATGTTCAGTGAATGGTACCTACCGCTTACACAGGACCGTTCTAAGAGCAAAAGCTTCCATATCGGTCCTACTCAATCGTCTCCAGGTTGACTTTTTTTTTTCAGATTTTTTCAGTTTTTTCAACTAATCAGCAGGGCCGTGCTGCTCCGCACCGGTCGTATAACCGTTGCGAAGTGGCACGGCCGCTCGAACAAAACCATTCACTGTCCCCGCCTCAAGATATGTCTTTATTAAAAAAAAAAACAAAATACATAATCGAATGTGCAGTTAAGTCTGTTAGCGCTCCATTCTCTTCAGTTACACATTCTATCCTGGCATGGATGCTGGATGGAGAATGATGGTGGAGTATTCGCCATGGCGGTGAACCACGTGCCAAGTAGAAGAATCAAAGAAACGTTATTATTCATCCCCATAGGCTCCCGTAACCTTAATTTAACCGCACCAAGGTTGGAGATTTTATCAAAAACGAGTGAGACGAGTTATTGCGGACTGTAATTTTAACTTGCACTAACCTCGCTGAACGCTTTCGCCGATGGATTAATAAATATTTATCAATGCGCAAGCGCAGCGGATTCGGTCCAATTCCCACAGAAACGTTTTGCTTTTGCAATATTGCACCACATTCTCTCTCCATTACTTGCACTTTGCAAAACCGAACGCAGAGGTCCTTTGCGAGTTATTTCTTTGTGCATATATACGGTGCACAGTAGCATTGAAAACATGAGTAAAAACTAAAAATATACAGCAAACAATCAAAATAACAATCACAATTTAAAATATACATTTAAAAAAAACTAGCTAAATTATTTAAAATAATTAGATAAAAATAAATAAATGCACAGAAAATAAATTGAATAAAACACTATATGTGGTGTATAAAAGCAAAGGCAAAAATTTTAAAAATGTTTTGACACATTACACATTACTGATTAAGAAGGTACTGAGTCATGGATTTTTTTTTCATTTTTTTTTTACAGTCCCATGAAAGTATAAACTTGTGTATGGAACCGGAGAGTGTCACAAGCGTGATTGATAACTGTTTTTTTAATATATAATACAAATATGCAAATAAATATAGGCATATAAAAATATTTAAAGATAAGAATGTTAAGTTAATATTACAATATTTAAAAATAATCATGTTTAGGTTAATATCATAAATCTAATCACTCAATTGATCAATGAATGCATCAAGCAATTGCATAATGTTGTATAGTTCTAATATTTGGTGGTAGATTATTGAAATATTCAATTCCTAGGAATCTGTTGTGGTGTTGCATGGCTGTTTTACTGCATCTAGGTATATTTAGGGTTCCAATTATGTGCGCTCTTTTGCTATGTCTATTTTGATCTTGAACTATATTTGTGTTTTTTTCATTGATTTCTTTGTCTATTTGTAATATTAAGTTGGTTTAATATATGCTATCTAAATTTGGGACCTTGAATTTTTTGAACAGTAATTCAGTAGGATATGTTATAGGTTTCTTTAAAATTATTTTTATGATCAATTTTTGTATTATTTTTAATGTCTGCAGAATGGTTTTATACGTTCCTCCCTAGCCAATCATTCCATATTGAAGTATGGATTGCACAAAAGCCTGACATATTATTCTAACAGGTTCTTGTGATAATATATTGCGTAATCTTATAAATATGTATTATATATCAATTTACGAATTCTGTTTACCATTGTATTTATTTGGTCCTTCCATTTTAATTATTGATCTATAATGACACCTAGGTACTTTGTAGATTTTGTCATTTTTAGATTGTCGCAGAGTATGGAATCACAATTTTCTAATGTGCATTTGGTATTACGTATTTTCAGGATATTTCCCTTCCAAAATCATGTTTCCTATAAATATATAGTCTATATTTCCGATAAAATCTCGAATTAAGTACATTCTAGATTAATAATCCTAGATGACTGTATTATATTTTTTTTGGATATTGCTACCTTTGTTTTAAACCCAAGATATGATGTAAAAAAATAAAAAGCCAACAAATCTATAAGTAAAAAGAGTGAAACATTAGCAGATTTTAATATATAAATTATCACTTCTCAGAATCAACAGCATGTTTCTACTTAAAGTAGTCAAAGCTCTCATGGAATGCCCACAAACTCACTGTATTCATTGCCCTGTCTAGGCAGTAATGAGTGTATGTAGTTTGTTCGATAGTACTCGTAAGTATATCCTTTGAACGCGTAGATAATGGGATTCGGAGACATACTTTAAAGCGAAGATTAGGGCTGTCGATTTGAGAATTGATAACTTTGTACAAAAATATTAAAACTATATTAATTTCTGACAAACTAAGGATATTGAGTTCATTTGTAAGCATTTTATAGTCATATACTGCTATCATGCATATACTGCTATATACTAGAGCCCCGTACTTAGGCTAATCCGAACGTTTCCATAATCCGAACTACCTAATGATCCCCCTCTGTTACCGTGGCGGCGGTGGACGCCATATTTTTCTGCAGTTACGTAAGAGCTGTCGATAAATAATCATGGAAGTCTCTTTGGCCTGAACAATTCAATGCAACAGAAGAGAGTTAAGAAGAAAGTGACGACGGCTTTGATGCTGAAGACGATCACAGAAAAAATATTTACACCTTTCCTGTCAAATGAAGACGAGAATTTATAACTGACGATGATATTAAAGCCCAACTTACGCAAGGGACTCACTAGTCTGAAGATGACTCATCTATGTTTGTTCTACTCAAAATGTCAAGAAAATTTCCCACCTTCAAGCTATATCAGCACTTAATATTTACTTGGACTGGGCACACTAAAATGAGCTCTCGTTATCCGAAAAGATATTGCTTCGTAAACTAAGAGACCAAGCTTTTTCTTGGTCGATAAATAGAACTTAAGTAAATGTATTTTGTTGTTTACAAGTCATTAAATATAATTTTCTAAAGGAAACAGCAATTTTATTTATTTAACATACTATAATTCGAACTTTCCATGAGTCCAAACAGGGGTAGGTTTTGGCTATTCGGATTATCGAGGCACTACTATATTTAATTTATAATTGATGAATTTTACAATGTATTATTGTTATCTAATACAATTTAGAACCAATCAAGTTTTCTTGGATTGTACAATTTTTTTTTTTTTAAATTTATTTATTTAATTGATAATACATTATTTCTTATTTTATAATGATAGCTAGCAAACATTAACAATTCAATTGAATATTGGATTGTATACTTACATTGCTGAATATAAGATTGTTCACCTTTATTTCTGAATATTAGATTGTTCGGTTATATTGCTGAACAATGGATTACATACATCTATGTATATATCGCTAAATATTACTGAATATTGGATTGCATGCCAATGTTGCTAAATGTTAGATTGCGCACAGACGAGTATATTGCTGAATATTAAATCAAATGTCTACATATATTGCTACATATTTTTGAGTAGATAGTTAAACTACAAATGCGTAATATTTGTAGGTTCTACTAAACCACCACACACATTTTGTACACCACAGTAGAATGCTTAGATGGTCGGCAGGAGTGACACTAAAATATGGGATTAAAAGTTTACGCATTCTCGGTAGCCTTGGTGTCACGGCTGTAAACAGTAAACTGGAAGAACGACAGTTAAGATGGCAATGGGCACATAAGACAGACCACCAGACCACACGGTGAAGCAGGCAATGTCTATGAAGCTTAATCGACAGTCATCCAGAGGAAGACCAAAGAACTCCCGGATGACTCAATGCTCCAAAATCCTTCAGAGAAACGTCCTGGATGAAAGCTAAAGACAGAACCGAAGAAGATACAGCCTGAAAACGAGAAGAGCCGACCCCAACTGGCAATGAGTTGGGACAGTGCAAGGAAAAAGAAGAAGACCGAAGTTTGTACACCTCTGATAAAACATATAAATATTCACTAAGTAAATATGTGAATTCATTAATTTTGTATTCATTATTACTGCTATTTTTTTAATTCTGATATTTTTCTTTACACAAATGTTTCATCTATTGCAATATTTACGAGCGAACAAAACATTGTCGTTGATGCGTTAGAAAATTAGCGTATTTCGTTGCCAAAACTCGGAAATATCATTAGTTTCACACATGATGAAAATTATTACCAAAATATTTTACGATCACCGTTCATAATGAATATTTGAGACAGGCGGGTAATTAGGTAGATACATCAGGTTTATTTTATTAAATGCTACACTAGACTTGCCGTGTTTAGTATTCAATAAGAGTGATATTATTGGCTGGTTATTTTACTGACTTGAGTAAACGCTGTCAAGTCACGAGTATGTCTCATAGTTTATCTCAGTTAATCTCATCACTGAATGACAGGGACGCACTTTATATAATAAAATTCTGCTTAAATAATGTAAGCAAGTTCACGTGCAAACTCAAAATAAAGCTCCGCATGTGATTCGCATAATTAATAAACGTAATTTTCATGTTCAGAATATTTCGAGTTTGTTCAAATCTTTCAGAACAGTGCTGGATTTATGTCACAGAGACATTATTAATCAATTAGTAGTGTCTCTGTGACATAAATCCAGCACTGTTCTGAAAGATTTGAACAAACTCAAAATATTCCGAATTGTAAATACTGGTAAAAAGGAATTTAACAAAAATTGGAAATAATATTTCCTGGCGTATCCTAGTGTAATGCAAGTAATTCGGATGAATTTCATTACACAAAAAAAGTATATTGCTTCCAAAATTCCGCAATCAATTGTAGATTTTCTCATTAGCGACATCTGTGGGGATTTAGGGGAATGAAAATGGCTTTGTACAGGCCGCATGGAAAAGGCGCTTACAACTCATATATGAAAGCTTTCTACACAATTTGAACATATATACAACTTCCAAAAAATGTATAAGCATGGTATATTCTATCATGGGTGGAAATGGCGAATGTTACAATTGTGTAAAGTGATCACTTAAGCCAACCATAAAAAGACAGGTCATAAGTCCTGTGTACACCCAAATGACTTCTATACCTACTTTCCCATAATTAATACAGTTTCGTCTCTGTGAGATATCTATAATATACACTAATTTTCATGTCTTTCGCGCCATTCTTGGTGTTCTAAATACGTGTCTTCATTTGAAAGGATGTGTTGCAAAACGGCGCATATACCTATAATACATTTTATGCCAATAGAGTATGCGTTTTTGTACATTTTAAACGTGGAATGGTATTCAACTAGTTCCGCATAACGTTTACTAGTGATTCAAATTGGGTCCCTTTCAGTGGCATTTTTAACCGTAGGAATAGCCAAAAATCACACGGAGCAATATCGGGAGAGTAGGGAGCCTGACAAACCAGGGGAATGGGTGCCCAAGAAAGCCAGAAATCTACTTCGAGTTACTTCTGCTCCATCGTCAGCAACATTTGCAAGAAATTTTCGAACACTGTCTTCAAGCCAAAATACTCGGACTGTGATTCGACGATTCTAGATGACTATAGACCGCATCAATCACATTGTTGTTTCGGTTTGTTGAGGGCCTACCGGGAAGCGGTTCGTTGTTCACTGATTTGTGGCCATCTTTGGAAACGGTGGAAAAAAAATCCGCGAAATCCTCATAGGCCCGAATACAAAGTCAATACTTAACTATTTAATGGTTAAAGTACGCTTTAAATCATTTAAGTACTGACTCTGTATAAGGGCCATATCGTCGTCCTTGAAAGCCTGCTTCATCTTGCAAATGGTTCCCACTCAGGTACCGCCAAGCTTGTGGCAAAATTTTATGAAATGTTGCCGTTCAAGTCATTTCACAACAATTGACAATCCATACATTTCTTCACTCGAAGGCTGAACGCCAGCGACTGATGGTTTGTTTATGCGGGCCGGAAAAATTCATACATGCGCATGAATGTTTTCTACACGACTCCACCAAAAATGTCCATGCTACATTTATTTGGTAAAAAATAAATGTTCGATATTATTTTAACACATTATATATATGGTAAAATATTTTTAATCTCAATTTTAATAACTGAATTGTAAACCTAAGTATAGTACCTAATAATACTAAGCTAATACTAAGATAGAGCGACAATGTTCTGAAACACATATCTGCCTTGGAGATTCAGAACTGTAGAGAGCTGGCACAAAACCGAGATGAGTGGAGAAAGCTTCTTGAGAAAGTCGAGACCCATCAGGGGTAGAAGAGTGATGATGATGATGAACAGTAGGTATAAGAATTTTTAATTTTATTTATTAATAATTTTAATTAATAATTTTAATTAATTAATTATTTTAAGGACCTAAATTAATTATAATGCCAACTCTTATGTATATGAGTGAAGCCTAGAATTGGCAAAAAAGGAATGAAAGTAGAATGGATGCGGTAGAAATGCGGTCACTAAGGCGCTTGTGTGGAAAATCTTTGGTCGTTAGAGTGAGGAATGAACAAATTAGAATTGAATGTAATGCTGGCTGTAGTGTGGTAGACACAATAAAGAATGGAGTGCTGAGACGGTTTGGTAATGTAGAATGTATGAGCGAGGTAAGTATGGTTAAGAAAATATATGGGGCGTGTTGAAGGCAACAAGAATAGATGGCGTCCGCGAAAGACCTGGCATGATCAGATACTAAAAGTATTGGAGGATGGCTCTGTTAAAAGCCTCAACAATCTAGAGCTTGCACGAGAAGATGTATGAATGTAATCGAAGCAAAAGTGATGTGCAAAGATAGAAGAATATGGCGTTCTATTCTCTCTGCTTGTTATTTTGTGCGGGGAAATGGTTAGTTAGTTAATTAATTTCTGTCTTCTGAAAGAGCGTATGAAAAACGTATTATTTCTTTCAGATATATCGAACACCTAGGGACAATACGCCCCATCGTACTTTTATAGCATCGATATTAGCAGCATAATCTATATAAGATTGTACCTAGCACGCGCCACTGCTGAATGAGCAATTCAATATAAATGTGTCATAAATTATTTGAGCACGCGAGTTATGTGAGTGCTTTTATAGTTTATTTATATTCCTTCCATAATAAAAGATGTAAACAAATAACTTTGTCATGATGAGTAGTACAATATATAAAGAAATGGGGTGCGTGCCAAGCACGCGCGTTCAAAGTGATTTTTTTTGTTTCTGAATATCCATTTTGATTTTGGACCTAACCTTGTACTAACCGTAATTCGCTTGCCTGTGATAGAGTGGCGAGGGGTTTGAGTCTCTTCCAGGCAACATATTTTTACGACAAAAGGGCTTGTTTTATTTTGAAAAAATAAGAATATTGATCTGACCGGTATTCCATGTTCGCATGTCTATTTTATTGAAAACAAAAACATGAGGGTTTTTGTGATTTTTTTTCAGTGGCTTAATTATTTTATTTTTATATTATTGATGTTTATTGATGAAAGCAAAAGCATTGCGAGATATTTAGCTATGTTCTTTGGGACAAATATGATAACTTCTGTGATGTATACTCGTATCAGTAAACGAGTTTATCTATGTTTATACATATTTTGTGTAGGTGCAGGAAAAGAAGTCTATTAAGTTTAAAAATAGTGTTTAGAAGATTGTAAGAAACATCATTCAATTCCTTTCTTTTAGAGCCCTTTTGTAATTGTAAACCTCGTAGACTACAAAATACTGAATTAAATGTATATTTATTTTACAATATATATATAATTAAATTACTGCAGGTGGCAGACGATGATATTCATTTAGGACGACCGTACCCTAAACGTACAGTATGTGCAATAGTAAATTAGGTTGACTGTAGCGGCCATTGAGTGCTCTGTTCATGCAACAAGACTACTTTCAGCACCTATAAATAACCAACTATACGAGCGATCCGGACGCAGCAAACAACGCGGAAAACAAACAAGTAATAAAATCACAACATAAAAAGCGCCGTTTGTTGACTCAGTGTACTTTCATTTAAAATAGTGCGTAAATTGACCGTTTGACTAATGACACATTTGGCTGGATTGAGTATTTATGGTGTCTGAACGAGGCAATACGTTGGCTAAGAATTGCATAATACCGACTAATATGCCAGTACGGTCAAGCCAAGAGGAAGTGGAAGTTAATAGGCGATCTACCTTCACCGATTCAAGGTCAGGCTCTTTAAAACTGGCTTTGAATATTCTTTTGATCATTTCATCTCACATTGCTTATTTTCATTTTAAATATTTACTCTCACAACATGAAACGTATTCGGAGGAGAAAAATATTCATAATTTGCTTTCTTTCATTCTTCTTATTTTTCACTTCAATTATTCTTCTTTTTTAGTTATTCAACATATTCTAAGATAATTTATTTTTAATTTAACTGCACACAATTTTTTTAAATAAAATATTTTATCCCATCAGCAAACAAAATAATTAAAATGTTTATTTTTCAAACAATTTATTACTTTTGTTATATCGACCTCTCCTCTATATAAAATCGTAACTAGTAAAAAAGTTGTTCTACTTTCTCACAATTATTACTTGAGTAACAAAGATTATTTAATACATTTTATTAAATGACATTGGATTTCTTAGTTAGTTAATTAAGTAATTTATTTTTTTACTTTGAATATCAAACAAATAATAGGTGATATAATTAAAATATAAGGAAATAAAAAATATTACCAATAGGTAATACTTGCTTGTTAATATAAATCAATTATTTTTCTTTATGTAAGTAGGTATATAAAGATTTTTTTAAATAGATTATTTCGAATTCTCAAATTCACTGAGAATGCTAGATTTTTGAATTTAAGATTTTCAATTGTAGCAAAATTCGATTTCAAATCTACAAATATAAAATAATTATAAAAATATTAGACTAATTTTTAATAATGGAAAATATAAATTAGTTTATTTTGAAACAGCGCCAAATCCATTTTCACAAAGAAGTCATTGCAAAGCAAACCCCATATATCTGAATCCCGTACATTTGTATATTTATTTTATTCTTGTTTGTTTGTTTGTTATTTCATTTGCATTTCTTATTTCTGGAATTCTATCATTCACAATGATGATATGAAAATAATTGTTTTTTCTATCACAATTTTTTTTCATGATATTTTTCATGAAATTGAAAAAATTCCCTTCCTCTCAGATTTCCTTAATATTTTCTTTCTTTTTGGTCTTTAATATTATTTATTACCGGTCTAGAACTTTTCAAAGTTTTTAAAAGTGTATTTTAAAATATTTTTATTGCTATATATGACTTATTGTAAGTATTTAAGGACCGCTTTATGTAACCATTTAATGGGACTGTGTAACTTAGAACATAAATAAAGTACCTATATGTATTAAAGCATTCTATGCTTTACCTACCGCTGCGTGAAAACGTTGTTAATAATAATTTATTGTAATTCCATAATAAAAAATATGTAATAAGTGAGGCAAATATTAAAATAAACCAGGTTCACCATCGTAACCATAATGGAATTCATCAAATAACAGACCGCACGATTTTATGCGGACATCCCTAACCACCCCAACTCTACAATAAGTTTACCGTCCACACACAACAAAAAAATTTCCCATAGATACAGGAGACCTAAAATGGTTCTCCTCTGAGCTTCTCCTTCAGAGATTCTCGATCTTGCGTCATTTTCGCAGTAACATACCCCCTTAACACATTTATGTCGAGTAATTTCGCGGACTAATCTAATGTAATGTAAAAAACAGGGATACAATTCCGAGCGACCAGTGCACTTGCGCCAATAATAAAAACACGAGATAAATTTTATTGCTACATCACAGCCAATCGATCTCTTTTTTTTATATTTATTTATATTTTTACACCTCTGTACATTAGAAATTTGTGCGTATATACTTTTTTCTTATATGTTAATCTTATTCTATTTTTAGTATTATTGCTACGTATATCACTATTTACAATTATTTTGTTCAAAAAATATTTTGACATTTTGTTACTGAGAATTTTATGTACCTACACATATGAGAATGTTATAAATTAGACTCGAAGTGTATGTATAAATAATTACAATGAATTGTTTAAAATTATATGAAAAATATAAATTATATGATTAAATGGCGTTTTAAAATCTTCAAAAACGTAAAAGTTGGTGGCAATTTTAAAAAATTATTATTTTATTATATATATTGAAAATTTCTTAATTATTTTAGTACAGTTTTATCGTCATAATACTAGCTTTATACTCGTAAGAAAACATATTCTGCGTACTTATAAATATTTAGAATCTATTGATTTTTTCTAAGACACTGAAAACAAATTTTTTGGCCACGGCCTGTCTATTTATGCTAATATTTTTTTATTTGTTGTAAATAATGTTCAGTTTATTACTTTTATATAAGAACAAAGAATCTATCTATTGTCCTAAAACAATTATAGTCTAGTATATACATTCAGACGTAATTGAATAATAAAAACACACATTTTCTAATGAATGTCCAGCCTTATTGTTTTCATTTATGTAGAAAGCATTACAAATCAAATACTGTATGTTTCAGATATAAAATGCGATGAGAGTTTTATAACGAAGTGTCTAAAAATAATGAAGTTTTCTTGCACGCCACTGTATTTTTAAAATGTGTAAGAATGTCAACACAGTCACCAATCCATTTCGCCTAACGCAACTCAACCTTGACCCAATAAGACGCAATCAAATATTCGGATCCACGTAGCATTTAGTAATAACGATTCCTGTTTATAGACCCTATTATTATTATTAAAATTAGGCAAGCACCTTTCCCGATGTCACGTAGTGTGCTATTATATACATACACGTTTACACACGCACAGACGTGATAACTTTGGAGTTGTGCGTCAGTTGCAACATTTTCGTGACACGATGTGACAGTCGAACCCGAGGACGTCATCGTTAGGCACACAAATTAGGCACAGGGTGCCCAAAGCTCATTGCACATGTTTAATTTTAAAAAAAAACATCCTATTACAGATGCTTTCTTCTTTTTCTTCTTGTGAAACTTTCACGCATATGGAAATAAAAAACACTTATTTTTAGTTCTACATTTTTGATTTTTTGTGACGCGTTTCGCATTATGAGGGTATTATCAATTTAAATATTTTCCATTCAAGAACTTGTATTTGTATGAAAACTATTGAAATAAGATGATGTATAATTTTAAGAATCAATGAATTATTTTGTATTTCTGCACGATTCTTAGAAACAAATCTGTTCAAATACTGATGAAAGATAATACATAATGTAATAGAGAGGTAATACATATATGAAGGAAAAGCGATTGAGATGGTATGGCCACGTTGCACGCAGAGCCGACCACATTGTTAACCAGGCGATCTCCATGGATCTTCCGCAAATTACACCCAGAGGAAGACCAAAAAATTCATGGGTGGTGCAAGTAGTCAAGTGGACAAGTACGGATTGGGTGACGTTATTCAGGACAGAAGAACGTATAGCCTAAGGACGAGGAGAGCTAACTGCAACGAGTCGGGATGAGGCCAGGGAGAAGTAGAACTAAAAAATAAGTGTTTTTATTTTCATGATGTGTGTGATTATGGAGTTCTGTAAACTTTCCTCCGAAACAATAAATTTGTAAGAATTTTATTTAAAAGAACTGCGGCCGGATTAGCTCTATATATTAGGTACTAGCAGACAGCAGACTGGCCAAACCACTGTCAGGTTTTTCAGTCATGATGTTCTTCTTCCAGGGCTCTGCTTTTTCTGCAATCTTTCTCTATAGTATGAAATCCAAGATCTCTCATTTCTCTGGATGTCTCATCACATGTCCGATATATTGGAGGTTTCGGATTTTTATCGTTTTAATTCCATCCTTTCTTCATTCATACGAATATTATCATTCGTAACTCTTTCTGTCATTTTTTCATCGCTCTTAAATATTGTTCTGTAAAAGTTTTATGTTTTTTATTAGTTTATTTTATGCGTGAGTTATATAAATCAGGAGCATTGCGTAAGGATCCAGTCAGATTCATTATCATTGCCAGTTTTTGAGATGTTTTAATCTCTCAAATTTATTATAAGCTATTATTTTTTGAAATCACACCTTTAAAAAAATTATATATAAGAAATACCAAAATCTTATTTTAATCAATTAAAGAGAAAAGGGGCAATACGTATGAATGAGAACATCTTAAGTTTTAATTTTTCAACGATATTCAACTCGTGCATCAAATCGCTAATTGATTTGGACACTATCATTAAAAATATCACATGTATGTATAACTAGGATCGAATATCCAAATACTTTATAAGGTTACTGGGCGAGCCTTATACTTATATTATATCTATATCTAGTAGATTTGAAACCTAGTCTATAAAATCGAAAATAAACACTAAGTGGTTTATTAGATGGCCAACACATAAAATGTACAATTGTGTGTTTTTAAATATTCTTATTGCGGACACGAATATGTCAACCTCAACATATTTAACGCCATTTTGTTCCATTTTCGTAACTACTGTAAATGTGTATTTTCTAATTTTGTTTTTTAATTTCGTAAATAATATATTTTGTAAAATAGGTAATGCTTTTGATTTTTTTTCGATAATTTCAAATACCAATTTTACCAAAACTGTATTAAACACTAATTTGTTGAATTTTCAACATGTTTCGGAGGCAATAGTCCTTTAAACAAGATACAAAGTATCAATAATTCAAATAGATAATTCAATTTGATAATTGAACAAAGTAGTAGTTAGTACAAAGAGTTTTCTTGTAATTGTTAATTGTTATTAAGTCATATAGCTGTAATAATTAAATAATAATTATGTCACATTTTAAAAACGTACATACCTACACTTAAAGTTTATGTATGACAAACATACATGTGATATTGATCTATAATAATAATATTTATTATTCCATGCATTCACGTTTATTCGGTATATACACATTTTTAAAATTATTAATCTAATTAGATTATACAATTTAAACAGACTGTTTAAGCACTTGTGATGTATGTACATCGGTATGCCTTATGTATCATACATCTATATAAAAATAAATTGAAATTCTTCAACTATGTGGTTCAATTTTTCTTGAATTTTGTGATGTAGGACTTGATATTTTGTTATATATCTCATAAAACGGCAAAAAATACAGTTTTCGGATTTTTAATCGCTTTGTCAACTTTATTGTCTCTACTTACATGATTCAAAACATAATTGTTTCTTATTCTGTGCGTCCAGTTAACCTGGAGTATCATTTGATACAACCACATCTCAAATTCCTCAAGTTGCCTTCGCAATACTGCGTAGAATGGTACAGAGAACACGTAATATCGGAGCATTCAACTGCATTACTATAAAGTATTTTTAAGCGCAGAAATCTCAGAAAAAATGGAAAAATCCCATCTTTCATTTACACTGCATTCCAAGTACACAATTATTAAACGTTCTCCAATTTAGTTCTCGTGATAAAAAGATCTTCGTTATGAACGGTATCATCTTCACTGATTAGCATACTTCACAACTTCTCGATCTACAATTACCGCTGAATGTACATGCACGCAGTGCAGCGCAGCGGTGCATAAGTTGTTTAATTTATTTCCATTAACAATTAGAACTCGTTTGGCTTCGGTGTGAGAATAAAACGTGTCGCATACATCTTTTTATTTCAATTTCATTAAATAGCTACTGAGTCTACTCTTACTTTTGCTTTTTGATTCCAATATAGGTTACCAATTATTTTAAACATTGCTATAAAAAAGACAAAACCAGATGTTTTCGGATTTTGCAGCATTTTGTCCAGCAGTATTTTGTCAAATATCTTTCAAAGTCTATAAAATATGTGAAGAGTGATTTTTCGAAATGACTTAAAGAATCATCATCAAAAAATAATTCGATGATGATTCTTTAGGCCATTGAGAGATAAACAGCTTTTTGTGTTTTGTCTGTTTTTATAAGATCTAGTGATTTTTTTTAAATGACTGATAAAGTGATTTTAGACTTGATTCGTGTAATCAGATCAATTAGATACAATTTGGTAATTTGCTATCATTAAAATGCTTATTAAAATAAGGATTTTTTTTCAGAATAGCCTTAATCATCCAGCAAATGGATTTAATTTGATGATGATTCTTTAGGCCATTGAAAGATAAACAGCCTTTTGTGTTTTGCCTGTTTTTATAAGATCTAGTGATTTTTTAAAAATGACAGTTAAAGTAATTTTAGATTTAATTCGTGTAATCAGATCAATTAGATACAATTTGGTAATTTGTTATCATTAAAATGCTTATTAAAATAAGGATTTTTTTTTTCAGAATAGCCTTAGTCATCCAGCAAATTGATCTTATTTGATGATGATTCTTTAGGCCATTGAGAGATAAAAAGCTTTTTGTGTTTTGTCTGTTTACTGTAGTATTATTACTAAGGACTCTAAGATTCTCTAGAACTCTAGAACTCATAGAATTGCTTCGCCAAAATAGTTTAATTGCAATATGTTAGCAGTTTCTTCACATTGATTAAGGGCATTTTGAGAAAAAAAATCAAATTTTAAACCTTTATAGAATCGGATTCAGTGACAGTTTGTTATTATTTTTCTTGCTGGTTATGCAACTATTAATTACGTTTACAATGCCATTCTTACCTTGGAATTCGTAAATTTTTACTTAGGCCACTTTGGAAAATCACTTTTTATGTATATTTATGTTTACATCTTTACACCTTTGAATTAGATCTTCTATTTTAAATAACACTTTCCGTGTCCCCAAAGAACTTCGAAATCTAAACTGAATCTCACTAATAAGTTTTACTTTAAGATCAATATGTACACGGATAATGCGTAGGAAGATTTTTAGTAAGTGGCTCATTAAGCTAATAGTCCGGTGGTCACTGCATTTATTGACAAGAACCATTCTGTTTCCGGTTTGTACGTCAATTTGAAGAGATTTGTAACGAATTGTTAATTTCTCTCATTCCTAATACACCTACGAGTACAAATGGTTATTTTATATTTTTAAAATCGTGAATCGAAAATAATACATTATAGTCGTTTTGTCAGACCACATTGCAATAGTCAACCCACGGCAAAATAACTTAGAAGAAACTTCATTATCATTCGACGATCGTGATGTCTTGCGAGTTCTCTGTAATAAGTATATAAATTATCATTTAAAATGTAATAAATCTCTGCGTTGGAATGCAATTAATTTACAGCTTATTTATTGTCTGTAAAAGTACATTTTTAAAATGGAAAAATATATAGTTTCCCGTAAAAAAATCAAGCTTACAAGTAAGAAAACACCGAAACACAAAAATAATCTAATCATAAATTAATTATTTAAATAAAATTTATTATAACTTTGTTTGAGACACACCCACCACTTTTTTTTTTTTTAATAAATAGAGATGCGAACACGGAATACGTGTCACATCAATATTCTTACTATTTTCAAACTAAGCTAAACGCTTGTGCTATGATAATAGGACTTACTTGCTAGTCTGGGCTGAGATTCGAACCCACGACCATTGGATCACGAGGCGAGTGTCCTAACCACAAGACCAACAAGCTACTCTTTTTGATTCACTAAATTAAATATATTCATTAATTAATAATGTCACCTCAAGTCTGTCTTCGAAAGATGTATTCTTCAATAAATTAATTTAATTTGTGTCTTAGTAGATGTCAACACTTTTTTTTTAAATCTTTAAAACAATTAAAAAATGGAACACAGACAACCAAAATATATAGACATGAACAAACGTAAATTTCTAAGTACACGGTCTGGTTTCAAAAAATTATTACGAGCTCGTAAATTTTTAAACAACTATGGAAAGGTCAAACTAAATACTCTTAAAAAGTATAATGTCTTATAAGTAAATAAGTCGCACTTTATTGCAAAAAGCCCTTTTTACGTGAAGAGATTCGGTTTGGAACGAAATAAAATGAAAGTCGAAAAAGAGAAAAATAC
Organism: Agrypnia vestita; assembly: GCA_016648135.1. Classification (NCBI taxonomy): domain Eukaryota; kingdom Metazoa; phylum Arthropoda; class Insecta; order Trichoptera; family Phryganeidae; genus Agrypnia; species Agrypnia vestita. The sequence continues at coordinate 183,786 of JADDOH010000591.1, read as the reverse complement.
AATTTTTTTACTAGGAGATTAATTAATTCAAGAATAAATACTTAAACTGCAATATAAAATTGTCTTACTTCGAACGCGAGTGGGAGCATGCTTCCACTGGAACCTAATCCCCTCGCCTACATAAGAGGTTTAGTTCATCGCTGTAAAATTTTATACTCTGTGAGAACCACAAAACAATATGGTGTATGTCTTATTTTTTGACAGTCAGCTGGATATTTTCATAACTCATGATGGTAACAAACGTTTCGAGTTGAAAATAGTCGCGTTAACCTTCCTTTTCGTAGAAATTGCTTATGGAAAAAGGTGTGTATAATTCGAATGTTTTTGCGTCTTCTGACGATTTTTTTTTCTCTTTTTAAATTTGGTAAGTACGTATCTAAAGTATCCTTCTTGGATTTAAATACACCATTCTTAACAGTGTGGAATTTTCTATTGTTTTTCTCTGTCGCAGAGAATTTTGTCATTACTTATTCATTATTAGTACACCATATTCATTATTAGTACACTCACTATTTTTTTGTTCATCTCCAAAGTAAAATATTCGAAATATCAACAACTTACCGACTTGCTAGAATTTTTTGGCGCTCCACGGAGAGGCGGCCGTAGCAACGGGACAGACGGAGAGTAAACGAAATTATACCACACCAATAATTAGCAGTAATTTGTTTTTTATCCAACAAGATATATTATAGATGTCTCATGGAGACCAAATTATATTTTTTAAGGGAAACTAGGTATGGAAGTCTTTGGGTATTTATTGGGCTTACGACCTATCGTACGGCTGGCTTAAATGATCACTTTACACAGAGTAACGTTCACCAAAAATGTCTCCTGGGATAAAATCCAGTGCTGTATTCTAGAAAAATTTGAACAAACTCAAAATGTTCTACCCGACAGTTTGCGTTTTGCGTGTCCTTAATTTTCTTTTGAATTGATTGATTGACGCAAAAACAACGTTTATTCAGACAAAAAACTTCTAGATATTTAAGATTTTATGAACAAACAAAACATATTTTTCAAAAAAATTATGTTAAAATGTCTCTGGTGTCCCTTAAACGATAGTACATAGCGTTGTCCTCGCGCGGAGCTCGTCTTGTCTATGGATCGATTGTGCAAGAGAACCAAAAATACCGCCTCGGCTCGCGCGCTGTGTATTGTTAATTTTAAACTTTGATATCGCAATAGGTGAGCAGATGTTCGCGAGGAGAAACATTTCTCTGCGTGAGCGGAATAAGGTCACACTCCAAACTAATGTTCTCACCAGCGCTGGCGACCAGCGACATATTAAAAACTGGCGTTGGTGTGCTCTTGAACCAAATTCTTGCAGGAATTAAGTCGTTCTCACACTCAGGAAAAACGAACTTCGAATATGTTGTAGTTTACTAGTGATGCAACGAATACTACCTTCACGAATACGAATACGAATATTATGCCTACTATTCGGCGAATAATACACCACTTTTTTTTTTTTACTACGAGATTTAATAATTAAAATTTACCACCGGCAAATTTTTGTTCAAGAAGCACAACATTTCTTTTATCCGTTTATACATTCCCGCCCCTGTTGAAAATATATATCACTTTTTTCACGCTTACGAGAGGTCATGTTATTAGATTTAATTTGAAATTATTTTATAAGAGTTAACCCTTTTACACAAAATGGAAATGAAATGGAACGAACAATACGTTACTACATGAAATGAGTACCTAACCTTATTAATGGCACGGTGACCACTCCCATTTCATCTGTAGTCATCAGAATATAAAAAACAAAAAGATTATCAAAATTACTATAATTTAGTCTTTGGCGTAGGGGTTTTTGAAAATATGGATTTTTGACAAAATGGCGGGCGTTTGAATTTAAAATAGCGTTTTTTAGGGAAAAATTCTGGTTTATTATGCCAATAAAAAATAAACTTAGTTAATTAAAAAAATTCTATGATAAACAATAGATAATTATGTACAGAATAATCACTAGAAATTTCAAGTTGATGATTAGTGGTTGCCGAGATATTTTGGTCACCGATTTTCAAAACATGGTTTCTAATAGGTAAATGCGTTTGAAAATTGAGCAATATATGAAAATAAATAAAGATATGCCACTTTTATCAGCTATATATATATATATATATATAATATATATATATATCTATATAGTATAGTATATATATTACATTATATATATATTTTTTTTAATTTTAGGTTGAAATTTTCATCACATATTCTTGAGACTTCAAGCTTTAAGAAAACGCTAAAATTTAAAAATCGATTTTATCAAAATGTCTAGGTAAGTATTCCCCCTTAAACAAATTGCAAATTAGATTGATTTTCTTTAAATTTTGCGCACATTTTACTATCAGCATTGTATACGAGTAGCGTAAGATTTTTTAGATAGAATACGCCGGTTCGAAAATTCGATAAAAAATAACCGATAAATATTATGATTTCTTTTTAGGAAAAAAATGAAAAGTATTTAAAACTGACGTCATTAGCCCAAAAAATCTTCTTTTTTTCAATAAGATACAACGATAGACATTACATCATTTAACAAGAAAATAGTACGCTTTTTAATTTCACTCAAACCTTGGCGACACGATTATCTCCAAAAGTTGAGAGCGTCACAGGACAGCAAACATCTCCGACATTTTGAAATTTAAAAAATATTAACCAATGTATGCCGTAAACAATGATATTAAAAAAATATACTTATGCAATAGTTAAGTAAAAAAATTTTGTATTTAAATATTTTTTTAGGCTTAAGGTGGTGCCACTCCCTTAATTCCAACCAGTTTCAATTTTCAGGATTGAACAAATTTAAAAACAAATATAAAACACATATTCTTTGTATTCATTTTGTCGGAATCAATATTTGATCTGTTATTTGATCAAAAGTGCAAAAACTTATCGGGCACTCTGTACTTTATTTAATAAATAAATAAGTCTCCAAATATCCAATCCCCGATTTGTCCGTATTGTCAAATTTTCAGTTGTAGGAATAAAACTGGATTTTCCAGTCTCAACTGTTCTATTTTTGACTAAATCAGATAGCTGACAATGATACATAGTTACGAAAAGCACATTGTTACTAATGTTTCATTTTTTACTAATTAAAATAGCTGACAAAAATACATACCACATTATTACTAAGGGAATTGCTCACAGATACAAAATAGTGCTTTCCGCTAAAAATTCCGAATCGTAATGATCAATATTATTATATCATACTAGCAGTAGAATACGTGTTTCCTTATTGAAATAAACTCCACCTTGAATTTATTATGCAGGTATTATTATATTGGGATTTCAATTAAATTTCACCTGTGAAAAATCACATGAAAGGGAAAATAAAATGGTTCGCGCCTTTGCTAAGCCCTAGTATTTATAGTGAGTATATTTTAACGGCCCACGGAGAGGTGGTGTAGCAATGTTTGATTGGTAATATTATAGCGATAGATTTTCATGGTTAGATATTTAAAAAAAAAAAATTGAAATAACTTTTTATAAAACCACTTCGGTTTTACCATGTAACGCCGCTGACGATCTATATAGGTATATCAGGGATTTATGCATTTTACAATTTTTTATTTATTTGCTCTTTTTATGGTGGCTAAATAACGATGAGATTTTTAGGTAATAATTTATGAAGGATTTTTTAAATTCGGGGACTTTAGTAACTTTTGTTTTCTCATAATCTTCTAAATGTGCATAGATTCGTACGCAATGCAGTGATACGAGATGCCAATCGTGCCCACTTTTCCCAAAAAGCACTTATATTGGATCATTAACATAAATAATTAATTTTAGCACTTTTTCGATATATTTAATATGTAATAATCAGGGGCGTGCAGTGGGAACATCGCAGCATGACTTTTACGTAACCAATTATTGGGAAAAAAAATCAACAAAATCACAATTGTTATCATAGCATTCATATTTTAATAAATCCTAAAAATCTGAATTTGATTTCTATTTTTTTTCCAAAATATACGTTTACAAAAAAGTCATGCTTAAATGTTCCCACTGCACGCGCCTGGTGATAATGTAAACGCGTCTACGTATGTTTTTGCGTTGTGATTTCTAATTATAATTAGTGTAAATTGATTCCATGTCTACAGCTGCCTGTGTTTTATATATATCACTTAAAGTATATCTCGAGATCAGGGGCGTGCAGTGAGAATAAGAAGCATGACTTTTATTTAAACATATTTGTCTAAAAATAAAATCGAAATCAAATATTTATCTGACAGAATATTATGAAATATTCAAATCTGATTAATATGTTAATTATTGTGATAGGAATATTACGAGATGTATGTCTTATTTCGGTTTCTTTTGAAATATATGATTAGGAAAATTCATGCTTCTTTTTCCCACTGCATGCGCCTGCTCGAGATAATTAGTAAAACGAAAATCAAAATGATATATTTAACATACTTATATATTTAGGTACTTGAAAAAGGAACAGACTTTATTTGAAAAACTGGTTGGCGTTAAATAGTGTAACCCTCTCGGGTTAAAATTATTAATTAATTAAAATTAGAATTACAGTGTACAGTGTACAAATTATTAATTAATTAAAATTAGAATTACAGTGTACATTTTAAGGATGTATACTTTAAGGAAAAATAATTGGCACTATAAGTAATGTCCATAATTTATTTTATTTATATCTTTATTTCAGTATGTGGGGAGGTTAGTGCAATCCCACACATATAAATATACATATATTATATTAAATTATAATACAATAAAATATAAAAGGATATGAATATATAAACAGAAAGCAGGTACATAGTAGGTAAGATATATAAAGAAATAAGGTATATAGTCAAAGATTATTAAAATAAATAGGAATATTAAGGAATTACAGTTTAGTACATGAGAGTGCGAAGGCAGTTTAAATCTAATGGTATAATTTTAATATAATCATAAAAATGATGATATATTTTTACAAGTAATCACGATAGAACAAACGGTTTTATTAATTTATTTTATTTTAGATGATTTTTGGCAAGTACTTTTTATACACCGTGTAGATAGTTTTGTAAATTATTAGCCAGTTTCGTTTAATGAATAAAGTCGCAAATGTCAATAAACTTTCCGCTTGATCTAGAATTAGGCGTAGTTCTGATTAATAAGTAGTATTACTTTGACATTAGCTTATTTCCTCCATTTTAAATGTGAACTTTAGATTTCAGAAAGACAGTTCGTGAGCCCGACTGACAGATCAGAAGTGCGATTAATTACTCCTATAAGGTTAACACGTTTAAAACAAACCGTGATATTCGGTACATTATTGCGAACATTTGTAACGAGATAATTACACGCCGGACTTACGGAATCAGATATCGTGAGCAAAGTGATGAAATCATGACAAAATAAATTATGAAAATACGTGTTTAGAAATTCAGATTATAGCAGATTGATAAAGATGTTTCACCCGTATATTCACAACTAGATCGTATTTTTTATTATTTACCTCCTTAAAATTATTTTAATTTAGAATCATTTTTAAATAAGGAAGAATTTTCATAAAAATACCTACCAATAAATTGAATAATAAATAAATAAATAAATAAATTATTAATAATTAATAATCTCAATAAATTCTTTTTATAAATTAATTTCAATTTATATTGGGTTTTTTTGTATGAACTTACTGGTAATGTATTTTCGAAGGAAAAAGTTAACAATTTTTACCGACATAACCATAATATTTCTTAAATTTTTAAATATTTTTTTATACAAATATATTATAACCTTACTGGTTAGTTAAATTCTGATAGTATTGTTTTCAAACACATATACAAAAAATGCTTAAATTATTAGTGCTATAAACATATTTAAAAAAATTAAATATTCATTCAGAATATTCAGAAAAACTATACTAAAATACACATATTTCACGGCATAAGAATATTATAAATTTCACATAGCTTAGTTCCAACACAATGCACAGTGGTAATGAAGAACCTTTATGTTTTATCTATAATAACATGGAATAATATTATTATATCACCGTTATTTGATGAAAATCTCACAGACGGAGTCACTGCCAATATTGCCACATTTATTTCCGAACATTTCTAACAAATAAAATTAAACTCATGCACGTGCAATATATTATAAAGTCGTAAGTTTAATTTACGCAACTGTGTATTGTGTTAGAATTTTAGAAAGGTTTTCATGTTTTTCAATAAATCTATGTAGGCGAAATTCAGAAACAAGATATTTATATTTATATGCAAGTCACTTTACTAATTTAATCGGTGGTAAAGAAAGCAGAATCGTTTTTCTATGCTTAAAGTATACAAGTAGTGCATTTAAATCTGCACTACACTACGTAACCCTTACCTACGGGAATGGCGATTCAATCGGGATATTATCTAACCAGGTAAAATAAAGAGGCAGTTATGAAATTTCCATGAAAATACAGAATAAGAATACCACTTAAATGATGATAGGTAATGTCATTCTCATACAACTTTAGCCACGATGTCTTATGTACGTCCTGAAAATGCCTCACGAAAGGGCAATGAAGGTGACGTTGAGGACAGTCTCAGAAAGCGAAGTGGTTAGAATGCTTGGCTAAGGATGTTGGCATTGAAGATATTTCAAAGCTCAAGAAGCTTATATTCAGATGCTGTGTAATGATTGGAACTGAATTGGACTTGTTTCAACGGACCGAGGCGATTGAAGGTTAACCTTGAATTGCTCAATATTCTCCATCATAATGACATTCCGTCTCCCCCGCCTGGCTGAAAGCCTTTTAGGGCTTTGTTTAAAAGGAGAACAATTAATGTATACCACGTGGGTCCGAATTTTAGGGAACAATAAAGGGAGGACGCGTGCGTGAAAAATAAACGGGTTTTGGTGGACCCTTCGACTGAGTAACCTGATTTTAGCTCTCCAGAAAATATGTACCATTTGGATCCTATCCGATGCTGCCGCAGCAGGTTTGTACATAAACGATACATAAACAGGGATTAAAAGAATCATCACAGTATGAGATCCGAGTTCCAAAAATAACGGAAGATATCGTCGATTTGTTCCGTTATTTGCACTTCTAGAGCCTTCTCTATAAAACTCGTTCATTAGCAAAAATAACGCAGTTGACAATGAAAGTATTTACATTTCTGAAACGAAACCTGAGAAGGTATACTTGGACTGCAATGTTAATGAAAGATGGAATCTTTCTATTGAAATCAAATACCGCTTCGAGCAAGCTCGTGCAACCTTTCTCCGCATAAAAAATATTTTATGCAGTCATGATGTCGAATGATAAGATGCTACGTGTTCTCAATATTATTTTATTAATTGGATGCACAGACGTTAACTGAAGAAAAGATAAGGCGAATCGAAACATTCGAGATGTGGATCTACAGAAGAATTCTCCAAATATTTTTGATGGGCAGAGTTACCATTGAAGCTGTTGCGTTTCGGATGAATAAAAAAAAATACGTAGGCACCTTCTTAAAACAATAGAAATCCGAAAACTTTTATGTGATGATATATCCAGAGACGTACAGGATCTTGAATCGCATAATACAGTGAAAGATTGCCGGAAGTCGGAGCCCTTGAAAAAGAGAACCTGGGAAAGTGATTTGGCCAGTCTATTGTAGAACTATTTCGTGTTGCAGATTATAAAATGACGAAGAAGAAAAATAAGTTTAAACCCGACCAGAAAGGAAAAATGGTTAAAATTGTGACTGAATAAAATATGTGCGTGAGAACCTCTTTTAATCAAATTTTAAGTTTCTCTTTGATTCAGTATACGCTCGGCCGTTCTGTCCGTGCATAAAAGAACATTAGCCATTGTTCCGATTGCCCAATTGCCACTTTCCATAATAATTCCAGCAGCGGATGTAGATAGAGAAGTGGGCAGGCGACGATGGAGGTACAAGCGGAAACTGCTCGCCTTGGCGCGTAATTTCAAAATTCGAATGTGCTCCACTTTAGAAAGCGCGACGTTAAAATAGTCATTGAAATAGTGACCCGGGTTTTGTTAGCGCGGTTCTTTCCGTCAACCGTTTGTGAATTTGTTTAAAATTATTTTCGATGTATTGATATCTAATTGCGCTATTAATAAATAAACTGTGCAGTGTCCAATGAAAAGTTGTTTAATTGTCTTTAACCTTTCCTCTCCGGTACTGTAAACTGAGTTGACATTGCCTTTAAATGTGTGAAAATATCTGTAAATATACTAAATACAAAGATCATATTTTAGGTATTCCTCAGTAATATATTTATGTATTCACTTAAAAAATAACAGCATATAAGTATGTACCGGACACAGAAACAATAAAGGTTTTCTCGAAGAAACTGATGTTAATTTCTCAAAACGTATATGTATTGTAGAGGGATTGGTGCGGGGAGCGCAGTGCGTGATGCTCAGAGAGCAGGGCGCAGGGTGCCAATCTTTGCTCTTTGGTAATGCTAGCGTTGCTGACCGAGTTAATAGTGTATTATGCGTAGTTATGTTGAAGGCAACAGGAATAGAGGGCGTCCGCGAAAGACCTGGCATGAGCAGATACAACAAATGTTTGAGGATGGCCCCGTTAAAAGCCGCAACAACCGTAGAACTTGTATGAGAAGATGTATGAATGTGGTCGAAGCAAAAGTGGTGTGCCAGGATAGAAGAGTGTAGCGTTCAATCCTCTCTGCCTACCCCTGCGGGGAAACGGCGTGATGGTTAGTTAGTTAGTTAGTTAGTTATGCTTTCGTTCGTGATGAGCAATAATTTTTATTTCGTTTTTAAACAGTAATTGATACATGTATTCACTCATTTAAATAATTTTATATCTTTTAACAATTTAATAAAATTTAACAATTTAATTTTTTTAAATTTAATTATAATAATAAATAAATTAATAAAAATGTAAAATATTTAAATTCATCCGACTTAATCTAAAAAGTCTACATGTACACTAAGTTTACAGCACCGCAACGCGCGTTTCAATTTTAGCTTCAATGGAAAAGGTTAAAATTTTATACAAAAATATATAAAATGTTAACATTTTCCATTCGGTTCAAACATCTGTAATATAGAAAAATAAATAAAACACCATAGTCGCTCATCTATCAGACTCAGTTCATCCTTACAGCATTTTTTTTTTGGTCGCGAACTTAATATTTATGTTAATATTGAGTATAAACAAATTCAAAATAATTTGAGAAGTATTTAACAGTTATGTATTTGTTTGACTCATATTTCTCAGTTACAATTTTGATAATGGATGATTGGAATATTTTGAAATAATATTGTATTCTGTGTAATTACAGATGTCAAAAAATGTAAAATTTGGTCAAACAACCAGAGAAAAGTTTAATGTCTTTAAAGATGAGTAGCTAAATGGTCTTGTGGTTAGGACTCTCGCCTTGTGATCCAAAGGTCGCGGGTTTGAACCTCACTCCAGACCAGCAAGTTAGTCCTATTTTCATAACAAGCTTAGCTTAATATGAAAATATTAAGGATATTGATGTGACACGTATTCTATGTTCGCAACCCTATTTAAAAAAATATATATTTAGTTGACTGAACTATGATCAATAATTTAGTATAACAAATAAAAGTTACACTTCTTCGAGAAATGGAACGTTACCCCCCGTCGCGTCGTTGGCAACAAATTAAAATACACAATTTTTAAGAACAAAAATATCTCAAATTTATTTATCGTGTATTTATTTATTTAATTATTTTATATCAAACTACTATGTGATTAAACTCTCATTATATATTTTTTTGTATGTTGAGAAGTTGCGTATCGAAAAGGATATTGCGTAACGGAGCAATTAAGCATACAACAATGTGTACCACTTGCTTTAAAACCGGTAAGTACAAAGTATAAGAAATACTTACATGTTATAACTAACAAATTTTACGAAATAAATTTAAAATTAAAATAGTTAATATATCTAGGGTATAAAAACAAAGGCAGCAATTTCCATAAATTAATATATATTATAGATGTCTCATAGAGACGAAATTGTATTTTTATATGGGAAAGTAGGGAAAGCCAGCTGTACTATAGGGCTTACGATCTATCATACAGCTGGCTTAAGTGATCACTTTACACAATGTAACGTTCACTATTTCCGCCCATGATGGACTACCACATCTATCAAATTTTCGGAAGTTGTATATATGTTTTAAGTTGTCTTTAAGTTAACTTTTTATATTTAAGACATCTATAATATGTTTTGATGTCTTGATCAATGATGTCCCCCTGGGGATAAAATCCAGTTTTGTGTCCTGGAAAAATTTGGACATAGCTATTCAAAATATTCTGAATATCCATAAAATTAAAAAAAAATGTTTTGAATGCAGTCACCTAGGATTACTAATTTAAAATTTAATGAATTCTATATTTTATGTATCCTATGACTTCCAAAATCATGTTTCCTATAAAATCTTGAATTCAGTACCTACATTATGTATTAGTGATCATCGATGACTGCATTAATTTTTTTTTTGGATGTTGCTACCTTTGCTTTTATACCTCATAAATATGATTTAAAAAATTAAAAAGTCAACAAACCTACGCGTAAAATATTGAAACATTAATAGATTTAAAAATATAAACTATCACTGTATTTTTCGATATGCTAATACCTATTATAATATGAAAATAGTTGTTATTTTATGAAATAAAAATTGCATAGTATACAGGGTGTCTCATAGCTAGTAGCAAAAACTTTAGAGGTGGACTCCCGCCTTAGTAATGAGTCGAAAATGTTCAAGCAATGAATTTTCGACTCATTATCATGGCAGGAATCCACCTGTATTTGCTCTAAGAGACGTATTGTATATATTTGAAAAAATTAGGTTTTCTGTGTAAGTAGAAACAATATTTAGGTTTATAATATTTACATTTATTACTAGGTACTATTATTTTTCACAAAACAGATAGAAAATATAGAAAATCCAAACTAGTAACCACGTAACAAACAATTTAGTAAAATGACTGAATTAACATAATATAAAGGTGACGTCATGATTTTACTTATTCCTTTCAGAACGGGTAATTGAAATTAATTCCTTTCAAAATAGCGTAACTGAACCATAAATGAGACTTACAATATTGTTTTAAACACAATGCATTTTGTTTGAAAAGCTTAGGATAACGCAGTGCCGAGTAATGTAGAAATTATTGATACCCCGAAATGCGAAAAACGATGTGCGGAGTAAAACAAAGGTGGCCACCATTTTAGAATAGGATACAATAAAAGTTTAAAAAAATTAGTTTTGAACTACCAAAACATAAAGGAATGCACCTACGGAATATCATATCAATATTTTTCTTAGATGGTCAAGCAACGAGTGCTGGACCACTTGAAATGGATTGGCCCAAAATGAAAATTCAGATAATATGCCTAGGTTTTTCCTATTATAATATTAGGTGCGTGCGCTTATTTTACATTGCTCCCTTCTTGTATCACTTAAATAAATGACCACTGCAATAACTAATAATGATTGTATTTATTAATGACCAGCATCACTAGTTTGGAGGATGGAGCGCGTTGTTCTGCCTAAGGAATCTGCTTTTAACTTTGGCATAAGGCTAACTTCTGCTCGCAACAGCAGTAACATTGAATGAGGAATAGAACAGTGCATGAATCGCAGAAGTAGGTTCACCAGTCCATAAAGGGCTTTCAGGTTTCATATAGGTACCTACTCATTGTTTCAGATTTCGAACATGACATTTCAAAAAGTAAAAGCTAATTTAATATGTAAGATATATTATTCACAAGAGATACAAATGATATATCCTTTTTACTGCTCAAAAACCCCTTTCAATTTATTTCTCACATCGTTGAACGTTGAACCATCTTATTTATTCCATTATAAAAAATGTTTTAGATCTATAATTAGCATAAATTATAGAAGTCTCACGGAGACGAAGCCATTTATATGAGAAACGTGTATGAAAATCTTTTTGAAAGGCTTACAACCTGTATGAGATGACTTACATAAGTGATCACTCTACACAATGCAACGTTCACGAATTCCATCGTAAGAATATCCACACATTTTCAAATTTATGGAAATTTGTATATACTCGTATGTTCTTGAAACCTTTCATATATTAGAAGGAACTATACTAAAGATATCAGTATAAATGTATTTATAAAACTACGTTTATTCTTTAATACTTCACCTGCCGATGAGTGGTTCTGTCACTGTAGAAACTGGAATTTTATCGTATAATATGTTGTATAATTTAATTCAAATTGAGTGAACATATTTTTATTCCTTCCATTTTAAATTCATAAACTTCTGAATCATGAAAAATCAATAAATAATAAGGAATTGATAATATAATTGCTACCTACATTAGAGCAGGTACACATACATCTAAGTAAAAGCTGGTACAGTTGCCGGCAAACTTCATGAAATTCTTTGGCTAAGTGGGGGAATGCGCAGAAGACGAAATTTGGGTCTCGTTGGTAGAAAGGTAGATGCGCAAACGTCCCCCCACTACGCCGCAGAATTTCAAGATGTTTGCCGGCTACTGTAGTGGCCAAAAGGTTTGCTAACATAATAAATTCTGTTCATATATATTCTCGGTCACCAGTAAATACCGATTTTTCGGCACTGAACTGATGCTTTTTTTTTAGTTTTTTTATTTATTTTTTTTATTTATTTAATTAATGATATATATATATATATATATATATATATTTTTCTACAATCGTACCGAAATCTTTACAAATCGATATTTTTTGTGTGTATATACCTCAGCAAAAAGAATTATATTCTTGTGTGTGGTGAGGGATTATCACTTACAATCATAGGTATAGGTAGTATAATCTAATTAGATAACAATGAGAAGGAAAGAAAAGAAAATCTAATACATCAAATCTTAATTAATAATACAATATATAGAATAAGCAGTCAAGAACTCAATCACAAAGTCAATTCTATAATAAATGAGAACCCATTCGGGTTCACTGGAGGAATATGCATACAGGGCGCAACCGCAAAATATTCACCATCTTGCAAAATAAATTGGACAAATCAAATAATTATACAGGTATCTTCATCGATTCGTGGGAAGTACTCGACGGTATCTCCATACGAACAACCCGTATCAGAACAAAAGAAAACGGGACTGACCAAACGGCCCCAAACGGGTAAGAAGCCACTCACCGATATACCGATACACCGAATATACCTCAGATAGTCAGATCAAATGAATCTCCAAGTAATCCACCATAGGTGAATTTGGTTTCCCCCAAGGTACGTTCTCTAGAACTCTACCATTCCTCACTCACATAAAGGACACATCTCATCAAAATCTAGTTAGTTAGTTAGTTTCTAATGATCTCCTAGTTACTTGTTACTTACCTAGTCGTCTTAGGATTCAGCAGAGCTTTGCACTATTTTTTATATTTTAGAGAAGCCTCGTGGTGTCGTTTGCTGATTTTACGAGAATTTTTCGGCAATGAACTGAACTGAATTTAAACCATTCGCTTTTATTAACACAAGTGATATCTAACTAGTTAAATGACATACATGTGTAGATATCCAGGGGCGTATTGCCTAAATAACAAGAAGAATAAATTAAATATATTGTGTGGTGTAATCAGGCTGGCCACCTTACTGAGGCAACAAAAGGGTGCAATTATATTAGGCGGCACTAGCTTCCGCCTCTCTTTCTTTCACTAGCCAACGGGTAGGTACTATGCATTGGGTACTAGTTGTGAGTCGGTCCACACAAGATATTGCAATAAACAGAAGATTATTCGCAGCCACACTGTTTTCATTTATTGGAATCTGTATTGGGAATACATCATATATGTATCACTATTGTAAATAAAAATAATCAAGAGGCCACGGGAGCATTCACGTTAAAAACATTGAATTTTCAAGCAGCACCTTTTTTGTAAAATGTATCTTTTTTAATGAGATACTTGAATGTATGATAGAGGTGTTTTTTGCCCGCAGACGAATTCCTTTCTCCGGGTCGATAGAGTCACCTCTGGAATCCAAAGGACATCGGCGATGCGGACGCCCACCTGCGTAATACAATAATTATAATTCATACGCTGTAATTAGTATTACCGCCAATGAATGCTGCGCGCGAAACTCGTCTTACATAGAATATACGTCAGGAGGATTACTTATATCGGGTGTTTTTTTATCCAGTGGGTAAGTGTTGTTTTTGATTGACTTTTAAGTTCAAACCAAATTAAACTCTAAACCATTTAGGACCTCACAGACCATTGAATTCATAATTTTTAATCCCGCGGACCACTAATAGGATTTTAAGTGTTAAATATATTTAGAAAAAAGATCACATAAAATTCACCTAGTTATTATCATCATCATCATCTTCATCCCCTAGTCCTAGTAGGATCGGGGGTCCAAAGACGCGACAAGGTGCTTCCATATTCCCCTGTCTTGTGCTGCTTCCGCATTAGTTAACCAGTCCAGACTCATTCTGTCTTCACACACATATTTGTTTTGTATCTCCCAGCTAAGATCCCCAAGAAATGGCTACTATGAACGTTCGACCATTTTCTGGTCGCATGATGTCGAAATTTGGTGATATCGGTCGGTCACCTCGTTCGGTTGATTTAACTGCACCTGAATTTTTTCCTTGAAACTACATAAAGGAAAGGATTTACGCTAATCAATGTATACATAAGCTATGATAACAGTTGAAAGACAACATTCACAAAGGTATCAAGCAAATTATACCGGAAATATGCTAAACTACATTGAAAAATGTGATTGAAAGTCGCCGTATTTGAGGCGGCTAATATTGTTTTTTGTTTGCATGTCAATTGACCAGTATTTACTTCTAAAAAAAATAGTTTAATTTTTCAAATTTATTTAAAAAAATTGGCCTGCTACGTAAAAAAACACCATGTACTCGTAATGGCATTTTTAAATGCAACAACGATTGGTATGCATTTTTAAGTGGCCGCTCATTCCTCAATAAAATTGTGAGGACTGCATGTAATTGATTTGTATAAAAAATTTCAAGGACATACCTACTAACTTATTTTAAATATGAAGACATTTTTTTTTTGAATATCCTAGGTAGAGTTAATGAAACGAAATCTTTTCACATAAGTGACATCATAGTGCACACTATTCGAGCTTTTATCGCAAGTTCGACTTCAATTTCAAATGTGGAAGCACTTTCAAATAAAATGTCTTTGATGTCACTTATCTTCTTAAACGTTGACATTTCATCCGAAGTGTAAAAATATTTTCTTTTTAAAATTGAACTGGGGAATGCTCCCAGAAGTTTTTGCTTTTAGCTACGAGAAATTGTATATTTTGTCGTAATTTTATAAAAAAATACCGTGGGAGTTGTCAATAAAATAATTTAATTTTACTCTCATTTTCATGTTTATAATGGAGAAGTTTACTATTTTTTTCAATGAATGGAAATGAAAATTGGTGTAAAATTGTACAAAAGTCCGAAAGTAAAATTAAGATATCTCAAAAACTAACCATTTATAGAATTTTAGATTTTCGTTTTGCGTGAATAATTTTGTTCCGTCCGGTGGAGTCGCGTGACGTCATCTCTCGTACCCGGTGCACATCGCGGCTCGTGCTCAGCACCCGGCTATGAGAATGCGTGACGTCACAAGCGAATTAGAGGTCAATCATTCCGCGCTAAAATACACTAACTTTAATATTCTTATTCTCTTTTATTTATTGACAGATTTCAACAACTTTTACACAAATTTATTAGTTCTTGGCCTATATTTTAATTAAATGTTCTATGAAACTTTTCCGTTAAAAATGTTCTCAGGTTTTCACGGCCGTTCATAATCTTCTGTGTATAATTTTCTGGAATATTCTGCCGTATTTATGTGACCTCTCTGGCCGACGTTTCGGATCTCATTCAGGGTTCGTCATCAGCACTGATGATGATCCGAAACGCCGGCCAGTGAGGTCCCATGTACACGACAGAATATCCCAGAAAACTATACACAGAAGAAAACTTTTTCGTCCTATAAATTCACGGAATAAATTTGTGTTAAAGAGTTACATCAATTTTATTGAATGGTAAGCAACTGATCAACCGTTATACAGGGTTATTTGGAAAACATTAATAATATTGCAGGACGATATTTCTGCTTTAATTATGAGTCGAAAATGTATAAGCATCCATGACCTTAGTTATTGAGATGTGCGACATTTATGTTGGCATTTTTTTAAAATTCTGACTGATATCGAATATGTAACTTATATCGAATATGCAAAATTCATTCCCTTTAATACAAATCAAATAAAATAATAAAAACCTTCCAATTCCAATGTGAAAACATTCCAATTGGAATTTCTGCAGGGTTTTTATCATTTTATTATTTTATTTGAAGTTACTGTAAAGATAGTTCGTTTTGTAAAAAGAAGTTCGAAATATTGAAAAAAATGCAAACCGTTGCATAACCCCATAACAATATTAATATTAAGTCATGGCTGCTTGAACATTTTCGAATCATAATCAAGGCAGGAATATAGTTCTGTGAGGTTATTAATGTTTTCCAAATGATCCTGTATGCTATGTTAATTACTTTTGCTGAGAATAATGAAGAAAGGTAAACATGACGCGCATTTTCTCGTATTGGCAGCACAAAAGACTGTTTGCGTATATACAAATACGCACATAGTACCTAAATAAATGTAGTTTTACAGTTCGATTATGAAAGTACTGAATTAATATTTGCGCACGTGTCGCACAAAGTATGTTAAATAACCTAAACAAAGTACATCTTTACACTATTTTTTGCAAAATACATAATGTTCAGAGATGGATGAACTTAAAACTACAAATTTGGCGATCTTCTAACAATGCTAGCGAAAGTCACATTTTTTTGTCAAAGCTTCTCTAAGCATTTTCTATGTACATATATTGTATGAAAAGGCATCAAATTGAAATATATTCATTAGGTTCCATATACATATTTTAAATACTGTCACGAGACGCGGCTTTGGGAGGCAAATAAAAAAACTGAAAATTAATTTAGTTTAATTTGTTACCAAAAAAGTCATTATTATAGTCGCTAAATGTCTCCCGAATATTTCACACACTTATTATTGAACTATTCCTTAATTCGCAATAACTCCGTCAATTAAACTCCGTTTAATGTTTGCACGTAGAAATTTTTCGCCTCGTTTTATTCCGCTGATATCACTGGTAGTCACACTGCATTCGCTTGCTTACTAATATCGCGTATTGTAATATCACGAATCACTGGTTGCACATGTTCACACTACGGAGATGTCGCCTTGTTATAGTCACGAACTGAATTGTCCACCCCATGTTGCGTGATGCCTTTTATAGCTAAATTCCTCCGAAAGGTCTGTTCTAAAGGGCTGTAGAGGTTATAGGCTTTTCCAATTAAGCATTTTAGGGCGTGATTGAATGTCATAGAATACAGTCAAGCTTTATTCACTGTGCGTTGTGCAGTCATCCGTAAAAGCTATTGCGTTTACGGATGATTGACCGCCATCGCGTGACACCGTACTATTGTTATCAGCATCAGTAGGTTCATCGTCTCTCTCCAATACTTACACGAATCTTTATAAATTGACACAAAATAATAATTGAAATAATGTTCCATTTTAGTAAATCAATAATGTGTGTATCATGAGTACTTTATAAAATAACGAATGTACCTATTTGGTTTGAATTATGCAGGTGAGAGCCAATGATCATTCTGAAAACATTTAGCAGTCATTCCTTCGGATACATTCTTAGTCTAACGCTTGTAGCTTGGCTGATCTGTGCTACATCAGAGAACCGTGTGTAGGGTATTTTTTTCTTTGTCTTTTGTTCGTATAAAATTGTACTATTGTATATATTTTTAACTGTCTCTATGGTGCAAATTTGTGCTTATGTTCCTCACATATATGTATACATGTATATCATTGTATCATACTTCATAATATTGTTTATTGTATGGTTTGCTATTGACGACAGTGAAGCGGTTTAGTGTGGACACGTCTTCCGTGTCTTAGAACTCTGCACTCTTAGCATAAAAAATGCCGAAATGGGTGGCGAAAGTGCAGGGCTATGGGAGTGTGTATGGGAGCTGTTGCTCATAAAACGGCCTTGGGTCCCTCTTCACTGCTCCTGCAAAATCGTTGAAATCAGACTTCCAGGTAAAGTCAGCCTACATTGTCTTTCTAGATTGCGAGTTAAAAGGCACGTGTGAGAAAGATTTAAGAAAAAAACGAATTAGTTTGTGTGAGCCGTGCGTACGAGGCACATTGTTACGTTGTGTTAGTGTTTATGCCCGCAAACAATGTACGTCGCGCGCACGGCTTACATACACTAATGCGATTGTCTTTCTTAAACGGAAAGAGGTGTACGGTGTGTGATGACACTGACTCGGTTTTCCCTTGTTTCCCCAGCACGTGCAGCATGGGCGAGGGCTTGCTGACGCTGAGCTACGGCAAGCACCGCGCGTGCATCGCGGCGGAGGTCGGAGCGGCGTGGCGCGGCGGGCGGCACGCGGACGTGCGCTTCCACTGCGAGGGCGGCCCGCCCCTGCACGCGCACCGCATCGTCGTGGCAGCTGCCAGCCCGCTCATCAGGTAAACACCCTGGAGTTCCTCAATTCAAACCAGCCACATACTGCGCCTATACGTGCGACTTGATGTCATCTTCCTATATAAAATAACCAACTCAAAAGGAGATTGCCCAGACCTAACCAGATCTTCTAGATCGAATAGGATCGACCTCACTTCTACAAACTTCAAACATACTTCGAAATACTTTATGTACAGAGATTTTCTGCACTTCAATACGCATTTTAAAGAGCTGGATTATCTGAAAACCACAATTATCACTGCAATTAAATCAAAATTATACATATTTTGATCAATCCCCACCCCCGTCTAAATTCCCCCCTTTTCACCCTCCCAGCCCTCTTGGAATTATTAAACATTATTTTTTTAATTCACCAGCTGTTACTGTGTTCATGATTTGTTGACACTAGATTGACACATAATTTGTTAATAATGTTGACACAGGTTGACGTGTTCTTCTTTGTTTGAGTACAGTTCTTTATTAATTCGGGGTCGCTGATTAAGAATATAACATTAGTTTTTCTCCATCACATAATTTTTTTTTACAAATTAATATTTTTCTTTGATACTATATTTTGTCCATAGAGCAATGATTTTTTATTAATTGATTGATTAATTTTTATTTAAAAAAAAAAATCAATTAATAAAAATGAGAACTACTTATAAGGTCGATATATTCACGGAAACATAGAGGGTTGCTATAGCTTAGTGGTCAGAGCACCGTCCCCGGAAAGGAGGTGACCTGGGTTCGAATCCCAGTATTTAATAATAAACCTAATATTTTTTCGTGAATTAGATTTTTCTGTATGTCTTTCTAATTGATTAATTAATTTGGTTTTAAAAATCAATGTTTGTTTACATAAAAATGTCTTCACAACATTGAAAAAAGAAGTCTGGTTTGGGTTTAAAGATGTCATAGATAACTTTTTACATAACACTTAAGATCTAGATTACGAAAATAATATTTTAAACACGTTGGGTAAATTCCATACCTGGGTTCTAATACAATACCTACACATAATATAATATTTTGCACTCACATAATATAAAAAGCTTCCGTAAGCGAAAAACAGGAAGAACGGTTTGATCAGGATATAAAAGAAATGGAAACACGATATCAGGGTACATGGAAAGATGGAATGTTAATATGCTTGATGCCTGATTATTGCTGGAAATAAAACAGACAAAAGTTAATGATATTTATGAATAAAAGCACGAGTAACCAGAATCGAAAATATTAACTTGTGTCCTTACATATTTCTCATATAAACAAATTTGAAATATATAAATAATAAGAAGAACAATTAAAGAATAGAAGACAAGAACACTAGATATAGAATGGAAAAAGTGAATACAATGATGTAATAACATAATGAAATAAGAAAATACCTATGTGACAACAAAACGAAGACATAATAAGATATTCAAGAGATACTTTATTTATATCTTGATATACATGAAAATGATTTTTTGATGCGAGATAATCAAAATATTCAGCATCCAAAAAAAAAACAATGAAGCGTAATTTTTAGAAAAAACGAAAGGAAACATTCTGATAAACTTTTCACACACTAAACTCGTAAGTTTTTCTTAAATAGAAATATGTAAAACGACTTTCATATGATAAAGTGTAGATAGATAATATTATAAATAATTTTTCTATTTTTCTGGAAAATCTGGGGTGATGACAAAAATCTAAATATGTAATATCAGTTTTCAAACGTAAAACAAGTTTCAAAAAGTTTTCATTTGTCCGTCTCTGAAATCATTCCCGTTACCTACCTAGTTCGTGGTAGTTTAGCGGAATCGTGTAATTCGCTCAATTTTGTTGTTACTTCGCATGTTGTTTCACTTCCTACAGATAGACTGTTTGATTTCCAAAATACGTTAAAATAAAAAAAATTAAATTATTCCTTCATTCTGCTATCCTATTGATCCCAATAAAATAAGTAGTGAAAAAAATGTCTTTGTTCAAGAAGATGTCCATGTTTAAATACAACTTTTATGCTGGCCTATGACGTATGTTTATTAGTTACTTAGAATATTTAGGCATATGTAGCACCTTATAAATAACGTAAAATCTATACTTATTAACCTAATATTTCTGCCAAAGGAATACTTTTAATAATTATTTTAAAAAACATTAAGTTTTCTTTTCTTCTGTAGGCATGTTGATCACGAATCACGACCGCCGAAGTTGAGCTATAAAATTAAATATTTACTCAGAAAACCATAGCTAGCATTGGTGGCGATCTTCTATGTATACTAGTTTTCAGCGAGGTTGTATTAATATGAATTGTTTTTGTTGGCAAATAGGAAAATTTTGGACGACACGCCTCTTCAAGATTATCCCGTGGCTATTCACATGTCTGGGATAGACAGCAAACTAATGCGACACCTTTTGGATTTTTTGTATAGCGGGCAGGCGTATATTGAGGTTTGTTTCTTCGATAAATTTGAAACAGATTTTGCTTCATTAATTTAGCACTAGCATCTGTTATTGAGCAGTTAAAGCTTTTACTTAAATAATTTGTCTGACAAAGTATTAAATTCTTGTAAAAAAAAGTATAAAATGCAGTGCATGTTTTTTTTAAATTTTTATTCAGTAATATTAATTAATTTTCATTGAAGTAAATAATTATTAACTAAAAAATTATTTATTGTGAAATAATCACTTTAGTCCGCCATCTGTGGTACATCATTGTAAACTATTTACTCACCGCAAACAAAAAATATCGTTCTGAAATACAAGAGGTCTCAATTTTATACGTTGGAATTTGTTCACGATAACATTTCGCAATTTCAAGTCGGCAATCCCCTGTAGGCTTGGATTCATAGCGTGTAATTAAAATATAATAAAATATAGTATAAAATATTTGATAACATTGATCTAACTATTTCATTGCGTTGCAGTCTGGGGAAATCGAAGACATGAGGGAGTTGTTTGAATTGCTCGATATTAAATCTGATGTATGGAAATCCACAAAAGATTTAAGGCCCGCAGATTACGACAGGCATAGCACGAAGATTTCCGACAGATCTCGAACATCTTCCAAAACTGACATCAATAGCAACGAAAGTAGTAAATTGGTTCAAGATCTCCCGCCGTGTGGATCTTCACATTCCGAGAGCGACAGGGCCTCCCCTTCGGCCGGCTGCAGCAAGGACCCCAAGGCCAGCCATTGCTCATCGCAGGACGAGTTTGTCAAGGTCAAGAATGAGGTGTTTTCTAACGAGAGTAGTAATGACGAAAAGGAAGAAGGCGAGTTGGACGACGAGTGCGGAGAAGAGATGAAGGATTGCGGCAGATTAGGCAGTAGAAGAAGAAGCTCCCTGAATCCCGTGAATTTATCTCTCGCAAGAAGCTCGGAGCAATTTACCAGTGAGACAGAAAATTCAAGGGAAATGGATGCGGAAGCCATGGCAGCTCAAAAGGTAAAATTAGTAATTCCAGCGATATAAATATTATAATATTTTAAGTAATAAAAATAGGTTTAATATTATTCTTTTTTTCAGGCATTAATATCTAGAAGAAGATCGACATCATCTAGTATAGAAGACCACGCCGTAGAAGAATTATATAGACGACATTTGGCAGAAAAGTTAGCATCCAGAGTACACGAGCACACTGCTACCCAGGCCAGGGTGAAGAGAAAATCTAATTACATAGAGCCCTTAGATTTGGAATCTAGAGTACTGAAACACGAAGACTACAGCCAACTGAAGCCGCCGGACCAAGATTTAATATCGCTCGTGCAAACTTCTCCGGAGAACTACGTGGTCACCCCGCACAGGAAACGCCGGCCGGGCTTCCACAACTCTCCGTCGCAGAACCCGCCCTTCGTCCCCTTCTCCCCCAGCTACCTGGAGGAAATGGCGCACCTGCGGTACCGCAAGAGCCTGGCGCAGGTGGGCGGGCCCCGGCTGCTGCCGCACCCGCTGAGCGTGTCCGCGCCGCCGCACCTGGCGGAGCGGGGCCTGTCCCCGGCGCCGGCGCCCCCGGACCACCGGCCGCCCAGCGCCGGCTCCTGGGGCGCCTGGTCGCTGTGCCAGGCGCAGGTGGGCGCCGCGGACGACCCGCCGCCGCTGTACCCGCCGGCCGACGAGGAGCAGGGCTCCAGCAAGCAGCCGCCCGTCAGGGAGTACCGCTGCGAGTACTGCGGGAAGCAGTTCGGCATGTCCTGGAACCTCAAGACCCACCTGCGCGTCCATACCGGAGAAAAGCCTTTCGCGTGCCGGCTGTGCGTCGCCATGTTCAAGCAGAAGGCTCATCTCCTCAAACACCTTTGCTCCGTGCATCGGAACGTCATATCTTCGAGCGAGAACGACGGCCGGTCCAACAGGGCGGGGAGATTCAACTGCTGCTTCTGCCAAATGTCATTCGAAGCGATGCCCGAGCTGATCCGCCACCTGTCGGGCCCCCACAACAACTTGCTCCTCAGTAAGAACCTGCACGAGTGACCGCGAGGGATGACTCGCAGCGGGAGCCCGGCCGCTGACGGTGAATCTCTCCAGTGATGTAGGCGATCGCCCCGCGGAGCTGACCTGTTCAAACTGTTGATATTTTGAGGTTAATTTATTGTCAAATTACCTCAGGAATGTAAATAATAGCCTAATAGAATCCTGATACATTATTTTTATACGTATTCTTGTAGGCACCAATAAAGGGAGGGTGGTCCCATCGTAACGTAATTTGTTTAAAAATTATACTGCGGGACCAGTAGAAACAGATATAGTATTTATTACGAATGTTAATTGTGAGATAAAGTACCATTAACACGAGCGCACTTCCACCGATATGGATAATAATTTGTTAAAAGTAAGATTAGAATAAGAGAGGACCGGCGTGTGCCAGGGGCCAGGGGCCAGGGGCCAGGGGCCAGGGGCCAGGGGCCAGGCGCCTTGCGAGCTCGGTGGAATAATCGAGTTTGTAGCCTTTGTATGTTTACTTCGAACTCTCATTTTTATGGAATACCAGGTGTGTTGAGTAAAGATCCACAATCATCTGCAAACGAAGTGTATATTATAATTAATAAATTTGAATAAGTGTTAAGTTTGACTACTTGTTTCTCCAAAGAAATGTCTAGCGACGGAGAAGTGAGGAGAGTATGCCAGAGTTATCTTCTTGCGGAAAAATATTCGATTAAGATGCGTCAGGAATTGTTGACATCGCGATTTATCCGACCATTTATAAATTACGACACCATTTTTAATCGTACTTAGAATGTTCAGGCTTTGCTTACGACCTTTATCATCATCATCATCAATCATAAAATTATCTTACGGTGATTATATGAAGGAAATAACTGTAGGCCATGTTCGATTTTTGTTTCCCTTGTTTGTGGATCTTTACTGAACGCAATATGAATATAAGTTGAAAAAAAACTACTGTTATAATATGAATACGTGTAAACGAACGACATTTTTCTTTCGAAACGTACGTTGGCCTTCGCTGCTTTTTGTATTATATACTGAGTGTAAAGGACCAACTGATGCGTACAGAAATCTATAAGGTTCAAGGGCAAATATTCATACGCGCGTATACACGCTCCCTTAAACATCTTTATACAAGTTCTTCGGGATCATATTAGCACAGATAAAACCTATCGCATAGATATTTATTCAAATTCATGCCTACGTACTTTAACAAACTTGTTTTAATATGAACTACACAGGTATTAGATTTAAAAATGAGGGTATATTCGTTGGATGTTGACATGGTGATACCAGGGTATTGAACTAATAGGCCTCTGGTGCAGCGGCAGGCGGCACTTATATAATAATATATAATAGTATATATTTTTTATACATTTTCAATTATTTTCACTTATTATTAACAAATCTATTATTTTCTTTAATTTTTGTATGTATGTATATCTGTATGTACAGACTGAACAATATTGTTCATAAGGTGGAACAATTTAAAATAATTTTGTGCAACGCATATTCCATTTTTCACAATAATGTCTTATTACTCGATATCAGACTTTCTATGACTATGACAATTTCATATTAAAATCGATAGTTAAAATCTGATCGACATGCCAAAAGTTAAACCCCTTCAAACCATATACTTACAGTAGATTTCTTAGAATAAAATAATTTCTCAAAAATTTTTTTTTTCTTTAATATTACTCATTATGTAATTCATTCCATTTTTCTATAGGCAGTTCTTCGTCAGTTTTCTACATTTTCGTAAAAAACAATTATTTTTTCACAGAATATTGTCTCTCAATTTAAATTATCCGCTCATTGTCAATACTGGGTGTATTTTTTCGAATGGAAGAGTTTTAGAAGAAAAATATTCAAAATTATATCTTATGGAAATAATAATTTCATGTTAAAATTTTTGCACCTTTTTATTTAAAAAATGTGAACTTCTTTATGTATCAGTAGTAGTTTTCTACAAATCGCACATGTGTCTTTCCGAGCGTATTAATGACATTTTATATAGTTTCAAAAAATTCCAGTATTTCTAATATTTTCTGTTAAGTACTTTTACTAACTTAGAGTAAAGTAGGAGTAGTAGCCGCTTTAATCACATTAATTCTACTTGTGATAGTAAGGAAGGTTTTGCCAGTATGTTGTTTTATTGATGACTTCGCCTGCCGCAGTCCGGCCCGACAGTGTAAAAGTTATAATATAATTTATTTAAAAAATCGAATGTGTTCACCAAACTTTGTTAATATCCTTCCGTATATTTATAATAAATATACACCAAAGATTTTAACAAAATGCTTAGATCTGTACGAATGTTGTTAGTTGTTGATAAGGAAATGTTAATGTTTTTGTACTTGCAAAGCGAATTTTGCTAGTTACTTGATAATAAAAATAATTGCTCTATTTATCTTATAATTAGATAAATATTTTAAGCAATAAAAACAACTTAAGTACAAGTAGTTGATACCAACACGCCCTTCCAGAGTTTGTGGCTTGCAGGGGACGGAACTACCCCAGTTATATTTCTGCTAATATTTTTACTGTCATCCGTTCAATGTTCTGACGGTTGAAACTTATAGAAACCTCGCGAGCTACAGAGATATTTTCAGGTCGGTTAAAATTAGCTAAATCTGTCCCAAAATAAAAATGTGGCAAGAGTTTCGATCTGTTCTCCATACCAAACGGGTGTAATGTGTCGGTGGTGAAAATTAACAATAATGCAACTGGTAGTAGAATCGCGCTTTTCGAATACCAGTCGATCTCCCACATAATATATTGTTAACATTTAGCTAGAATTCCTTTCGATCTATGGCCATTCCCTTAATAATTCTTCTGTTATATCTGTTACATTTAGTAAATATTATATTATATTTAAATCAAAGCACTATTGTGCTTTGAAAAGATTTTAATAATATGTCATTGACGTGAAATGCTTCGGAAAAGCCAAAATGTTATTTTATTACGTAATTAAATAAAAGTTTGTCTAAAAATCTGAAAAATTGACTTCTCGTGCATAAATCAAAGTTCTTTATGTATTTTCCGTTTTCAATATTTGCTTTTTTAATTTATTCAATATATATTTGTTTATAAGGATTGCGAAATTCATATTCTAAATTGTATTTTTTATGTATTATTTTTAAGTTAATATGTTATTGAACTTTATGATTTAAAAATAAAATATGTATTTTGACCACAAACAATTTTATGTTGAAAGAAGCAACATTTTTTTTACAATTAATTAATATTTTTTTGGCTAATAAGCACTTATGTATTATTAAAACTGAAGGTATAGTAAATGAGAGCATTGCAATTTCAAACAAATTTGTTGTTAATATAATGACAATATCAAAGAAATATGTTGTATTGTGAATTGTGTTTGAAATAGTTGACGTGTGTTTTTGTGTTAAAAATTGTGCTTGGAAAAATTTTTGGGTATTGTGTAATTAATATTTTTTCTAAATTAAAAATACCGGCAATGCTTTTGTTTAAAATAGTTTCGGTAAAAACACACATTTTTCGACATGAAACATGAATAAATTTGAACATTTTACGATATTTATTTGTACTTAGGATTATAATTTAATTTTTTTGCTTCATTTGTTGCTTTTCTGGAAATGTCATTTAAAATTTCTCGTACCACCCAGAAATATCTAAAGCCTCTCTTTTTTGGTCGGCTTTCAATAGATGAAATAGATATTTAATATGGGTGAAGTATCGGATGAAAAAAAAATTGCCAAGGACAGTGGTAGGTACGGTATCCTTACCTGCCATTTATAATTTTATTTTTAATATGAAAATTGATGGGCAGATTCACGGTATAATGTTTTGTAATAACAATATATATTATATGATATAGAATGTGAAATGCTGAATACCGATTATCTTGTTGGGAAAATGCCGAATAATAATAACAGAATACAAAATTTGGATCAAATTAGGGATATCTGTGGGTATTTCTGTGACTGAATCATTTTAAGCCGAAGTATTTTTAAGAATAATAAAGAACGACCAATACTTTCAGGTGGAAAATTACCATTACAATTATATTTTATCCAAAGTGTGAAAGTATTTAATTCTGAATAATTCCTTTTAATTATCCTCAGCTCCCGCTGTATATTGTAGATATCTCGAGATAAAAAATGAGGCCTTATTTTCTGGATGAACCCAGTTTGTAAAAACTATGATGGTTACTTCAAACCACTTATTATAATTCGAATTTAAATCGTCTAGTTCAAAGTTTTTTTCTCTTGATATTTGATGAATTTTAATTGAAATTTAAGATATTGTTGCCGACCAAACTATATTAAACGACGAAAATAAATAAACAAAAAATCAAATCAAAATTGTATTAAAAATAACTATTGATTTTTAACGTGGTTGTACGCATGTTTAATTATTATTAGCGTTCAATTGAATTGTCTAACATTTTTGGCATTTTCTATTCTATTGATTCCAGATATAAGTAGTTTCACTATCAATAAGGACCGATGTGATACAAGTGAGCAGAATTGATGCTTCTCATAATAATAATAAAATAAAATAAGAAGTGGACTCTGCTAAGATTTTCTCTATCAGTTATTGTAATAAATGCAAATATACACTGAAATATATTTTTTGAAGACATTTAAGGAAGATATTTTATAAACAAAGGTGTTATTGTATATAATAGTTTTTGTTTACACAGTTTAATTTAATTTTGTTAAAGTAAAAAAATATTGTCATTGTAAATAAAAAGTGTAAAATATGTTTAAAGAAATAGTGTACATTGGTAAGCAAAAGATAGAATATTAACATTTTGTTAAGAAGATGTGTTCTTATATTTTAGTAAATTAATTAAAATATTTTTAGTACAACGATTTTTTATTACTATAATCCATTAAATCCACTACGACATAAGTTTATCCATATGCAATCGTGTAAACCTAATAAAATATTCGGCCATATTCTAAAAAAGCAATAATTCTATTTCTATATCTTGACAGTTCAGACAGACACATCAAAATTAACGTTTCTACTGTTTCACATGGTATTGAAATTGAATTCCAAATGGAAAAAAATATATGAATAAGAAACGTTTTGCAAAAATACGAAACTATGATAGCTAAGATGATTCTATTGAGTGGCCAATAATCTGTATTAAACAAAATGAAATTACTAAGAGACGAGCTGAAATTCATCTACATTACACGTTCAAGTTGATCTGTATAATACGATGACATTGATGGCATGATGACAGGATTAAAAAAGAAGTGATATTACAGAAGAAAATGTTTTGAAAGGATTCTAAAAAAATTCCTGTTAAATATACACATTGAGATTAATATGATTTTTAATAAAATAAAAGTATAAAATTGTGCAATTCGCCATTTTAACTGAAACACCGGTCAGAGCGAATTAGGTACGTCACGCCTAAGTACTTATCACCGTGTCTGATACATAAACACAATGCAATGTTTACTTAGGCTTGATGTCACGTAGATGCCATGATAGCTGCGGGCGTTTTTACGGGAAATTAAAACAAGGTAGATGAAAATGAAATTATTTGCGTTAAAAAGAGTTTATTACTGAAATAATGTTACCTTCGATAATAGTAGACGTCTACTTAAATTATAGAAGGTTATTTAAAATTCTGTCATCATGCCTATTATATTATTCTTTCATGGTGTATGGATTGTTTAATTTATACTTATTTCTACACGGTAATGCACATATTTTGTAAGTAAATACATGCAGCGCACGCCTCTAGTCTACGTGGTACTAATAAATACAATTAAATTTAAATAATATGTACATATTATAAGAATTATTGGTAAAGAAATGAATACAAGTGGTTGAAATAACTTGGATTATAGTTGGCGACGACAGTTTAAACTGTGGATGTCGTTTAAGTCAGTGCGCATGCATGACCAGTTTTTCTTCTCATTCTCATTTCATGGTTAATAAAGCAGCCCTCCCGGGGACGATAGTATTCATAAAAGATCGTTTAGGTATCGGCAAAATATGCGTAATATTATATATGCACGTCCCATATTTCAGAAACCTTATACCTTACATGGAAAGTTGTTCATTAATTTGATTAAAACATTATACATGAAGAGTTGCAGAAGCCCCGCATAAAGGCCTAAAGCAGTACACAGCCTTTCTTCAGTACACGTGCAACAATAGTGCAGAGACATGTTGCTGGTGAATCAGTAAGGTAAGATTAACGAGATAAAATATATGAAGATATTTTATTTGTATGTAAATATAAATATTTGAGCATAACAGTTACATAGAGTGAAAACTTTGTCTAAACTCAAATCAAAATCAAAAGTCTCAATAAAATTAATTTTGATTTTCAGCACCTATAGGATGATCGATACCGACAAAATAGACGAATTATTATTGTTGACAATTGTTGAAATTGACAAAAAGATTAAACTATGTTTCCATTGTAAAAATCGTAAATATTTTTTTATTGTGTTTTGCTATTACTTTGGTAATTCAGTGGTTATCCATTAAGAATATAATTAAACGAATTAACATAGTTTATCACCACTTAATTTCGGTAGAAACCAAACGGTTTCGGAAACAACGTTCTTTCATCGTTCTTTCATATAAATATATATATATATCGGTGTTATAATACATCAAAAGCTACGAGAATAAAATGACATGTAATAAAGTGTAAGTTATATTTAAAAATAAAAATAAATGTATAATAAATTTTGTTAATACTTTAAAATGCGTTCTTATATCTGAAATCTAATATACATAAGAACAGTGAGTTAAATGTATCGCCTTCATTATTCTCATGTTGTGCCTCATTGAATTGCTACATCAGTGTGCAAAGCATGTTGTCATTGCTGAGACCGGCCATTAGGAGGAAAGCTTGTTCTGTGTAGTTGGTACCAGTTTTTGTAATAGGAGTAGACACCTGCAAGAGCTGTGGAAGGGCATCCTAGGCCATTGGCTTCCTACGAGTAGAGCGCCCTTAGAGAATCGAAGCGCAATCGTGAATGCTTTTGAAGTACCTATTTATATTTTAAGATGACTGAAAATTTGCCAATTCGATTGCTGAGGTTATGTGAGTGTGTGATGCGATCAAAACATTGAATATGCATATTTGCTTGATGAAAAGTTTACGGTAATGTGGTAACCTAATTTGATATCTAGGAGAATTTTATAAGTAGGTAACTCATTTTTGTAACTCTTCATACATATATTTTTTTAATGATAAGTAATAATGAATCAATATAAATCTATACATATTAGAGATGTGTAGGCTTTATGGGTGGCGTGTATTTTTTTATGGACCCAAATGTTTCGTTCCCCGCGTCTGCCTTTCTATTCTAGCATAAATATAACGCTAAGAAATAGAAAAAAGGTAAGGCAGTCGTCTGGCAATGAGAGAAAAATTTATCATTTTTCTCATATCTTCTCTTGCATTTTGTATCACATTTTTGTTTAGATATCAAATTAAATTTTATTCACCAGGTTCCATATATTTGAAATACGGATAGGTACTTAAAAAATAACAGAAAAAAGTATTTAATCTATTAACAAATTACCAATTAATCAATTAACAACCAACGATATTTTCTAAATGAAGAAAATTACTCAACAAAGTAGGTAGTTTTATTAAACATAAATTTTAAGAAACTAACTAACAGACTTATTTAAGATAATCGTTGACTATTTAATATTAAATAAAAAAAAGACACGCCACAAGTCTACACAGTCACATAAAGCCCACATTATTATTATTATTATTCAGTAATTTATAATTAAATAAATAGCATACATAAAATGGAAAAATATGTGAGCAATCAAACAAGAAGAATAAACAAGTTTAATAAAATACGCCACTTCAATACCTCGTTTTACTAAAACAATACAAACACAGTAGCTGGGAATACCGTTACATGTTATACATGTGTGTCATGTAAAAGAAGGCCTCCACTTAGGTATTGAAAAATAAAATCGCACTACTGAAATAATAGATATAATATATAATATAATATGCAGTATATATATGCATTTCAATACATAAATCTACATAAATATATTAAATAGATATCAAGGGAATATATTACTAATTTATTGACTATGAAAATTAAAAAAAAAGATTTTTTTAAGTTTCTTATCTGCACGTGCGTTGAACATTTTATCTTCTATTAAAAAGTAAATGGCAGAATATTATAAATTAAATAAACATAGATACTTATATAGGTATAGTATTTCAGTTTGTACCTAATCATACTACTCAAAGGATAGAGTTGTACGTTAGTCTCCTACGGACTTGAAGTTTGGGGGTTCTATCTTGATTTTGAAGTCCACTTAAAGAGATTTAAACTTAGTTTGAAAATGTGAATAAAATTTTTCCCCTTTAATTTTATACAATTTTAATTTTAATTTAACTTCATACGACAAAATAATTTAAAAAAATAATTTAAGCATTTTAATTCTGGAATATGGGCGATTTTGGAAATTGAAGCTCACGCTTATCAAACATTTCAATTAAAATAATTTTTTCTTATCAGGTACGGATAATCCATACTTTAAAATAGTAATATTAATGGGGACAAAATCAGAATGTCATATTGACTAAATATATATATTATTAATTATTGATTTGAGTAAATAATTTTTTTTTAAATCTGAGTTAATTAAATTTAAATAATGATTTGATTTAATAATTTGAGCAACAAGATAACAATAGCATAATAATCAACCATTTTTGTCCAGTGCTGGATGAAGACCACACGTGTTGTTTTGTCCAGTTTTATATAATGAGAGAAATACTTTTGTTATCGAATTAAAAAAAATCATGATATATATTTTAGAAGTTTCATAGAGACTTACTACCTATCGTACGGGTGGCTTAAGTGAAAACTTTACAAATGTAATGTTCACCAATTCCACCCATGATAGACTATCACATGTATCAAATTTTTGGAAGTTGTATATATCTTAAATTTGCACACCTTGTTCACTTATTCCGTATGTGAATTTTAATAACCCCCCTATGTGGTTTGAAACTTGTCATTCCCATTGTGTAAAGTAATCACTGATCAGTTAAGCTAGCTGTACGGTAAGTCGTAAGTACTTTGAATACTCTAAAAGACATCCATACCTAGTTTTCCATATAAAAATAGTAACCCATAAAAACCAAGTTTTTATTATACTCCCTTTCTCATTTGAAACATTTTTTTTCGCTTAACCTACGCGTTGGGCTTCGGTCGGGCGACGCTACGAAAGGGAGTAATAAAAAAATTCCAACAATCCAAAATTATACTATAATCAGGTTTCGCGCCAACCAGATGCATTGAAATATTTTCATACAACTTAATAAGTTGTATTAAAAAACCATTCAAAATTTTAAAAATCCAATTGATAGATCTTCTTGATCGTCGCCAAGAGTCTGCTTGCAAAGTTTCAGCTCGATCGGATCACGGGAAAGGGGTTTAAAATGGATCTAAAGCTTTTTCGTCAGACAAGAAGACAAGCAGACGCCACGAGTTAATATAAAGGGAGTAAAAAATGGCTTCGTCTCTATGAGACATCTATAATTTATATCTTGATTAATGATGTAGGTATTGTGTTCTTGAAAAATTCGAACGTACTCAAAATATACTTAAATTTTTATATTAGGTCCTTACATATGAAATTGGCGTTTTGCCGTACTGGAAAATTTGATCTCAAATATCTTCTCTTTGGTTAAGAATTCCAAATCCAAATTTATACAGCTATTTACTCATGTTTTTGTGTTTTGAAAATTATAATTAATTTGTTTTTTCCTCAATTGTTTTTTTCTTTGCGTCACTCAGTTTACAAAATGAAAAACTTGAAATATC
This sequence comes from Agrypnia vestita, assembly GCA_016648135.1. Lineage (NCBI taxonomy): Eukaryota > Metazoa > Arthropoda > Insecta > Trichoptera > Phryganeidae > Agrypnia > Agrypnia vestita. The sequence goes on along the minus strand of JADDOH010000591.1, from coordinate 150,951 downwards.
GCGTTATTTACAATTACGAGTTCCACCGTGGCACCAGTGCTGCAGAAACGGGTTCGAAGGATTAATGATGTGTATGGCGACGGTGCCGCAAAAGAAAACACAGTGCGTTTTTGGTTCCAACGTTTTCGTTCTGGAAATTTCGACCTGCAGAACAAGCCCCGTGGACGGCCGGAGACCAAAGTTGATAATGAAGAATTGAAGGCTATTGTGGAAGCGGATCCATCGCAAACCACATCCGAGTTAGCTGCAGGCTGCGGTGTTAGTGATAAAACTGTTTTAATCCACTTGAAGCAAATTGGTAAGGTGAAAAAGCTTGAAAGGTGGGTACCTCACGAATTGAGTGAAGCAAATCAACAAACGCGCGTTGACTGCTGCGTTGCATTACTCAACCGGCACAATAATGAAGGGATTTTAAATCGAATCATTACCTGTGATGAAAAGTGGATCCTGTACGATAATCGGAAGCGCTCATCGCAATGGCTGAACCCTGCCGAACCAGCCAAACCATGCCCCAAGCGAAAATTGACTCCAAAAAAGTTACTTGTGAGCGTTTGGTGGACTAGTGCTGGTGTCGTTCACTACAGCTTTCTTAAATCTGGCCAGACGATTACGGCAGATGTCTATTGTCAGCAACTGCAAACCATGATGGAAAAGCTAGCTGCTAAACAACCGAGGCTGGTTAATCGCTCTAGGCCACTGCTGCTTCATGATAACGCTAGACCACACACTGCACAACAGACGGCTACCAAATTAGAGGAGTTTCAATTGGAATGTCTAAGACATCCACCGTACTCTCCGGACCTTGCCCCAACAGATTACCATTTTTTTCGAAATTTGGATAACTTCTTGCAAAGGAAAAAATTCAACTCCGATGGGGCAGTCCAAACTGCCTTCAAAGATTTTATTGATTCCCGTCCGAATGGTTTTTTTAGTAAAGGGATCGATAAACTACCTATGAAATGGTAAAAGTGCATAGATAGCAATGGTACATACTTTGATTAAATAAATATATTATAATAAAAAAAATCGGCTTTTTGTTTCTCCCATACTAAACGCCAATTTCATATGTAAGGACCTAATATTAATGCAAAATATTTTAATTTTTTTAAACTAAAAGTGATTATAACACCATATGTTTGTCGACCCCCCCCATCACCGCGGCCAATTAAAACGTTAACAGTAAGGATGATACCCGTATTTACATAAACTATTGGTATTTGATAATCTAGCGGTACTCTGCCCGCTTGGCCTTGGATTTGCAGTGTTGTTTTTTGAACAATACCACATTTAGTAAAATGAAAAAGCAGGCAGGAACCTGAAATTAATCGATTAATTTCTAGAGCCTTTTTATAAAATAAATACCATCTGTCTTTTTAGAGAGTTAACCTTAATTTATTTATTTATTTCAACTGTTAGTACCTTTTACAATAAAAAGTTTAAACGTAACTAGATAACACAGTTTACTTTGATTAAGTAAATATATACATAAACATATAAATTCAAAAAACACACACACATGAAATTTAAAAAACAATATCTGTTGCAGAAATTGTTGTTTTGTATACTAGGGGATTTAATTATGCAAGAGTAATTGCAGTATAAATGTGTCTTAAATATACGCAAGGGGGAGGTACTTCTGCTCCGACCTAATCCCCTCGCATAAAGAAGGGGTTTTGTTCATATATTTTTATTATCTTATAGTTTTAAGTTTTAAGAATAATTCAATACATCACTCATTCAAAATTATAAAAATTGATTAAGATAAAGAAATTTGAGTATTCTTTTATACTTATTTTTATTTCATTATTCTTTTGCGTTTTTCTCCTTTTTTTCAATTCACTTCTATTTATTTAATAAATAACATATACATGACAAATTTATATTTAATTCTTTAATAATTTAGTAATTATTATTACATTTAAGTAATATACATTACAGAAGAATTCTTATGAAAGTTGTGAAAGAATCCTGCTTCGTAAAACCCAATCAGAGATGCGGAATACATCGATATCCAGGGTGATATAGTTCAGCATAGCGGTAGCTCTTCCAACAGGCTTAACTGTCGTCAGGTTGGCCCTATATATTTGAATGTGAAACAATCCATATTGATACTCTCTTGGGTAATCATCGAGAACATACAAACCAATGCTACGCATAATTTCAGGATTATTGATCATACCAATACAGTCTCAAAACTATTGTAGCCAAGCACACTTCACTCTGGTGAAACTCTTTAGGGTAAAGCCAAGGATAATATCCGTGCTCTTTCATTTACAGATATCTAAGAAACTCTCTCAGACTGGTTGATAAAATATCTCAAAAACTATTAGGCTAATTTTTTTCAAATATTCTACACATCTTATAAATAATATTATTTGCGATGTAGCACACGATATTTTTATATAATGCGTCTTTTGCGTATTATGAATTGATAAATTTGATTTTTTAGGATAATTTTAAAATTATTTTCAAACCCTCATAATTTTTTTCCGATATACTACGTCATAGACATTACAACATTTAATAAGGAAATCATTAACCATTTCATTTCACTCAAATCCTAGCAACATGATTATCTCCATCGGATACGCACGTCATGGAGAAGGGCCTTTGCGGCACAGTACAGAACTCTGCCATTTTGTAATTTTCAAAATAATTTGTCAATCAAAAATATTATAAAAATTATGCTGTAAACAATGCTATAAAATTAATGTTGTATATGTGCGAAATAATCAGAAAAAATCCCAAAAAACATTTGTCTTAGAATGTATCTTTTGAATCCTCAAGGTGATAAAATTCATTAAAAAATAAACTACAAATGTTCATTCTGAGATGTCATTTAGTCTTAATAGTAAAATAAATATTACAACGTAAATAAAAAATATATGTGTGCAAACATTTTTAAATTTATCAATTTTAAAAATACTCAACATATATTTTATTATCGTGATATATATACTTCGTTACATGCTGTACATACATATATACCATACATTTTTGAAAATTTCTATAATTTTTTATTGTATTGTAAATATTTTTATTGAATAATTTATCTTGATTAAAAAAAATTAATAAAAAATAGAGTATGATATGATCTATCTATTACTACCCTGTAAATTTTGGTACATCGTCTCTTCTTCAGACCTTTCTAAACATAAAATCCCTTTTCCAAATTGCATTGATTTGTTACTCGCAATCTGTCGTTCTTTCATAATCAAAATTGATCTATGAAATGATAGTCGCATAAGTTCTTATACGAGAGAAGTGCAATGACAACTTTGTTTTAGTCTATTTCTAGACTGGGATAAAATCAAGTTTATTTATGGTATGAATTACAGCTTGGTTAGTGTAAAAGTGACATGATATTTTATAGATTATTAATATAATTGTTATAAAATTTAATCTAATTTTAAATGGGAATAAAAAAGCATTAGAACTTACTTGTTAAAAAACACAAGTTCACAACTGACTCAAAAGTAGTAATTTATACTCACTAAGAGTCTTAAATTTTATTATTAAAAATATATAAACATTATATAATTAAAGAGAATGAGTCATTTGGGAAAGATTTTCAGGGAAATTGATTAAATTGGAACCCCGCTAAGGATCACTGGCCGCCAAGGGCTGGGGCAACAGCCTTCCAGGGTATAAAAGTGGATCCAAGAATCGCGCGCGCTTATTCTGCGCTCACCTCCCGCCTAGTTCAGTGAACATCACTAGAAACCGGCATTAGGAACAAAGGCTGTTGATTCTTCAACCGAAGATGTGGACGGCGAAAGCTCTGGTTCTCTGGACGTTGGTGGCAGCGGTGACTGCGCAGATTCCTTCTCTAGGGTGGTGTCCTGACTACCAGGTGAGAATTTAATGCGTACCTACTTACATATTTATATTTTGTTATTATAGATTGCAGTATCTAATTACATGTATTACAAATAAATTATTTTCACATTATTTCTTGATATTTTATCTCAATAGTTTTTCTGACAATGATTTTAATAATATTTTTTAGATTACTAGGTACACTTTTTTTTCACTTAATTTTTATTTTCTCAATATTTCTATTGTTTCCTAAGTGGTAACATCTTGTCTTTAATTTCACACCGATAAAAGTTTAACATATAACAGCCATTCAACTAATTGTCATAAATTAGTTTAACATTCTAATTTAATGTCAGATAATAAGTCATGTTAAATAATAATAATAAATAAAATAAAATATATATTTAAATCCTTCGAATTAAGATAGTACCTATATTAGATATAAGGGCTATTTATTTTCATAAGATCATAAGTGTTTTGGAATATATGCAAAAAAACTTCAGTTTGAAAATAATGAAAACTTTAAAACAAAAAAAATCTTTTTTATTCATGTGGTTTTTACCATATTGAATGACAAAATTTAGTTTTACAAAGGCCTTAATTTTTTTTTGACAAATAAAAATACTCGATAATCAGGCACAGATTTTAATATAATTTTATCGCCTTCAAGTCAAATAGTGTCAAGGAATTTGAAATGAATGTGAAGTGTTCTGGATAAATTTTATTTGGCAGGTAACTGTAAAAGCAGTTACAACGCTTGAAACTAAAGGAGTCGGCGAAATAATCGTTGTACTCCCAGGCATTGTATGTTTATGTGTCTTAAGTTATTGATTTATTCAGGTTCAAGAACCTACCGATGAGTCTTAAACCTGTATGTAAACATAGGTAAAAGTACTCAAGTACGCGAATTTGTTTACACAGCTCCGTGGAGGCGACAATCACTGGAGAGTAGAAAAAACCGTTATACCAAGCTAGGCGTAGGTTCATCTACAAACTATACAAGGATATAAAATAATTGTCAAATTATTTTATAAATTCTGCTCCAAAATATTAAAGTTATCAAAGTAATATATTATTTTACTAATATCAAAATATTATACATTCAAAATAAAAAAATATAGTTATGCAAGTTTATCAAAATAAAATAAAAAACAAATGTATGTCGGTCTCGAGTTTTTAATAATACAATCTAAAAAATTCATCAACTGTGGATTATAAAGATGATTTTTAAACTAGATTGTTTTGAGAATTATTTTGTACATTTTTAAACTTTAGTACCTACAATTAATTTGTACAATGAAAAATGAAACGAAAAAATGTTCACATGTATTTTAATTACTAATTGAATATATAATATGTATTTATAACTTATGTGTATTAAATATAACACGTTAATGAATCTTTGTCTATGTTTACGAATGCAGTGATTTTATGTCTTTTCTCTTATTTATTAAAGGATGTTTTTTGTTTATTTGGTAATGCGGAATGGTTGCAAAAATATTTCATGCCAACGTCTGGTTACTCTAGTTGCTGGAGCATTGTAATGCAATACAAACATTGGATCGCGCACTGCTCATTAAAATTATGTCACCGAACCAGTAACATAGCGTTTTAAAGTGCATACAGGGTCGCTAAAATAATGAAGATTATTTACTTCTAAACTATTATTTATAACGCGTTATAAAACAGATGTTTAATATTAATTAATTATATATATCTTATATATAAATTATTCATAATGAATCAACCTAAACATACATTTTAAATTATAGTTAAGAACAATACTATAGCGCTATTTTAAGATTTTTAAGCCTTAATCTAAATTATATTACTAATTTAGTTGGACTCGTGGGATCTGCGCATTAAAACAATTTTTCGGGTCTAATTAATTTTTAATTATTTTATTTATATAGTATTCAATCTGTCGTAGTACGCAGTTGTGATTCATAAAACTAATGAGAATATATTAATAAGAAACTGTACATCTGTTTTCATAACTGTTTTGAACAATTTAGATTTTGGTTTTAAACCCTTCACATTCTGTGGAAATTGACTTCTCTACAGTCTCGTAGAAGCCCTTCTCGCCGTGGGTTCCCTATTATTCGGACTACACCTCATCTGCAATTCTTCACCATAATAATGCTGCATTGAGCTGGCCATGTCAAAAAATTGCAGCCTGCAGATAAATGCTGACAATCAAAAATGTTTGTTTTTTCTTATTTTTAACGGTGATGACTTGTGCAGGTTTGATAGAAAATCCTAGTTTCAACGTCGGTAATGCCAAATGTAGTCGCAGCACGAAAATGTCGACACAATTACACTCGGAAAGGAACGCCGCTGTGATCATGATAAACTTTACTGCTGAAGAGTCATCGAAAAAAAAATCGTTAGATTTTTCTCAGCTACATAACAGTGATACCATCCTGATTGAGTTTGACTGTTGAGAAACTCAATGGGCAGTTTGAAAATATCGTTGAAGTCATATGAAATGATGGATTTTTTCGCTAGTATCATATCAACTCGTTCAACCAATGATAAATGTATCTTTCGAAGGTGGAAATTTTGAGGTATGCCGTATTTATAATAATAATTTGTTTGAATTGTGCTGCCTGTGCTCGCCCAAGCCAACTTGAAGGAGCCGAGCCAACTGACAAAGATGGTTGACTAAATGCAGATTTTAATAACGTCTATGGCGTCCGCAATACAAGATTTAAGAAACTAATTTTTACATATGCCGTTTTAATTGCATTCTGGTTCAGAATACCGCAAGGTGATTTACCGTACAGTTTAGGATTTATGTCCTCATCTGGAATTTCAGCGGAGATAAACTGGTCGATGCGTTTAGTATTGCAAATGTGTCGCCACTCCACAGTAGCTCCACTATATAGATAATATACATGTGTGGGAAACCCCACTCTTGGATATTTTCGATTACATAGTACCATGTTCGGATTTGACAATATATACTATATTCAACACAGATTCTTCTAGTGAGATAGGTAGAGTCCAACCAATATGTACATATCATCTTTTTATAAGAATAAAAATAAGTTAAATAAATACCACATGCATTTTATTCATCAATGCTATCAATCTTGAATATTTGTTTCCCAAATATTGACGATCGTTTGCCTGTTCACAAGATGCACAAATTGTCCTTAATTTCTGACTAATTTGGATTTGCTGGAAATGTGATGATTATACCTGATGCGATATTTTGCAGTGGCAATATTATCATCACACAAATTCGCATTCTCTCATATTTAGATATTTTTTTATTCTTATTAGGTATTATGTACATGATAATAATATATTCTTTTTAGCAGTATCAAAAATAAATTAACTTACTTTATTGGTACATAATGGTGTTCTAGTGTCAACCCTGATGTATGGAAGTGAATCCTGGAATTGGCAAAAGAGGAATGAAAGTAGACTGAATGCAGTAAAAATGCGGTCACTAAGACGCTTGTGCGGAAAATCTTTGGTCAATAGAGTGAGGAATGAACAAATTAGACACGAATGCAATACTGGCTGTAAGTGTAGTAGATAGAATAAAGAAAGGAGTGCTGAGATTTTTTGGTCATGTGGAACGTATGAACGAGGAAAGGATGGTTAAGAAAATATATGAGGCGAGTGTGATGAGCCAACAGAAGTAAAGGGCGTCCGCGAAAGACCTGGCACGATCAGATACTACAAATATTTGAGGATGGCTCTGTTAAAAGCCGCAACAACCGTAGAACTTGTATGAGAAGATGTTTGAATGTGGCCGAAGCAAAAGTGGTGTGCCAGGATAGAAAAGTGTGGCGTTCGTCTCTGCCTACCCCTACGGCGAAACGGCGTGATGGTTAGTTAGTTACTTTAACACCACTTTACTTTTAGTAAAAAACAGCCGGGTTCAGAAACAGCGTTTCTTCATCCGGGTGTACTTAATACTAAATAAATTTTATAAATTATGGATAATCATCTTCGGTCTTAAGTGTCGAAATGGGGGTAAATAGTGGGGGGTAAGAAAGAAACAGGTGGTAGGGTGAAATGGAACGTATTGAAGATAGGACTGTACGTTAGATTTTTTTGTTTATTCATGATACAACCATTATTATTTGTGGATTTTTCTTAATTAAACTGATTTCGTGTAATATTTTTCGATGACCCTGCATAATATTACGTGTATTGTAAAGCCATTGACCAGATTGTGTCCCGCCCTTAGGCCATGGCGAACTTCAACATGAACCGGTTCCTGGGCATGTGGCACGAGGCAGAAAGGTACTTCACCGTCACCGAGCTGGGCAGCAGATGCGTCACCACTACATACGATAAACTTCCTGACGGAAGGGTCTTCGTTTACAATGAGATCAAGAGCGCTCTGTAAGTAAAAGAAATCTGTGGGCGAGAGGAACAACCGAATAAGTCAAAAAATTCGAGTTTTGAGTTAAGTATGCGGAGTTGTTCCTCAGATACACATCCAGCAAGGAAAAATTATATTAGTTGTATAATAAAATAAATGGGACTATTTTTTAATTTTTTGAAAAAAAAAACAAAATTTGTCTTCATGATTAATAATTTGAAAAATATGGCAAAAACCAACGACATTTATGAACATGGTTCAACATTCTTGTACAAAAAAAAAAACTACTGGTCCAAAAATTAGATAAAAATAACAAAGGCCTTAAGAGGTATTTCGTAAAAAAATGAAATTCCGAAAAATTTATTTTGGCTTTCCTAAAAACCTGCATTTTTTTACTCATTCGGTTGTTCCTTTCGCCCACAGAAATGATGAGATTCTGGCTGTCAATACCCCTCGATTCTAAATCTTCGATAAATTGAAACTAAAAGAAAGTGATTAAAACTTTTAATATAATATATAACATTTATCATCACGAGTATGACGGCTCATCTTCAGAAGATTATAGAATTTTGTTACAACCTTATTGACGATGATAGTGATACCACTCACACAGTCATAAAACGAATGATATTCATTTTAATGAAGTAAAGTGTAGTTAAAATTGAAATTAATTAAAATTACTGAAGTCTTTAATAAAATAACTAAATTCAAGATAAACATAATATATACATATAATCACAGTCGTATGTGATCTTGTGATACATCTCTACAGTTATTTTGATATTTCTGATAGATAGGTATATAATATTACAATCGTGGCTCCTCACTTTCAAGAGCACTAACATATCCAATATTCCTTAGTTTCAATAAAAATAACATGATTTTATTTATAACTCATAATTCACGACTCTTACGAACTTCTAACAAAAACCTAATCAAAAGGGTACAGTTAAACCAAAACATTGAAATGATAAAACTAATACTATGAAAAATTATATTGAATACAAAATCAAAAATACATATATTTTAACAATATTTTTATATGCTTGTTTTGAGAACACAATTACTGTACTTTGTCCACAGAGGGATAATCATTAAAAATGAATCATTGTATCGTGTAAAGTGATCACTTAATCCATCTAATATAGGTCATAAGCCCTGTGGCCATCATATCAAGACTTGCGTATACGTTTCCCATACAAATAGTTTATATATATATATATATATATATATGACTTTTGACCGTACATTAATCGAAGATATAGATTCGATGAAATTATATAGTGGGTATCGGGTTCGACTGATCATCCCATTCAAAATTCAAAATACACTTCTAAGCGGTGTTTAAACTATCAAAGAAAAAACAGATTCACATTATTTTAGTGTTATTAATTATGCGCAGGTACCTGCATTAAACTAACTGGAAATGAAAATCTTATGAAATATTGTACGTAGATGGCGCTGGAAAAATTATTCTCGTTTTCCAAATACTTTATTATAAAAACTTGGTGATGTTAAAAGTAGATGGCGCATAGAAATTTACCGTTATTTGACACAAAGAATCTTATTTTACATTTTTTTCGGCAGTGTATGTACGTATTTTCGTTATTGTATTTCGTCGTATGAATTTTTTCGACACATTTCGTCAGTATTTTATGTTTTTATGTAAATCTTCTTTCCTATTTGGATAAAAAATGACAAGTAGTCACAACGCCATATGTCACAAGGCAATCAACGTAATAAATGAATATTAATGAGTTAAATATAATTTTTTATTTGATTACGTGCCTTTTTGTGTCTAGTATGCTAATACTATAGTCGATTATGTTTCACTGCAAGTAATATAGAACGCTGTAATAATAATATAGAAACTTCTGTATCTTCTTGAGTTCTTCATTCCAGATAGCACAAAAGAGCATAATTAAAGTTATTTTAAAAAACCCAGAACCTACCCCACAAATCGATTATTCCAAGAATTTTGTGTGCTGACTGTTATAGAAATGTAAAAAAATCTATCATTACGACAAATCTTTAAAGAAAAACATTTACCTATAATGTATCCAGGTCTACAAGAACATTTCTAAATTTAAAAATGCATAAATATAAAACATGTGCAGCCCAAAACCATTATTGATTTGTAGGAATTAAAACTTTCAATTAATTACCCTAAAAAAAATCCACCTTACGTAATTTAAAAATAAGAAAAAAAATTCAATAAAAAACCCATTGAAATTCCAATGAGCTTCACTATATATATTTTTTATTTATTAAATAAAAAATATAATATAATATTTTTTTACAATCATACGTAGAAAATGTTTACAAATCAATTTTTTTTGTGTGTATCCTCACCAAAAAGAATTATAATTCTTGTGTTTGTTTCTGTGGTTGTGTGTATTTATTTATTTTGTTTCTCATTATTATTAAAATCGAAGAATAATTAATGAATAAACTCTCTTCAATTGGGTAAAAATGACAATAATTAATGTCATGACTTGTGATTTGACTATAATGAGATACGTATTTTATTTTGATTTTTTTGTAGAAATTATAGTTAAATAAGTGTTTTTTAGAAGTATGAAACCCTAAAATAAAACTCATAAAAATCGTAGCAATTGCCATGGTATTGGCTTTATTGGAAAGATAATTTTATGTTTTAAGTATGTAAATATATAATTTTTAGAATTGGCATTTTCTCCAGCGACAGCTGGTAGCTGACTTGTGCTCAGTTTGATTTGCCATTTCGACATGGATAGATTTACGCCAGAACAACGCTTGAAAATTGTGCAAAATTATTTCAAAAATTGTGGTATCGTTATCATATTTAATGGCAAAGGTAAAATTATTTTCAAATAAAATCAGTACCACGATCACATTTTAAATATGTTTTATTTCATTTTAAATTTCTTTACCTCTGAAAAATTACCCCTTACAAGTTATTCAAAGTACTGACTACAAGTCGCAAAAATATATATAATTATAATTTTAATTGTGGGACAAAATAGATGTAGAGCCCTTGAGATAAACTTTTTGACGAAAATGGCGCGATTCAAATTATTGGATTATTTTTAGAACTGGAGTGAAGCGAGTGCTGGAGGGCCAGCTGCAGCACGTCGGGCGGGACGGCGAGGGGAAGCTCGCGGTGAAGTACGCCTCCCTCCCTCTGCCCTACGACACCCACTACACGATCCTGGACACCGATTATGATACCTTCGCCGTTATGTGGTCATGCAGTGGGATCGGACCAGTGCACACTCGTAAGTCTGCCTTCAGAATAGGGTATTTGAACATAATAATAATTTGTGAAAAATTCAGTTTTTGATTAGATTATTCACGATGATCCTTAAATTTAGTGAAAAACATGTCACTTGTATGTGAGTTTAAAAATAAATTTATATTTTACTACTCAATTTTCGAGAGTATCATTCAATACATCACCTGTCGATGAGAGATTCTAATACTCTCGAAACTTGAGTAGTAAAATATAAAATTAAATTTTAACTCACTTTGTAATATTTTTAATCTAATTTAAAGATAATTAATCAATCACAGTTACGCGGATTCACAATGAGGATCTATAAAATTGTAAAAAATGAGTTCTCATTTATAGTTTTGAAAAATAAAATGATTTTGAAACTCAAGAAACTATAGTGCCACCTCATTTATTGATGTGCTTTAGATCGGTAAAAGGTTCTTACGTCTCCATTATTAGTTATAATTATTAGGTAGATAGATAGATAGATAGGTTTATTTCACATTCATTGATGACAACTTTTTATAATGTTTACAAAATTATATAAGCATGATTCATTGTTGCTGAGGGTCTTGGCAGCAAAGTAAATACTAAATTAATTTGACGCCCTGCCTACTTACTGCACTAACATTTTACTGTTAATACACAGGTAGCAGACAGTGCTCTTCCAGTAGGTACAGTATTGTGCAAGAATATTTATTATTTATATAAATAATAATGAATAATTCTTAGTGCAAATAAAAATAAGTAATAGGTAATAGTAATTAATTCTTAACAAATTTAATAATGGTGTTACTTCTATATTATAGACAATAAAAAATGATGTGAATTTAATAGTGAATAAACGAAAATAAATAAAAGTTGTTGAAAAGATTAAAGTAAATGCTCATATAGGTACTAGTATTTTTCAAAATTTAACTGATATTCAATATTAACATTTATGATTTTTAACATGTCAATATTTAGCTTTATCATAAAATGTCTGTACTCGTATCCGTGATTTGAAAACCAGTGCCGTACAGTGGAATATTTTTCAAATCATAATTTATAATAAAAATATTTATAACATATTTTATAAATTTCATCTAGAAAATGCTTGGGTAATGACGCGAGAGCGCCTGCCACCCAACCTCGTCCTGCAACGGGCGTACGGAGTGCTGGACAAGTACAAGATCTCGAGGGCTTTCTTCGTCAAGACCAGCCAGGAAGACTGCACCATCCAGCCGCAGGCAATTGAGGCTATTGATCCCACGCCCGCAACTCCAGAGAAGGCCCCGGAGCCGGCGCCCACACCGGTCGCCAGAGAAGCCGAAGCTGAACAGGAAGTGGCGGAAGTGGAGGAAAAAGTTCAGGTGGACGACAAACCCGAGGTGATTGAGAATGAAGAGGGACCTGATGAATAAATTATTCATGAAATTTTATGAGAATTTCGGAGGTTACCACGAAATAATCAAATTTTGCGAGGAAGAAATAACCTTTTTTTTCTGGTTTAAATTATTAGAACAACCATGCCTAGAATTTTTGGTTTGTTATCCAGACAGGGTTCACACTGGTTACCTTTTTTAAGAGACCTTGCACATAGCATTATTATTAATAACTTTCTTGCTCGCAGTAACAATCCTTACTTTTCACTTCCATTAATATTTTAGAAAACTATTTCCTTCTATCCATTTGTTAACCTTTATTTATGTGTATATGTTTCATAACCGACCTACAGCGTAATAACCCAGTAGAAACATACTTAGTACTTACATTTTCACCGTATAAACGATGTTCTTACATTCGTTTAATATAGTTATATTATAAACACAGTTTATTACTTGCGTAATGATCTAATTTACATCGATAGTAGAGCGATAAAATAACGATTCCAAGAAATGGGATCGAATGCGTTAATCGATTTATGATTAAAGATGCTCTGTATTTTTTCAAAGTACTCAAACATATGTCAATTTTTTTCTCCTTATTGATTCATTAGTCATGTTTTGAATCGACGATTATTTAAATAATTATTTAATCAAGTGCTTTTTTTGTTCAGCGCAAATGTGCTAATTTTTATGATGAATTAATTACAGAACGTTCACGAACGCTACATTTCCATTAATTTACAAAATAATCTTTCGATAACAACAAAGCTTTTCTACAATGCAATATTATAAATACAAATTATATTTATTATGTTTTATTTCATGTAACTAATTATTTAAAATAAACTATTTCTTTAAAGGAATCACCAGCGGTGAAGTCGGATATTGCCCCAGATGTTGGTCCCCTCCACGTAGCGCAAATTATCATATCCAATGTAGAACTGAAGAAAGTTGTAGATGTTCAAAATTCCGCAGTAGAACCTGAAAACCTTTCAATAAAGGCGATTCCTATCATTGCAAATATTGAAAATTTGGAACAAAAACTTGTTGCCGATGAAATTAAAAGTGAAATAAAGGAAAACGAAATTCCTGCTCCAATATTAAAATCAATAAGTGTTGAAAAAGTTGATGAAAATATACAAAAACCTATTGCTGAATCCCAACCACAATCGCTAAAATCGTTGATTGAAATTGAGAAACCCTTAGCTGAACCCGAAAAACCATCCGAAGAGATAATCCAACCTGCTCTAGAAAACTCTGATAAGGCTGACATAAAACAATCTTGAAAAAAATATTATTTATCTTAATCTTAGAAATAGAAAATCTTTTTCAAATGATTTCGTTATATATTCCTCAGTTTTTTGAAAACGAGGAATATGAAAAATTGAAAAAGGTTCAGTGCCAAATAATGATATTTCAGAAGTATGTCGCTTGAATTATTATTTAGGCGCGTCAGCAAAATTCTGTCCTTTAAGTTTTTAATAAAAAATTATGAACCATTTCTTGTTTTATTTTAACCCTGATGTGAATTAACTTTGGATATTTAAATAATTTCTGTGGTAAAAATATTTATATCTAGAAAAAGCTAATTTTTCGTTTATTTAAAAAAAAAACTTCATCAAAAACAACAAAAAGTAATAAGAAAAGATGGAGTTTTAAAAACTATTCTTAATTTTTTAGATTGTTTGTGTGACTTTTAAAAAATTTTTGAATTTATTTGAATCACCTCTAATACTTTTGCTTTAATAAAATTTTTTGAATTTATTTGAATCACCTCTAATACCCTTTGCGGTGGTAGAGACTCCTTGCGTCTCTAACCGTGTGAATCGAGTGGGCATACTGGGCATCCACCAGCTAGAGGATCGATGCAGCTGACTAGGCTCCAGTTGCCATCGAGCCGACCGCACTTTTGCCGATAGCCGTACCCATCGCACTCAATCTTTCTGTACTCAACGTCACCTTTGTATATTATTGTCAATAAATTACCACTATTAATTTACAGTAATAATTTACACCCTGTATTTATCTACCTATCTCTCGAAACATTTCACACATTACATGTCATGAGCACTCGTACAATACACGTCACTTATCGACACGAAGAATCTGTCTTTGGACGGGTGGACAATTTCTTCCGTTCATAACAAATACACTCTTATAATTTTGTTATAAAAAACATTTTCGTCAATTAATATATATTTTAGTAGCTGCTTGTTTAATATGTATGTATTAGGCTGCGGCGTGCAGCCAGTACTTTCGGAAGAAAATGTGGATTTCGAAATATTCCTATCACAATTATATTTGTATATCGTAATATTCAGATAAATATTTAATTTCACTTTTTTACCAAAATACGTTACGTTCACCGTAGGAACACATCTTTCTTCTGTGCTGACTGCGCGTCCTGGTATTTAGATTCTGTAGGTTCTAGAATTAGATAGAGGCAAACACATTTGAATGTACCTGTGTAAAATATCAAATGTCAGAGCTCAGTCTATTAACGGTTTGAAAATTCAAAATATGAGAGCTAGTTTTAAAAGATGTGTTTGCGTTAGTTTTTTTTTATTATTTTATTTACTTGAAAATATTACATACGTATGTAAGTAATATATGTATATAAATAAGAATGTAGACATTATTGAACATATGCACTTATATCCTAGCAAATTTCAATGATATAGTTAAGTTATTTTTAGTATAAATTCTATAAAATATTTGATGTAATGAAGCATATTATATTATTGGTGGACGAGTAAATTTCTAGAAAGTCAATATCAAATCGTTAACGTTGTAGAAATTATTCAACACGATCATTAAATTGGGTGAAAAACATGAACCTTGTTTCCCTTACTCGAGTTTTATTATAATTTTAGATTTTACTACTTAAGATTACTCATCGACAGGTGAAGTACCTATTAAATTTTTGAAGATGTATGTTTTTCACACAATTTAATGATCATTACGAAGAAAATTATTTGATGCTTTTTTGTGTTATTTTTTCTGTTTATCAATTAATGAATATAATCAATTCAAGAGAACTGTGGTAACCTCGTGGTTATTAGCAGGGACAACATAGTCCTTAGCTGGGCTTAACATCATCAACCAGCAATATTCGATACTTTCATTTAGTATTAGCATATAGGTATTCAAATGATGTTTGTTTAAAACATAGTTGAGTGTGTATCATTATACTTTCATGAATCCGTGATACATGTAATATCGATTATGTCATTGGACGCATTTTAATAAAGCATTCATTATACGTATACATACATAAGTATTGTATTGTCAGACTAGCAAATCGATTTGCTTTGAAAATACATACATCACCCATGAAGGTCGATTTACCATCATAAATTATTTTGACAAAAGTTCGGAATATAGTCGCTGGAAACAATTGCAATTCAATGTCACCAGCCCAGTACCTAGCTACCTACATACGTATGTATACATTAAAAAATATAAATAATTAATTATGTGCGTGCTTGTACTTCTGTCTCTAATAAAAATAAACAATTCAAATGATATTTAACTGTTAAATTTTTCTAAAATATTTCTACAAAAGTTCACAAGGCCCGATTACTGTAGGAAATCACAAAAACGAATATCACAAGAAGCGAACCTGGAACCTCCCAGATGAGAATACAACATCATGCCCACTGGACACGGTAGAACATCTTACTTCTTACTACGTTTATAATTTTGGTAAATTTTGGCATCAGCACGGGCTAAGCACAGTGAAGGCAACATTTAACTGATATTAGCAAATAAAATATGAATAAATGATAAAAACTAAATACATACAAAATTAGCATTGCTTTGTGAAAATAATTCTAAATTAATAATATATAAATTAAAACACAACGCATGTACACAATTTGAATCACATTTATTATTTTTAAATTTCAAGCGGCTTTCTTCCTTTCCTCGTTTACAGCAATACCGCGCGCTCTCCTCGACAACAAAAACTTCTGAATCTGTAAGTAGCATATATAATAATATATTGCCTAGTGTAAGTATATGTACTCGTAAGCAGCATATATAATAATAAGCCTATATGTAAGTAGTATATATAATGATATACTATGATCGTTATTGCCTGTATTACTCATTTATACAGGATGTCTCTTTGCTAGTAGCAAAAACTGCGGGAGAGTCTTCTTCACTCAATTTGAAATAGAAAATATTCTTTACACTTTGGATGAAATCTGAAATGTGGATACTCATGAAGATAGGTGAAGATACTTACGAAGATAGACGGCATCAAAATGGCGTTTTCTTCAATATTTTTTGACTTATTTTCTATGTGTTAAGTGCCATGTTTAGTACTTTCTTTGTTTTTTTATGGAATATTAAAATTCTTTCGACTTAAGATAAGTAAAACAAAATAACAAAATCCTTACAAAATAATATATTTCTACAAGTTTTTATTTGGCTAGTATCAAAGCGAAAGAATTTCTAATATTCGATATAAATTACTTTCTCAATTGTCTAACGTTTTGCAAAAGGTAAGCCAGAAATATTTGAAAAAAAAGGTAACTTTGATTTCGCTTATCTCCGTAACTGTAAACCTTTTACCCAAACTGTAAAAAATATTTTCTATTGAAAATTGAATGAAGAAGGCTCTCCCAAAGTTTTTGCTACTAGATACGAGACACAGACATATATATCGAACACTGAATGGAGCCTGCAATATAAAGGTGGGTCCCTTTCATAAACGTATATGCTTTCTCATTACTCATATACTTCAATAGCTTTGAAGTCAGAAATTACGTACGAGTAGTTTATCCTCAATAATTATCCCCATCCCCAATAATAATAATTTCAAATGTCCACCCGTAACCGTAATTAGAATCCAATAGCTAATCTCATTCCGTTTTCAAAATAAGTACGACAGCTGATCTGATCCTTTTCATCTATAACTCAATGTCTGTCTGTCTGTTCTCTATACAAATCTTCACCGTTTGTCTGATCTGTGATTGATCCAAAATTTTGCATACTTATTCTTTAGAACTCGGCGGGTAACATAGATAGACATTTCTTCACTCCCCCTTTATCCCTTTCCCTCACCCTGATATATTTTCCATGTAAATTTGGACCGTTTGACCGATCTGACTCAAATTTTGCATACTATTCTTTAGGACTCGGCGGGTAACAAAAATGACATTTCCTCTTCTATCCCTTTACTCCACCCCCCCTCCGAAAAATTTTCCATGCAAATCTGTAGCGTTCGACCGATCTCACTCGAATTTTGCACACTTATTCTTTGGAACCCGGCGGGTAACATTGGTGATACTTCCCCCTCCCTCTTTATCCCTCGCCCAACCCTGATCGTTCGACCAATTTGATCCAAATTTCGTATACTTATTCTTTAAGACCCGGTGGGTAACAAAAACGACATTTCACCCCCTCACCATGATATATTTTCCATGCATATCTGTACCGTTCGACCGATCTAACCCAAATGCTGCATAATTATTCTTTGGGATACGGTGGGTAACATTGGTGACATGTCCGTATTCCTCCTTTATCCCTTCCTCTGATATATTTTTAATGAAAATGTGAACTGATCTATCGAATTTTGGCAATTTCTACCCCTGGATATCTATATTTTTAACATAATCCTGAACCCGTGCATCGCCGGGTACAAACAGCTTGTTATTAAATAAAATGAAAAATTATTCCATTTTCAAAATTAGTATGATTTCAAATAGTAGGTACAAAAATAGCAGGTAATAAAAGTTTACATTTAAGATTGATTTCCCAATACATTTTTTATTTTGACTAATCAATATCCCAATTTTAATAATTTCGTTCTTGTCCGTCTGTCTGTCTCCGTAACTTCCGTAGTTTCGTTCGAATTCACGGTTAAAAACGAAATTAAACGGCCGGAGATGGGGCTTGAACCCCGGGCTAGCAAACTCGAACGCGGAAACCCACGGAGGTTGCCGTAAGCAGGACCTTTCAAAAATAGACAACATACCATTTTTACCTAAAAAAATATTATTATAGGTCGCATAATATATGTTCTAAAATATATTTTATTTAGATACACTGGATTTATAAACATTTTCTCCGCTATCAATGACATCTCCTGTGTGGTGTAATTACTAGGATACCTGCCTCTCAACCAGAAGGCTCGGCTCGATTCCCGCTACCGGAATATTTTTTTCTCATTATATTTTTGATTTTATTTTGATTTCTATTTTATTTAATTATTTCCTTAAAGATCGTGTTAGTTTTACGCACGCACAATCGGCAGGGTTTAAAATAGTACCATTAGCTGCCGGCAGGGAAAATATAATAAAAAGGTTATTACAATTTCATGGGTGTCGGTTATAAATAAGTAAATACTTATTCTTTAGGAAACGGCATGTAAAAATAACGTCATTTTTGACGGGTTACAGCTAGTATTATTAATACTTTATTAATTACTCTATGTAATGTTGAAATTCAAAAATAAAAATCGCGTCATTGTTCACGGGTTATAGCTAGTAGGTTATAATATCAGATGAAAAATTAACTTGTTATAAAATAATTAAAAATTGTGAAAAATCGTGTTATTCGATTATATTCATTGTGGTAGTCTTATCCACCTCAGAGGGTGTATAGACTACCGTGGATGTTTTGTCTTATGAAGAAATATCCAATTGAAGTCTGTGGCAATATACGCTAATTGCTTAGAAGGACGATGGAGGAATTATATTCTCATAATATAAAAATAAATATAAAAACAATTTTTTAGCTGGATTTTTTTGCATAAGATATTAATTATGGGGTATAAAAGCAAAGGTATATCAAATATATATAATAGGCATATAATATGTATAGGAAATATGCAAAAAGTTACAAAAATGTTTTGAATACAGTCACCAAAACACTAATTAAAAATGTATTACATTCTAGATTTTGTGTATCCATCCGTTCCAAAATCATGTTTCCTATACATTTATAGGCTATGTATGTTTCCTATAAAATCTCTAATTCAGTTCTTTTAAAATAAGTAATCCTCGATAACTACATTATTTTTTTTTCATATTGCTGCCTTTGCTTTTCTTCCTCACAATTCATTTATATTATATTATTTATTATTTTAATTGAGCTTATTTTAATATTTGTAATTTATTTTAATATTTGTAATAAATGTAGGTATTATTAAGTCCTAATATATAACCAATTATTCAATGCTATACATGTCATGCAATTACTATTTTTATTCTATTCCATACAGCTTTCCGAGTCTGATTTCCATTTAATACCGACCAAAATTAACACATTAAAAAAACTTTACCGTTTTTCAAATTTCGTGTGTTTTTAGTCCAAGAAAAACATCGTGTCTTTATTTCAATTCAGTTGTTGTATCATCTCTGAATAGTATGTTTGCTAGTGCATAGTACAGAGGTCGGCCCAGAAAAAACGATTTAAAGTAATATCTATTCAAACAAAAAATGGGAACGATATAAACAGCAACAGGATTAAATTTCACATTTGGAAATAAAAACACTTATTTTTAAGTTTTACATTTTTAACTTTTGAGACACGTTTCGCCTTATGAGGGCATTATCAATGCCCTCATAAGGCAAAATGCGTGTCAAAAATAAATAAATAATAATAATAATATTGTATTATTTATATAGCGCCATTTTTGTGAAAATTTCACCTCAAGGACGCTTTATACACAAAAAACTCTTATATACTAAAATCATAGAATAACAAAATGAAGAATAAAATGAAAAAGAAAAGAGAAAGAAAAACAGCTCAAAACATAAAATAGTTAAAAAAACAACGAATATTTAAAAGGTTCTGGGAAAGATTTTGTTAACAAGTGCTTTTGTAAGCAAGTCTTTTTTTTAAATAAAGTCTCTGAATCCGTGTTTCTTATCAGGGAGGGCAAAGAGTTCCACGCTTTGGGGCCCGCCACCGCAAATGCCCGTTCGCTGAACCTATTTTTCTGGAACTGACTTGCCGGTTCCACAATCCTTCCCACCGCTGAAGTAGACGCTGACCTAAGAGTTTGACGTCTCCCATTTATATTGTTTGGAATACAGAGCTCCTGAAGATACAAAGGCGCCATGTTATAAGTTGCCTTGTATATCGACCGATACAGTTTGAACTATACTCTCTCAGGAAAAAGGAAGCCAGTGCAATTCTCGCAGAAGGGATATTATGTGCGAGAATTTCGACGTTCCATATATGATCCATGCTGCAGCGTTTAGAGCAGATTGTAGTCTATCGAGCTGAAACATCGGTAGGCCAGCGTAGATACCATTGCATTAGTCCACACGTGATATTGAACTTAAAAACAATTTTATTTCCATATGTGTTATAATGGATTTCTACAAACTCCGAAACAACGAAATTAATAAATTTAATTATAAAAATAAATGTACACCAAATTATATTTCTTTATTCGTCAATATTAATGTTATCACCTACAAAGTATAATCTCCGATATAATACATGTGACTGCGCTCGTTCCAATCTTAGAACGGAATTTTTTGGTATGGCCATATGATTTTTTTCAAAGAAAGATGTCAAGCATAGGAAGAGGGCATGGTAACGTTTTTATAAAATTTTATAGAAATTTTGAAATCTTCGTTGTGTTTTTTCTTTGAAGTTCTTTAGTACTTTGCGTAAAATATACGCACACCTCTCCTCGTAAGTAAGAAAATAGGATTTTAAAAATGATACTCATGATAGCAATATACAGCATCGGAATAAAACGTGTTTAAACATACCTGTACGTAATATAATTGAAGAAAATTTTAATAATTAACACATTATTTAAAACAGGTGCAAAATATTTCAAGGTAAGTCTTACGTAAACTAATATTTATGAAAACCTTAGGAAAAGTTGAGTTGTACATAAGTTAGTATTATAGTTTAGCGTGGTCCAATCCAGAATAGTAATTAACTTTATGCAGATACGTAATATAATCGGTGAGTATTATATAAATCTATATCCATACAAGTGTTATTTGGATTGTCCAGTTTTTTCAAGCGTAACTACAAATTTTATATATTTCTCTGAAATTTAAGATCGGAAAAATCTTGTAGAATAACCTTAGAAACCTGTACATGTTATAGAAACTACTAGTTTTTTATTATACTTATTTTTATATTTCAATACATCATATTCCAGATTTTTATAGTATTTATCCCATATCCCATTTTTTAAGTTGTAAAAAAAGTAAAAAATTATGAATTGTATAAAATTATAATCAATTACAAATGACTAATCAAGAATAATAAATAATTCACAAGATTATTAATTTTAAAACACAAAATGTTACCGATGATCACAGCATGTAGATGGCTACGGGAAAATTGACATACAAGTAGCATAATCTATGTTTATGTGAATCGATAGTATTGTGTGAAAAAAAAAAACTATTTGGTGGAGTAGATATTTTTTTGTAAAGTTAAAATAATTAGATTTTTTTTTGAAAAATCGCTTGTTTTTTTGGCAACTTGTTTTTGTGTGTAGGTACCTACATCATTTTCAAAATGCCAATTTCTGATAGGAAACTATTGTCACGAGACGTGGCTGTGGGAGGCAAATCAAAAAACTGTAAATTAATGAATGATTTATTAATTATTTTAATACATTCACAAAGTCACTGAACACGAATTTAATATAAACACTATTCTTTGATTCACACTATTTTGCAATCAATGACTCGTATTTTGAACACTTTATTATCGCTTTCTAGAATATTCCCACATACATTCGCAGAGAATTCACGTCAATATGCACGTAAGTGGTTGCACTTATTTTCAACGCCAGTTAGGTACTTCGCTTGATTTGTTGTCGCTGGTATCACGCACGCGTTGGTAACACTGTTTTTGCTAGCGGTTTTATCGCTGGTTAATGTCACGCCGGTAAACGTCAAGATAAACATGATACGCCGCAATACTGGATCCGCCTCTTATATGACGAAAGTTGTTTTTTTCAATCTCCGAGATTATACTATACATTTCTAGTGTTTGCAAAAATGTTCCCGTCGCTTCCAGAAGTTTCCCGAATATTGAAGATAATTCAAGAGTGTTGTAGGACGTCCCAGAATGTTATAGAATGTTCAATCGTGTCGTTGCCCTCGTTGTGTTAAACTATAGTCCCTTACAAAAAGACAGTGGTCTAAACCAAGTGAATTTGGATTTAAGTTAATTTGTTGTACAAAAAAGTTTTTCTTTGTACGTACGTGATATGTAAATTCATTCTTACTTTTGCACTACGCGTGCTCATTCACTCGCATTAAGAGGACAAACTCCAAATAAAAAAATTGGACCCGTGTTCAACTCCTCGCTGCAGAATACAGGTCCAGTTAGCCTCCGTCACCGCCTGTGGTGAGTTGACCGGAAGATCATTGCTCAGAGTGTTAGAGCAGTAAGTTGACAGGGGAGTGACGTTAGAAACTAAAATATTATCCGGTTACCAAACCTCAAGATATTTTTCATTTATATTGTCGCGTTAAGTGCCGTTGCGTGTGTCTGCAGCTTATCTTGAACTTGAAAGGTGAGTATGTACATGAGTGCAATTTACCGTTATTTCATCATAAGTAAGACGCTGTATGGGAATAACTCGTTAATATGAAAGCCACATATTTAAAGTTTTGGCAGCAGCGTCAAGATAATTAATAAGTTATTCACTCCTTCAATAATAACCAAATAACTTTGTGGTAACATTATTTGTATTATTAAAAATAAAAGAAACTTCATGTAAAACCACGATTATTCAATAATCAAGATGTTTTGGGGCCAAAAGTTAAAAAATGGAGGGTTAATAAGTTAATTTATAACGATTGCGAACATCTTTTTAATACACATAGGTAAGAAACATTGTAGACATTTTGATATTAGAATTATGGAGCGCTCAAAATTTTTAAATAGAAATAACTATTCAGAATTTTTAATCGTCTTTTGGAATCACATGATTCTTTTGATATTCACAAAGGCTCGGACAAATAACTTCGGGTAAATTAAAAATTTCAGAAATTAGAAAAAAGTATTGATAGCAAATTAAACATGACGATTAAACAAATTTCTTTGTAAAAAATTACCTTTTAAAGTCGTTTTCACAAAGTTCCAAGTTAATTACTCAACTTTCATATTTTTTTTATTTTGTTAATGTCTTTATTTGTGTTTTCTTTTTATCAAAATAATTATTCAAAATTGAATGCTTGTTATGTAATTAAAATATTGAAAACATGTAATTTTTGTAAGAACAAAATGAGGTGATTACTGGTATAAGAGTTAAGTGATTGCTTTTTATTTCATTATCTTTTGTTGACCCACATTAACTAAAATAAATTATATATTGATTGGTTGATACACCAATGTTAAAGATTTTAAGAATATATTTGTGTATTTGTATATTTAGTGGTTTATTTCAATGGCATCAAGAAAAATGAATTTCTTAAGTTGTTTATGTGTGAATTGAAATTACGTATGTAAATCTATCAAAGAAGTTTTTTATGAATTGATAAATCAATATAATTAGATTTTCAAACAAAAATATTTTTTTATATATTGTAGTATCGTCTAGTCTACGTTGTGTGCACAATTGCATTCCATAATCATGATACTATCAGTTTAATTAATATAAATTATAGAAATCTCACAGAAACGAAGCTATTTTTATGAGAATCATGTGTAGAAGTCTTTAATACGATGGCCCATGGCTTACAACCTGTATGAACTGGCTTAAGTTCTCACTCTACATGATGCAATGATCAACAATTCCATCGTAAGAACATCCACACACTATCAAATTAAAAATATATACTGGTCTATAAAAGGAATTAAAAAATTAAAAATATTTGGAAGAATACCACATATTAAAAATTAAAAGGAAAATTGCTTAATATTTCACATTGAAAATATAGAGATATCATAACCAGCTGCGAAATTTATGTATACTATGGGACTACGAAGGATTACAGATATCTCTAGCATAGTCCCTTCAAATATAGGTAAGGTTTAAATTTGGAACATATTATTTATTACTTTCAAATTATGTTAATACGATGGAATTGATAGGTAAATGTTGCATTGTGTAGAGCGATCATTTAAGCTAGCTCATACAGATTGATATGGGATATTATGTAAATGACTTCCATATACGTTTTTCATATAAATAGTGAGAGTTCGTATTAAAGTGAGACTTCTAAATTGCTAAATAATATAATTGCCTAATAATATGCTTAAATAAATAATAATCCCGCCGTCGACAAATCTAATAATTGTATTCCCAGAACGTACATATAAAAATCTTCCGGTTTGGTTTTTCTGGGGTATTATACCGTGTTATTATGACCTTTCTGGCGGACGTTTCGGGTCCCATTGTAGGGTCCATCATCAGGGTTGATGTGTTAACACATGTGATAACGTATCAGGTTGTGGCGGATTATTTCTTATTTTCATTTCATCAGTCCTAAGTCCAGCAGTTGAATTATGGACTCCAGACTTCAATCTCGACTAAAATTGACACACAAAAAGACAGAATATTATGATCAACTGACTACCATGAAAATTTACGTACTAATTTGACGTAATTTCTTTCTGGAATGAATACTCCATAATACTTTTTATCTTCTTTAATTATTATTGTTATAATGTATTGGCACCCAATATTAATTAAATATTGGGTGCCATTTATTATCATACAAATTGCATTCAGACTATTAATTAATATTTGACCTCGGGTGAGCTTTTCAGATTGTGGTCCAATAGAGAGCGTCGCGAAAGGAGCGAGTTTTAAGAATTCGAGTAAAGGAGCGAATGAATGAATTTAAAAAATATATATTTTTTATTAATTTGAATGGCGAACATTACATTGTGTAAAGTGATCACTTAAGCCAGCCAGGTCGTAAGTCATTAAGATGCCCAAAAAAGTTCCAAACATCCCATATAAATAGGTTCGTCTCTGTGAGATATCTATAATTTATATTAATTAATGATGATCCCTCTGGGGATAAAATCCAGTAGGTCTCGAAAGATTTGGCAGTTATTTTGAGATGCAACATTTTAATTTAAAATATAATTTTTATTTGAACTTTGCACTACACATACAATACGAATTATTGATTACTACTATTGTTTCGAGAAGAGCAGCCCCTCTCATCATCAGGTATATTTAATAAATAAATTAAATACAAAATTTATCGATCTATTCAGGTCAGGGAGGTACGCGGTGGGGGAGAGAGTGTTTTTGACCAATAACGTAAAAGCTTTAGGACTCTAATGCTCCATATCTCCGATTCTAGAGCTTTTTCGTTGATGAATTATGTATCCAAGTTAATTATTAACTATATATGATAATGAGAGGGACTGCTCCTCTCGAAATTATAGCGGTAATCAATGACTCATATTGTGAGTGAAGTACAAATTTTAAATAAACAACATATTTTAAATTCCAGTAACTGTGTTACTAAAAATTTGAGCATACGCAAAAAATATTTGGTACATTTTATTTATTTACTTTTTGTACACATATAATTATAATTCTTGTAACCAACCTCACAATTTAGTAGATCAATTGAAGTAGCGTTCCAACATATAATGTTACAGCTACAGAAGTAGCTCCATTGTAACTAGAAGAGTGGGAGATGGATGGGAACAAGGAGGGGTTAAACTAGGTTAAAGAAAATGTAAAATTACTAAAGTCTGCTTTTGAAGATAGTTAAGGTCTGTGATGTCTTTGCATAGTTGATTCCACAGCCAATAAGCCAACTGTAATTCGAATGAAGAGCTGGAATATTATGAATGCCATTAATGGCCATGAAAATACAGAAAGTTGAATTTAGATTTAAGGTACTGAGATAAGGGAGGATTTTTTTTTGTTTCAAATAGATATAAAACATGGATGTTATTGCATTATCGGATTGTAGGATATGTAGGTATAATCATATATGAGTATTATGAAAGACATCGGTCTGTATAAAAGGAGCACTATCTTCATATTTTACGGCAATGGCCTTAATTTAAACTTAAAATAGAGATTGACGTGTTTAAATATTACGTGGCACAAGTGGCAGTTTAAGCCATTGATAAATACCCTTGAAAATATGTTTGTTTATTTTAAAAGCATTTTTTCAAAAGCGTTGATATTAAAAATTCTTTGCTCTGGCCATAACATAAAAGCAGTAACAAATACGTTCATCTCAATTTCGTCAAAACGGATAGCGGCGAAATTGTTTCCGTTACTGTCACTTGCTATATAAAATATTTATTTTGTTGTAAAGCTCATGTTTAAAATGAAATAAATAATTCATTAAAATTATTAAAATGAAATAAATATTCCTTATTCATTAAAATGAAATAATTCATTAAAATGAAATAAATACGTCATTAAAATTACCGAGAAAAAAGTTTTTTAAATAGATTTCGTTAAATCTTGAAGTTCCGCGCCCCGTTATTCGTTAAATCGTGCCCCGATGAAGTAAAAAATTAGTACCTAACATATCTGGTATACCGAAACCATAATATTTTGAACCAAATCTATATGAATGGATTTTGATAGAAAGAGTAAGATGGTCTGTATATAGACGTACGATATTATAATTGGTATTCGCGTTAGTTAGTTCAAGTACGCGGAAGGTGTGAAAGATGAGTGTGCAGCATTCTATCGATTTTTTTCCACCAAGCTAAAATATTATGTAACGAAACCTTGAATTATGAGGTATTGCGCATCTAATATGTTTAAATGTAAACATTTTGCATAAAAAGAAAAAAATTACATAAAAAGGAAAATGTATTAATTTATTTATTTTTATAGGTCCACTTGTAAGTAGACTTTTGTAGATTTATTTTTTGTTGGCGAAGCTAAAAAGAAATATCGTAATTTAAAAAAAAGTCAATTTGTGACGTTCCTGCTAACCTCGAAAATTTCTTAAATTAGAAGTGCTTGTTGGTCTTTTGGTGATGGTCCAGATAGTGGTCTAGCGATCAAGTAGTCGTGGATTCGAGCCTCATTGTAGATTAGTATGTAAGTAACTTCTATTTTTCATAGCACAGCTGTTTTTAACTTAAATTAAAAAAATCATATAAAAATACTGATGCAATACGTTACCGTGAGTGTAAGACAAAGAAATTATGTATAAATTATATTATTTTGAGATATTGGTGACTGATCTAAATATTAAGCAACTTAAACCAATATAATGAGAAACTATTATTTACAATAAGTGTTGAAAAACTCACGATAACCCGCCTAATTTTGAAATAATGCGATAATATTTGGAATATTTGGAATACAAGTATCGTACTCGTAGGTACATCAGAAAACCAAACATTCCACATCCTGCGTTTCTCTTCTGTAAATATTAGGAAACCTTATCTGTATTACAAATTCTTGTACAGTAATGATATAAGGTTTTATATATTAAAATAACAGAAATAATAACCAAAATATATCTTTAGATTGTCTTACACTAATTGATATTTACAAAGTACATATTTATGAATACAAAATGTATGTGTAGATACTTACATAGTATAAAAAGAATATACACATTTTGTAGTAATTACCTAAATATAACCCGGAAATATATTTCCATGAGTGACATCAACGCAAATGTCAACCAGTTCCGTATTCATATCACTTCAGTTTGTAATTTTGAATATTGTGAGCATTACAAATATGACAGATATTATTTCGTACTTTGAAATATAAATTAACATTAATTTTAATGTACACACGAATATTAAATTTCTTTTATTTCATTCAACAAAAATGGAGTTTATTATTCCAAAAACTTTCAGAAAGATAATATAGTTTTGTTGAATGTTGTGAGCTTTAATTAAGTCAAAATTATGAGTAAAAATAATGTAACCCAACGCGACATTTATCGTAGTTCGACCCCCACGATAAAATGTTGAATTCTCCAGGAAATTAGAAAAGAGGAAAATAAGGCGGTCGTTTTATTCTCGGGTAAGGGATACAAGTGGTCGAGGCGACTTGAGTTCTAATAACAAAAATATCCAAGACTGTATAGTCCTCAAAATATGTTAACGATACTTTTTCATTTCTTAATTTTACCTAAGAATCCTGCGAGGCTCTCCCGTATACGAAAAGACAATTTTGAATTTTATTGGAAGCCATGAAGAGAGCTTTCAGTTACTATCGCGAACTGGAGTCCGAGTGACTGAGACGGAGCTCTTGCACTTGCTACGGCTTGCGGATGAGAGTACTCTTAGAGTATATACAATCCAAGAGTACTCATACGAGAGGATGTCGGACGCCCTGAAGGCGAGCCTCTAGGGCGGTCGGAGCTCCCGGTGCCGGGATAATGAAATAAATATGGCGACAGGAATGCCTTTCCAGCCTACTTCTGCTTTCGGACTGACAAAATCTATGCGTGTGTTTTCTCCCCTGATTCTGGATCGGAAACTTTGGGCTACGTACTTTCATTACGATTTCTAAAGCCACGCGGTTGGTTTAAAAAGCGCAATCGGTGATCCACACCGCGTTCTACAGACTTTTTCACGCCCGATCTACGCACAACAGATCCTACGAAATTATTTATTTTTACATATATTTTTAAGTGTATGCCCTGAGAACTTTAGAGAAAAAAATACTGGATTTTGTCCACATGGGGATAATTATTAATAAAAATAAATTATAGAAGTCTCACAGGCACAAAACTATTTATATGGGAAAGAATCTTTATACAAAATGAAAAGTTCACCAATTACACCCACATATATATTTTTTTCAAAGTGATCATAAATCATAAACCAGCTCATACGTATCATAAGCCCTGAGCCATCCAATAAAGACTTGCATGTACATTTCCCAAATATATTTTTGGCTCTGTGAAATTTCTACAATTTAATTAATATTTGTTTTTGTTGATTGATTTTGATGATTAATTTTTGGATTCATTTTAAATTAAAATTTCATTTTAATCTGAATATTTTTAGAACTATTCATATTTTTTTGATAAATGAATGTATCACCATTATGGGGTCGTGGAAGAAAGATTGTCCGTAATGGTACCAAACTCGTGTCGATAAATCGACAACGGCAAAAAGTTATATATATTTTTGATACCTTGCGCCATAGTCAGTTGTTCAACCTTATCACACACAGCAACATACTGTAAGCGCTCTTAAATTATACACATTAAATTACAAAAAGAAAATCTTCAATATTTGTGTACGATTTAGATTTGTAAGATATAGAACCATGACCGCAATTATGCAATTGAAGAAAGTAGAGGGCGACTTGTTTAAAAATGATTATCTGGCAATAGTTAAAATTTATTATTCACAACTGCTCTTGAAAACGTGTTTGTATATTTTAAAAGCATTTTATCAAAAGCGCTTTATTCTGCTATCAACTTTTATTTCATTTTCAATAATTTAATTTTCGCGGTTTTGTTTCTATGCCTCTCATTTGTAACTGTGACAGTGTAGTGTTCCCCTAAATAACGAGTACCGGTTTGAAACACATCGACCGATTTGGATACAAAATTAATATGAGCAAAAAATTTCATTGAAATCGTAATCAAATTTTTGACGTTTCGAGAGAGACAGGCTAAACCAGTTTTCATGGGAGAAAAAATAGTGGTTTACTTGATATACTTGATATGATAGGTTAAAACAATTGATACAAAAATTAAAATCGTAAATTGTATTTTCAATATAAGTAGGTAATATAAATATATAATTTAAATATAACCGTAATCATCATAATCATAATATATAAACATTAATCGAAACCATGCTATTTGACTACATTTTTAATCGAAAAACCTTCAATTTTCGAATTTGAATTTTGAAGGCACTCAATGTTTTAATTTTTAGAAACGCATTTACATATTTGATATATAAAAAATAACTTTTTGGTGATTTGGCAATTCACAATTCAAGTTCTTTAAAGTTATATTTAGTTTTATATATTATAAATATATTTTATTAATACAAACAAATCACGTCGTTTAGAACCACAATTGATTGATAAATCAACATATTATCAACATTTTTTGCGGGGAATAGGGTGAAAGGTGCTTTGAATGCAAATATTTTCTAAAAGAAATATGTCTACCGATGCAAGACTAGCGGTACATAATGGAATTATGGTACCAACACTGATGTATGGAAGTGTAGCCTGGAGCTGGCAGAAGAGGAACGAAAGTAGACTGAATGCAGTGGAGATGAGATCTCTCAGATACATATGTGTGCCAAATCCACTTATGATTGAGTAAAGAATGAAGATATTAGGAAAATGTAGAGCTGATTAGCATAATTAATAGAATTAAAAAAACCAACCCATAAAAACCAAGTTTTTATTATACTCCTTTTTTCATTGAAACAGGTTTTGCGCCTACTCCACGCGTCGGGCTCGAAAATTAAACAGTATATAAATCGTTAAAATTTCGAAAAATCCAAAACTAGACTATAATTATTACATTTTTTTAAACATCGATCCAAAGTTTTTTCGGCAGACAACAGACAAGCAGACGCTACGAGTTAAATGAAAGAGAGTAAAAAGGTCGCTCAGGTGGTTTGGGGATGTTGAGTGAATGAATGAGGAAAGATAGAAAGAAAAACGGTGCCAGATAGAGAGAGCAACCGCGGAAAACGTGACTTGGTCAGACGAACTAGATACTGGAAGATCGTCGAGCTTGCATGCGAAGATGTATGAATGTGCATGAGGCAAGAGTTGTATGTCAGGACAGAGGAGTGTGGCGCTCTATCCTCTTTGATTACCCCTACAGGGAAATGGCGTGATGGTAACTAAGTAACATATTTCGGAGACAATGGTCCCTTCATCAGGATTCAATGTATGCATAAAATTTAAATTGGAAGTAAGGACCAAAATAAAAATGTATATAAAGCAGTTGAATAACTAATTAGGAACAAACTGAATATAACTGAAGAAGTATCTATATTTCTACAATTTTTTATACGCTTATAGATAATAACTCGATCTCATCACCATGAAGCGTTGTTATGATCGATTTGATGAATGCGTCAATGCTTAGTTAAAATTATGCAAATTAAAACCCAAAACTGACATTAAAAACATTACAAAAAATTGGAAAACCTAACGTCAAAAAATTTTTTTTGTGGTTCGCAATGACGAATGAAAAGTTAATCACTTATTTAAATATTCGATCATAAATATTATTCAGGGTTACAATTTTGCACTTAATAATAATTGCTTCAAATAATATTCTTTGTTTGAACAATATAAGAATAATATTTTTTTTATTAAAATTGTTATTTTAAACATTATCACAAATACTCGAGTACCTATAAAAAGTATTATAAAATAATACATTATTAAAAAAAGTAAGCACACCAACTTATAAATCCATACTAATATAAAGAGGGGTTAAGTTTGTTTGGATGTACAATTTGGATATATGAGGTAATCTCCGAAACTACTCATCCGATTTCAAAAATTCTTTAACCAATATTTATAATGGGCTTTCAGGGTGGACATAGGCTATATATTATCCCGTTAAATAAAAGGGCTTTTCGTGGTGAACTATTTTACAACTAAAGTCGACGAAAAAAGTCGAGCGATGCGTTTTTTACGAACGCTAAATACTTTCTATAGAGCAGTTGTAGAACTCAAAATGTTATATAAAAAAAACCGCGAATATCTTTATGTTAAGATTAATACACAAATTGATCAGATATAAAAATCTACGCGTGTGAAGCCGCGCGGACACAGCTAGTGATTTATAAACTTGTACGTCACTTGTTATATACAGCAAAGTGATGAAGTGAAAAATATAAATACATTTCTCACTGAATTTACCATCATCCCATTTCCCCAGTGATGGGGGAGGGGGGATTCTTTGCTTGTTAAAAGACCCGCCAGGTCTTTTACTATTGTCCTCTATTTCTGCTGTCATCAAAACTAGCTTCGTGTACCTGCCTTGTTTACTCTTCTCTCCTCACTCCCGCTATTCGCTTACGGTTTTCGAGTCCAATCCACTTAAGGGCCACCACCTTGAGGCAATAAAAATAAATTCAGATCAAATTATTAAATTACATGAAATTTAAAAAAAAAAAAACAGTTATATTTAAATATACTTAAAAGTAGAAACAAAATTTTCGCATTTCGCATGGTTACGATATTGATATAAATTACAGAATTTTGTTGTTGATGGAGGGAAAGCTCCACCCTTTTATTTGAAGAGTGAAGCAAAAAATTTTTGTCCGAAAATCTATTTTTTACTTTTTAGTACATTTAAATACATGCGTGGTTTTTAAAAGAAATCTATTTTTCATGTAATATAACTTTCTACCTTTTGTCTTTATATTACCCGGCGTACAAATTCGCTTCGATAGAAAACTAACGTTATCTTTTGGTGAGCTTATTAACTAATTTACCACATGAAACTTCGATTAATTAATTATGATAGATTCATTAGTGAAATTAGTGAATCTGATTCATAAATTGTCATCGAGAATACATCTGTGTGCAAAATTTCAGCTCGATTGTACATTGAAAAGCGGGTGAAATATAGATTATAAGATATCGTCTAGACAAATAGGTGAAGCTGATATAAGCGTGGTAACAAAATATCATTAGATAAAAACCTCTTATAAAACATAAAGACCATTAAAAGAGCAACCTCAACTGTCTAACATCGTTACAATAAATCTCAAGTCATCTAAAAGTCTCAAATACTTCAGGAATCTAGAATGATATTTCTTTGCTTATAAGAGTGGGCATAAAGGCAGTTTGTGCTAATAATTTAACGTTTGCCTTGCATTCAGTCTAAATATATTCACCATTCACAAATGTTTTGAGGGCAGTCACCGAGGATTAATAATTTAAAATGTACTGAATTATACAATTTATGTACCTATACTTCCAAAATCATGTTTTCTATTAGTTTATAGGCTATGTTTCCTATAAAATCTTAAATTCAATACATTATAAATTAGTAATTCTCGATGACTACATTATTTTTTTTGGATATTGCTGCCTTTCCTTTTATACCCCACATATGTAAATATTTAAACATATTTCGTTCATGTTAGTCTGACCGACCTCATTACTACTGCATTCTTCGCTAGTCAACTCTTAGTGTATCAGTGTTATTATTAAGCTTCGTTATGTATCGAATAAGTCTTACCTCAGATCAATTCACTGATCTTTACACTAATTTTTTGTTTCTCCTTTTTACAGATAAAATGTATCGATTAGGATTTTTAGTCCTGACGTTTGTCATTGCTTGTCAAGCACAACTACCGTTCCTTGGAGGTTGTCCAGAGATAACTGCAAAGCAAGACTTTGTTCCCGCACAGGTAAATTATTCAGAAGTGTGACCGTGACATAAATTTATTTAATAAAACAAATTAGACGAATACTGGTGAGAGTATTTTTATTATTAGGTTGATTTTATTTTCGTATCTTTCTAAGCGACACATTTAAGAATAGGTAGTTTTATAAAATCTGCTACTTAAAATTGTTGTGTATTTGTCTTGTTACGGTGGATGGTCCCAATAATACCCGATGTGGAATTTACAGCTTTTATTGGGATAACATATACAATGTAAGATAGATAACATGGCGAGCGACCCAGCCGGTCTTGCGTGCTCTTTCTCGCTTCCTCTCTAGTTCGCTCTGTTTCATGCATTCCACAGACACTACAAAAATAATAAAACAATTATTGCTACACATATAAGGGTTTTAATGTACTATTAAGAAAAATCACCTTGGGAGCTGAAATAAGGTAGATATTTGGTGATTTTCCACGAGTAGGCGATAAATTTATTTATTTTTATTGGTACATATAATATTAAGGTATAGGTACATTGAATTATTATTTTATTGGAACATTTTTGAAAAAATGTAGGCGCCTCATGTCTATTTCCGTTGAGCTCCTCCACCGTGACTGAGATGGAAAAGAAAATCATCAACTTATTTAGAAATAAAATACCTCATATGCAGCACATCCGATTTCATAAATACCCTTTTTTGTAAAATTGGGAGCGGTTTGAAGAAAAAAAATATTTTTACATTTTATATATTTAAATTCTAAATAGGTAAATGTGTTCTTTTCTGTATCAGACAAATGTGTACCGCGGAATGTTGAATTTCAGTCACGGCCGAGGAGTTCCATGGGAATAGGTGTGAAGCGGTCAGTTTTTGTTTTTATTTTAGAATAAAATAAAAGTACCGTAATACGATACATATTGTGTACTTTAAAAGTGGAACAATTAATCACTTCCTTGTTTTTTTCTGAATTTCTCCCAGGGTGTTGTAATCCTTTGAACTATATTTTTTGAATAGAGCATGCATTAAAATAATTATTTAAAAAATATCCAATCTATTCTTTCTATATCAATATGGGAAATATTATATATTATAAAAAGATGACAAATTTAATTAAA
This sequence comes from Agrypnia vestita, assembly GCA_016648135.1. Classification (NCBI taxonomy): domain Eukaryota; kingdom Metazoa; phylum Arthropoda; class Insecta; order Trichoptera; family Phryganeidae; genus Agrypnia; species Agrypnia vestita. Next base: position 115,802 of record JADDOH010000591.1, on the reverse strand, counting down.
AAGTATATTTGACTTATTTTGCAGTATTTAGATAAATGGTATGAACAGGAGAAATATTTCGCCATTTTCCAATTTGGAGGAAAATGTGTCACGGCATCGTACAATACATCAGATGGATCGACAATTAACGTCTTTAACAAACAAATCAACGTCCTGTAAGTATAATTATTTATTTATTTGATAAATATCCATACAGTAGTAGAAATTTTATAAATAATATTTAGAGGAAAACTATTACATTTTTGATAGGTATTCATTTTATAAATCAAATTAACTTCTTTAATGGAATCACTAAAGTTGATATAATTTAAGAAATCACTTTGACGAAGAAAAAAAAAATTATATAAAGTATTACAACGAATAATAATAACACTGTTAACTTTCACAATTTGTCTTTTTTAACAATTGTTTTTTATAACAACGTTTTCAATACTAACATCTTCACTAATATTACTCATACTAAACGTAAGAATAAAGGATGACGTGAGTAATGGAGGGGAGTCGGGTGGGTTTAGGGGGGTGGTCATCAAACGTAGAAGAGGAAATTTTTTCAGTTTAAAGAAATGTATGATTAATTATAACAAAAATGTAATTAATGTTCAAATATCTTCTATTACGTCCCCATTTCACTAAAACTTTTCAAGAGCAGTTAGCAATTATAAAACTTACAAAATTTGTGATATAATAATTTTTAAACTGCATAGAGACTGTTTTGATTCTATACGTCTGAATTTGAAAAAAATATTGGACTCGGATATTACGTAAACTTGCAGTCAATACGAACTATATCTAAAAAAGTCTAAGTCTTTAAATGATTAATTATTGGTATCAAATATTGACGTAGCTATATGGTTTATAATAAAAAATTTCACAGTTTTTTAAATCTAGGGGACACGGTTCAATTTCCATGTTCAATAGATAAACATTTTTTTATAAGTAGGCTGTAATTATGCGATTATTATTATTTCAGATATGTTATGACAGATTTAAAGGTTTTTATTTTTAAATTTTTTTACTCATGACGTTACATTCGGTCACTGACGAACCTGACAAACCATATATATAATAGTTTTTAAATGATTAATTATTTTATAGATAATGAAAATAATAATGTTAATAAGTACATCTTAATAATAATAACTATCGATGCTCTTCATGAAAGTTTTAGAAAACAAATTTTGGTTAAAAGCGAACAGTGTGATTTACTATATTAATTTAAATGGACAACCACCAAGACACTTCAGAAAGTTTTAAAATGTTTTGGTAAAAATTATTATCAATTTGTTAAATTAACATTAATTTTGAAACAAAAATATAATGCGCGCGGTGTACATGACCGATACTATGCGTCACTGACGTCAAGCATGATTTACATTACTGTCTAACGTGATGCGACTCATATAATTTTCTCGCATAGCTATCGCTAACTCCTACCAATGTTCGAATCGGTAGACAACGAACTCTTGGAGTGCCACGACCAAAAAATCGACCCACATAATATATCGCATGTACATATATTTTTTTTTATGCGATATATTTTTATAATATTGTACTTTTTTCAGAACCGGGGCCCCATCGACGATATCGGGTACGGCGACCTCCGTGGGCGCCGCCAATGATGGGCGTCTGAGCGTCGTGTTCCCCTCTGTCCCTTTCCAGATTCCAGCGCCATACTGGGTTCTGGACACAGACTACACAACCTATGCTGTCGTGTACTCTTGCAATGATTTTATATTCTTTCATACTAGTAAGTTGTACTGGAATATGATTTACTACCCCTGTTAGGTCCAGTGTGTGTGGAACTCGGAAAAATTATCTATGGTGTCGATTTTACAAAATATATAAAAGTGCCAATATTTAGAAAATTGACGTTTTTGTGTAAGATCACATATTGATAATCTAATCAGCCGTAAGTTGGCTGGCCTGTCAGCTCTCCAAGAGATGACTTTGACTTTTTGGATACCCGTAGGTATATATTAAATGGTATTTTTACGCACCTTTTACATGAAAAATTAATTTAAAAAACTATGTCAAGAATGTAGGTATTAAGGTGCACCTTACGGTTCAAATGAAGGTAATACATGGTAACAAATAGAACCCAGCACCCAGCATCAATTAGTACACTGTTGGTTTAGCATGAAAAACAAATATATATTGACACCACCATATCTACTAATCTTATCATGGTGGTTAGGTGTTTTTTTTAGGGGTAGATACTAGATAGTAGGTAGGTAGAGATCTTTAAAACGAAATAAAACACATGCAAATAAATGTTTAAATGAAGGGCGGTTTTTGAGGTTTGGTTTTCGAATTAGCAACCCTTTTACCAGTAACAGCCAATTTGTCAGCTGTCAACTGATTTGTGCTCAGTATAGTTTTCCATTTCACCATGAATGTAGAACAATGTTGTAAATTGAGCACGTTTATTTCGAAAATCGTGGTATCATAATCATATTCAAACACTAATGGCATAAAATTATATTTATGATACCCTACTCCGAGCCTCGCCTGAGACTTGCCTATACCAATGGTTTAATTTTTCTAGAATTCGTCTGGCTGCTGACGAGGGTTCGTTTCCCAACACTGAGTGTGATGCAGACTGCGTATGGGATTCTGGACGCAAAAGGAATCAGCAGAGCCTTCCTCTTGAGAACCGACCAGGTCAACTGCCCGGCGGACACATGATCGTACCTCACAAAGCTCGAAACATTATTTAAATGAAAAGTTAGAAAAATATTAGAAATTATCTGTGTATACCGTAGTAAATATTTATTTAAGATTGCAGATTAATTAAATATTCCAGCTTATTATTACTGAGTATTTAATTGGTTAGTATTTCATTAATAAAACGGTCAGTATTTTAATTAAGTGATCATTATATGAAATTAATGGTCACTATATTCTGGTCATAAATTTATTATACTGACGATTTAAATATAATACTGACCAAATAACAATTATTCCGAATATAATGACCATTTGTTATTGCTGGGTTGCCGGCTACCAAGCGCATGCAGTGCGTGCATTGAAGCATGAAATTCACGTAAACATATATTTTGGAAAAAATTCTTACTCATGGCTTTAAATATCTGTCCGTTTGTCCTTAACATCCTAGAATCATTTTTGAATAGCTTATCTCATTGCGTTTTCAAATATGTTTTTTTAATAGCTAATCTCTTTCATTTTCTAAAATTAGTATGATTTAAAAATTATTATTTAATAAAATTAAAACCTTGACGTTATGCTTTTTAATAAAGTACTCTGAATTAGATTTTCTTTTTAAATATTTTGATTTTATTACATTTCAGATTAATGAAAATTAAAGTGCATCTATCACTACATCGTTTATGTCATTGGTATCAATCATTAATCAAAATATATTATTCTCTATGCAACAATGTCCGTCACTAATGCTAACAAATAGCGCAAATATGATGAGGTACACAAAAGAGTATAATTCTCTGCGTCACAATGTCCGTCACTAAAGCTACTATATAGCTCAATAATAATGAGGTATAAGAAGTAACAAAATTTATAATTATCTATAAATAGACTATACTTCTCTATAAATAATGTCCATCACTAACGTTATTAAGACAGCGCTGTTCTCACTCTGTCGATTATAGGTAGTGATGTATTAAAATCTAAAGAATATATTGAAAATTTATCTTTTATATGTTTACGTAAATACGTACATGTAAGTCATGCTATAATGTTCTCATTGCGCGTCCCTGGTAGCTACTTCAATTTTACCAGTCTTCGAATAATCAATTACCTAACTATTATAATGTATGAAGATTTACAAACTTCTAAATTGATCAGAAATGGGAATAAGGGTTCAAAAATATTTTATATTTTATTTTTGGGATTAACTAAGAATGGCTTCCATTTTATGTAAATATGCAACAAAAAGTATACCTTCATTTTCATTCCATTATTTTCACCAGAGCCATCGGTTATTATTTAATGTATTTTTCGGGAAATTGTAAAGAAAAACACAATGTTTTATTTGTAACAATTATTTTATTTTCTTAGTTAAACAAGAGAGTAAGTAAAAAATATTTTTTTGTAAAGAATTTGGAATGTTAATAAAGAGTACTACTTGAATTTACGCACATATGGTTTCATTATTACATTATACATTACCTAGAAATATGAACATTTTTGTTTTCATGCCTATATTTTAATGTTTGTTTGGAAACTTGACAAAATCTATATAAAAAAATCATTACATGATTCACATATGAGACGCCATGATAAAAATTTTAATGTCAATTTTTTAGCATGTATGTGGAAAGCCGGACTGAAATATGAAGAAATAAATGCTCTCTAAAAATTGAAATAAAACATATTGTGTTATATAACAAATATAGCGGCCCTCGTAGACCAGTGGACATTACACTGGCTTGAGTTATGGGTTCAATTTCCGGTGAGGTCACTATTAATTCATGTGATTTACTCAAGCCTAGGTGTTTTGTGATGTGTAAGAAATTAATAAAGAACCGGGAGAGGAGAAAATTACTATCATGTTTCAAGACGGGACCAAATATTCAAACATTCAGCGAAAATATTAGGAAAAGACACGTTTGATTTATTTTTCTATGGTCATTCTGTTCTATTATGAAACAAGAAAATGGGGCACTTTTAAATCTCTCTTCATCTACGGCCGTATTATGAAATAAGCAATACTTCAATTTCGGTATCTTGACAGTTATTGTATAATGTGATGTCGTCAATTTTGTCGTTTTATGTTTAACAGGTTTGAAATAAATGAATTCAATCAATAAGAAAGCTTTAAAACATAAACGAACGTTGTTAATCACAATTGTGAATAAATTCAGATATCGAAATAGCATCGTGCTTATTTCAGAATATGGCCGATTGTTGCTTCAACTCAATCTGCTAAGATGTCACTGTCGTTTGGGGATCCTTCTACGACTACGACTGACATCACGCTCTACAACTGTATAGATTGCTTTTCTTGTGTAATAATTTAAAGCAAGCTTAAATTATGGTGTACACTTTTTGATAAAGAAAGACAGTAGTAACAATAATTTGTATATTCTAAGAACATAGTTACTGTATTTTGTCTCCAGAGAGATGATTAATTAACTTAGAGAAATTATAGAAGTCTCACAAAGACGAAACTATTCCTCCGAGAAACATATTATATTGAAGTATTGAAGTTGAAGTATATAGGATGGTTATCCTATAAAAAGACTTCCATATCTTAATTGAAGAGAGTAGTCGTTGAACTAATTTCGAAGTAAGACTGATAGTGATTTTAAACCGTACATAAAGCAACAAAAAAAATAGCTGGGATGGTTGTTATATTATATACGAAGTTGCTTTAATAGTTTTAGAAACATAATCAAGTAGGTACTTTGTACAAGTTGTACATTTAGACGTATTCTTAAATGTATTTTCTGTGTAATGATAAATAAGTACAGCAATTAATATGATTTTAAATACATGTAACTACCTTAATGTACTTTGTACGTGCACTTTGGTGTCATAAAAGTAGGTAAAATTAGAATAATCTACGCAATTAAACGTGTGCTTACCTTGATATATGAAGATTGAATAATATCGATCTTTGAACTGATTTTTTCAGGGTTCATTTATTGCACTATAAGCAATGATTATTTAAATTTTTTTTAGAAATAAATATGTTTTTTAAATTATCAATCATTTCTCAGAATATACCAATGCTTAGTTTTTTCTCTCGATAGTTTCAAAACATACTAGCCTAATTAAATATTTGTGAATGGCAGCGACATCTATTGTACATCGGACAGATTAATTACTCACGTATACGCCTTTGCCGATACAACTGACGTCAGGCAATATCTGTACCTATAATGAATGTTTAAACCTTAGCCCTGACGTGTTTTAATAAATTCATTATATATGTATGACGTCTTTCTCAAGAAAGATAGTTCATTTCATAATATATATATTATATATATATATATATATATATATATTATATATATATAATAATATATACGTATTTATTCCAATATATGGAGAGGTTAGTGCAGTCCCACATACTTCAAATACAGCATACATTGAATTATAATACATGTAAGTACCGAGATAAGATATAAAAATAAATAAGATATATTGACAAAAAATTGATGAATGTAAGAGAAAATAATAACACGCTTCCGTGCTGGACGGAGGCTGGATCAAATCGGCGTCCAGAATGTGCATATTCTCGGAGTTGTTTTTCTTTTCACTCATTTCTGCCACCCTGTACCTTACAAGGGTTACAAAGCTGAGAACTCGCCCCTTCGTGAGCAAAGCGGAAGCACTGCAATGTCTGGACAGACCAAACGTAATGCCGAAGGCGCTATTGTATTGGACACGAAGACTTTCCATACTGCTTTTTTCGTAGTTTTTCAGAATTTAAGTTGCAGAGAGCACGTATAGTTCTTTCCATTTCTTCTTTTTCTCAGCCACAATTGTTCCACTGCTGGACATAGGCCTCTTCTAAAACTTTACAATATTTTCTATCTTGGGCTATTTGTTGCCATCTTCGACCAAGCTGGACAATTTCATCTTTTTTATTTTACTTTTTATTTTTATTATTATTTTTTTTTAAATAGAGATGCGAACACGGAATATGTGTCACATCAATATTCTTACTATTTTCAAAGTAATCTAAACGCTTGTACTATGAAAATAGAACTAACTTGCTAGTCTGGAGTGAGGTTCGAACCCGCGACCTTTGGATCACGAGGCGAGTGTCCTAACCATAAGACCAACAAGCTACTCGACATCTGCCCAACTTTTTTGTGGCTTCCCTACTCTTCTATTCTTGTTCCAGGATCTCCATTTTAGGATTTTTGGTGACCATCTAACACTGTTGGTAACCATTGTTCGGCGTATAATCTCCTCATTTTTAATTTTGTCACGGAGACTGACTGCATTTGTCTTTCCATTGCATTTGTCTTTCCATTGAGGACACAGTTTCAAGGCCATATGTCGTCACTGGTGAGATACATAGACTTTAGCTTTTAAATTTATGGGCACTTCTCTATTTTTAAGTATATACTTTAACTTGCCAACGGCTATCTAATAAGTATATATAAACTGTGCGTACGAGGTACATTGTTTCGTTAAACCCGTAAATAAAAACACAACGAAACAATGTGCTTACGGCTTATACGTATTAATTTGATTGTCTTTCTTAAGTGAAAATATGTCGACACAACGATGCGTAGAAGGCAAGAAAGAGCGCATTTTTTACGGCGATACTGCAAAGGCGAAACCTTCTGACTTTTAGGCTGAGAGCTCATATTTTCCAATTAATGTCGAGATCATCCACCACCGATGTTTTCATATTGCATATAAAATGTTTAAATTTACATTTAATGAACTTTATTTTCCAATTACCATAAACTTATTCATATAAATAGAAATAGATTAAATTTATATGTCCTGTTAACTGTAATAAGTGAACTCTTTAGAGATTACGTCGTTTAATAGGAAAATAATTGACCTTTTCATTTCACTGAAATCCTGGCAACATGATTATCTCCACCAGCTGCGTACGTCATGGAGAAAGACCTTTGCGGGAAAAAACCATATTTTAAAAATATTAAGGTGGTGTGACTCCTTAAGTATGAAGTAATACAATCCCATTGTACAATACAAAACGTATATATAGGTATGTTAAAAAAAAATAAAAAACGTGAAGATCATTTTGAGATACAAGCCACGGAATATTCAAGAAAAAGTAAACGTTTTTGATTACATGAATAATAACATGCCACCTTAAATATTAAATATTTAAATATAAACACTCATTAATCAATCACAGGGCAATCCCCGAACATCGCTGGGTATTTTCCTATCGCTTAACATTGCTATTTTTTTTCATCGAGATAATCAAAATTGATTTGTTTAAATATTAATCTACTCTTTCGACACTTTTCTTATCTGGTTAATAAAATGTGCATCAAAATAAATGGGTTTTTATGTCAATTTTGTTTATGAGTAGTCAATTTTTTAATTTTTATCAAAAAAGTTATTCTTCAAATGCATAAGGCGCATAATGGTATTGTTGTGACACATATCACAACACATCAGCCTTGATGATGGAATTGATGGAGCTTAGAAGAACCCACCACAGCCTACCACAGAGCCAAGCAGCAAGCAATTGGTGACAGCCAATTGCAGACGCCATGGCCATGCAGTGGTCACCATTGACCGCCCATGTACTCGTACAGCCGCCCGCGGGGCATAGCAGCAAACAATCGACGATAGCCGATTGCTATAAGTCGACCACAGTCAAAAGACCATTCCCTAGCTTTGTCCGGTAAGAAGAAGTGCGGGAAAGTTGCCTGGCAAGCCTGTATTATAAGCCTCAATATGATATTCCAAATAAATACATATTTTTTAGTTTAAAAAAGGTTACGTACTTACTAGAAAAACTTCTTTTGTGTCCATTTTTTGCATTGTATCAACAAACATATTTTTTGCGCACATTCTTTTGAATGCGGTTTAACTATAGTTCCCTTTATTATTTTAAAGAAAAATAGAATGCCATAAATTTTTTTAAGCTGCATTCATTAATTGTAGTTAAGATTATCAAATGAACATTCAAATTGAGAAAAGAAAATTATGCTGAATAATTAAACTTAAACTAAATTCAGTATGAGTAAAAGACAGATCCTGTTAGTTATTTTCAGGCTTCCATTTGTTTTCTACGCTTTCGTTCCGAAAAATTCCGTTTTCCGAGCTAATTATAATGTGGTGTGGGAGCTATATGCAATACATCACATACATTGACATAAGGAATTATACATACATATTTGTAGGATTTTATATTACATAATAATTGTTTTTTGTCCTGATTGATGACGTTCGTAATTTATGAATTAAAAACGTAGATATTATATAACACGACGAAAAATATGCATGACAAAATAAACACAGATAAATTTTACACTCATAGTACGTCACCAGATATAGATGTTAGATAAAGATTCTTAAAAATAATAATTGGTAAATATACTTATCTGCGTGACGTTAATATATTTAAGTGACAGGTTATCTTACAAGTGTGCAGTATTACAAAATGTTAAAAAAATAAATGATAATAATAATAATTAACTGGTTCAATACAAAAATAGTAGGTATGCTCAGTCTCAATAAAGAAGTGTCACTGTTATAATCTAGGATAGGTTGATTTAAATTTTTATATAGGATAAAAAATCATACTCAAAATATTCTGAATATACAAAAACTAGTCTAAGAAGGAATTATTAAAGAATTTAAATAATTTTCAGGCGTATTTTAGAGCAATGTAATAATTCGGAAGAAACTCATAGACACACATAAAGGATATTGTTTTAAAAACTCAGATAAAAATAAAGATGTCTCATTACTACATCAATAGTGACATCTGGATTAAATTATGGGAATGTCAAAGCTTTCGACTGCAGACGGTGATAGTAAAAATACAACCCACATACGAAACAAGGTGTGCAAGTTAAACATACATAAAACATCCAAAATTTGATAGATGTGGTAGACTATCATGGGTGGAATTAGCGAACGTTAAATTGCGTAAAGTGATCACTTAAGTCAGGCTTCTATACCTACTTTCCCATATAAAAATGTAGTTTCGTCACTGTGAGACATCTATAAAATATATCTTGAATAACAAAAAACAAATAGCTAATATGTGTTTTTCTATCCAAATTTTTATATTCTGTTACTGTTTCTTTAGTATTTAAGCAGGTTAATAGAAGAGTTACTTTTTAAGATTTAATAAATTGTATGTTATTTACTTCTTCTTCAAATATAGCAAAATTATTTTGTGGTAACATAATTATCCTGACGAAGAAGCCATTGGCTTTGAAACACGTTGAATTTTTTTCAATAAAAAAGTGTTGTTTACAAAGTTTTTATATAAATTGTATGTTATTTAGTTTATTAGACGTATTCAACTCTAGGGATTTATCTACAGAAAAACATTTATAAAGTTATATTGTGGGTCTAAATTTTATATTATTTTGTTATTAAAACATGTTAAGTCAAAGAAAAAAATTCTTTTTTTTAAATAGATAAGCATAGACGAAATCCGTGTCATAAAAATATTATTACTTTTTAAAAGTAAAAAGCCTGTGCTATGAAAATAGGACTAACTTATTGGTTTCCTGGAATGTAGCTCTAACTCCTAAATACTTATCGAATCCTATGACCAACAAGAACGTCAAATTACTATACATTTTTTATAAAAATTGATGGTTGCATAATTGTATAAAATATAGTCTACATACATGTACAGAAAGCAACGGCTAAGATTATACTTAAATAAATTATTGCAATAGTAAATTACAACTTCATAATGAGCAATGAGGACGGACCCACCGCTTACCCAGGACCGATTTATAAGCAAAAACTCCAATATCGGTCTTTCTCATTTGCCGCCAGGTTGGAATTTTTTAATGCTAAAGGCAACCGTGCAACCCAGCGTTGCGAATCTGAGTTGGCCGCATGGCTGCCATCCAAAATTTTACCCTTATTGTCCCGTCAGTTCACTTCTATATTATTTAAAAATATATACATAAACCACCAAAATATTTAAATACAGTAAGCATTAACATGATGTATACAAAATAAAAAGTATATAATAACACGATATAAAAATACAACGGATACACAGGATAATACAGGTAAGGGGCAAACAGGCCGGGACATTTGAGGGTACAGGAAAAAGGAAACTCTCTTTTGGGTTAAACAGACAACACAAAAATAAGTACATAAAAATATGGAATAATTACGCACACGCACAAGCAACTTGATAATACAGAATATTAATGAATATATCCGTTAAGTTATTTCTCTGCCTAAAATCTTCTGTGTGTATTCTCAAATAATATAAGCCGCCATTTTGTCAAACAATTTTTGGTCTTATATCAACCGGAGGAGCGCCTCCACACATTCGAAACCTATCCATTGGCATATATTTATTTATTTATTTATTTAATTTATTTAATTTATGGTACAAATACAGTTCTTATATATAAAATATCAGATTAAACATTTTTTTTAAATACTTGGTAGTCATGTAGACCTCATCAGTGAAGAGAAGCTCTTGAGTCTGATAGGTACATAGGGTATACAAGTTATTTATTAATACAGTAAAAAGGTAAATTGATAATGAAAGTATATGAGTTATTTTGAAAAAAGCAAAAAGTTTAAATGATTTATGAATTTAAATTTGATTTTAGGAAAATTTTAATTTTTTTGATTTGCTCTGAGAGGTTACTGATGCATCGTATCTCGATAGGTAAGTTATTATAGTAATTAATGGCTTTATAAATATAGTGATGCTGCATTTGGGTTGTTTTACATTTCGGCATTATGAATTGTTTTCCATTTCTCATAAGTTTGAAATATTCCTGGTTTTCTGTAAGGTTTCTTTCTTTACATATTTTTAATATGGAAACTTGCTTGAAAATATCATCTACGTTCGGTACTGGAAACAATTTAAAGGGATCTTTTGTTGGAAATGTAGATTTTTTTTTCAGTATTACTTTAATGATAATTCTTTGTGATATTTTTACTGAGTTTATGTTTTTCTAATAATAACCTCCCCATCCGATAACACCGTATATGAGTAGAGAGTGAACAATTGCGTAATAAACATTTTGAATAATTTTTGTACTTAAAATATTTCTTAATCTAACGAATATGTAAATACGTTTATTATCCAAGTATTACTTCTTTTGTATACAGGTTGTCCACATGCTTTTACACCCAACATTAAAATGGAGACTTTGTTGGAGGAGCCGATCTGTATGAAGAAATATAAGTTCAAGTTAACAAGGAAGCGGTGAGCTCTGGTGCTCTAAGATCCACTTTGGAAAAATAAAGATACGGCCATAAAGAGTAAGATGAAAATATATAAAGCATGCGTAAGACCAATAAGGACATACGGCATTCTAGAAAGAGCAGACATAATTAGAGCTAAACAAAAATTGAGGACTACCGAGATGAAGACAGTGAGGATGATAGCAGGCAAAACTCTGACGGATCGCGTGAGAAACACCAAATTAAGAAAGATATGTGAGACTAAGGACATTGCACAATGAAGTAGACAGCGAAGGAGCGACTGGTATGATCATGTTCATAGAATGAGACTCCCTTGTACCTATCGCACTACATAGTCAGCCTGACGGAAAGATAACTGGGAATCCACCTCACAGGAGACGCTATCCTCTGGAGGATACACCAAATCGGCCTATTAAAAGGAAGATAAAAAAGAAGTTTTTTGGTCTGTTTCATAGTTTTTTGAGGCTTTTTTCCTGCTGAGTAGAATACGTACTCTTTATTAGGTCAAGGAAGATTATGTGAAAATTGCCATCTTATGGGGTTATCTAACTTATAAATTTTCATGAACAATCTTGACATCAGAATGCTTTGATGCTCATAATCATCACAATTGGCTCTACAATCTTTGGTGGGTCTTCTTCAAGAGTCTTCCTCCACTGATCTCGGTCTTATGATAGTTCTCTCAAGTTATGAATATCCAAGGTAGATGAGTCTTTGAAAACATCTTAATTTGGGCCTTCCTACGCATCTTCACCCTGAATTCAGCAGATATATGAAAGACGTCCTCGTTGAAGGCTCTCTCAAATACTGACAAATAGTTAGAATGAGAATGAATCCAAAGAAGGAACAAATAATGTCTAAATGAAGAGAATGAACAACAAAAATTAGTCTGAATATTACATTATAAAACTTTTGGTGTGACTAAATATTTATATATCTTTCTAGTTAGTACATTGTATGAATATTCCCATTCAGGAAATTTTCATTTCAATAATAAAAAAAAAACAACATAATTATTCATTAATAAAATATTTGATTTGAAGCCATTCGCAAAATTAAGCAGATTTTCGGGGACGATACAATGGCTCAAATACAGAGACAACACAGTGATTTAAAGGTTAATGTGCTTTCTATATTCGGGCTTATGAGTATCTCACAGAGAATGGCATGGTACAACCGCTTCAAAGGTGACAGCTAACCGCATCTCGGTTAGCACTAAACAAACTGAAACAACAATGTGACATTCCAAATGCGAATTTGGTCAAGGATCGTCGTATTAGAGCACAAGGACTTGAGAGAGTAAGTATAGGATAGGCCCGTTTAATTTTGACCGAGAATTCAGGCTTGAAAAAAGTGTCAAACTACCGGAATGTTGGCAGCGATCTATTATTTTCATCTTATTTAAACACAGCATCTTCAGGTTTCTATCTCTCCCAACAGGCACCGTGTGATTTATGGCTATTCTGCAAATTGATAATGGAGAAAATACTATGCGATACGCGACGGACCAGCTGAACACCAATGAACAAATGTTTCCAACAATGGCGGGACCGCTGGGAGAAGTGTGGCATTAGATACCAAGGGGCCATGAAAGAAGTCAAAGTAAGCATGGTATGGATGAATGATGCGAGAAAGAAAATGCTCGGGGACTTGGAAGGAATCGAGCATCGTTCCCTTAGACACGATGACCTCATTAAGGATGGTACCAACCTCGGACTCTTCCGGTTGTTCGCTCGGATGTGCGTGTTTTGCGCTTGGAGCTCCTCCCTGAGAGAATGAAGAATGAATGAGACTGTCGATTGTGGACCTGTGGACGTCTGGATTGAACCGTCTCGTTTTCTATTTTATCCTTCTCCTATAGGGAAAGTATCCTGATATCATTTCTGCCCATCCCTCACTGTCCCTCCTTTCCACTGTTTAAATTTTATATTTTGATATAAAATTTAAACAGTTAAAATATGGACCATTAGTAAAAAACATGTCAACCTGGCGACGTATGAGTAGTACCGATATGGGATCTTTCGCTCATAAAACGGGAATGCGGTGGGTGAACTGCCAACGAAGGTTTGATATTTTTTGAACAAATGGTACATTGATCTACTGATTAGCGAAGTACCGGGTCTAATAATCCCTCTGATCTAATCCCGCCCTAAGAATGATGAGAATTGTAAAAGTTAAAAAATCTGAATATTACATTTAGGCAGGATACTAATTAAAAGAAGCTTTTTTTTAATTGCAATAAATCTTACATAATTCTTGTAATGTTTATTTTAATAACTGTCGTCATGACACTCATGATCTACGCATGTACAATTAACATAGTCGATCTTAAAAAAAAACATTCCCATATTGACTATTCACACGCTTCAATATGTATAATATCTTCAAATGATATTATTAATATCTGATTAAATTGATAATATCGGCATCTTATAAGTGGAATGGATTAATAATATCTACAGAAGCAATCCAATTGATAAGACTGATCCTCGCACGTATACATAGGTTTATTGAATCAGTGAAAAACTATTGTGTTTAGTTCACAACCCCAAAATGCGGTTCTTCTGTAGTGCTCTACTGTTGATGGTTATAGTGGCGGTAGTTTCAGGTGATTTCATCTCATAATTAAAGGAAAAATATGCTTTCTCACACTAATATTATAACTTACCTACTTATATATTATAACGTGTATTATCACCTAGAATCTAAACGAAATATTATAAATCGAGTACATTTAATGCATAACAAAGTTTTAGTAAATTGTTGTACCAAAAATTTTTTTTTATATATATGTGTATTCTAAGAACATAATTACTGAATTTTTCCGCTGGGGGATTATTATTTTATTAAGATAATTTAAAGAAGTCTCACAGAGATGAACATATGAAAAAATATATAATATGATATATAAAAATACATACTGCTCTATATATGTTAAAGAATTCGGAAGAATATCATATATACATTAAAAATAATATTGCTTAAAACTCCACATTAAAATTATATATATATAAAAAATAGAGGTATAATTACCAGCTGCAAAATCTAGGTAAACTATTTCATGAGAAGGACAACAGATATTTCTAGCGTAGCGTACCCATCAAATGGAAGGTTTCAATTTGGAACATTTATACAACATTTAAAAATTTGAAAATATGTGGATGTTCTTACGATGGAATTGGTGAACGTTGCATTGTGTATTGTGTGATCACATGAGTGATCACGTAAGCCAGTTCATACAGGTTTTTAAACCCTGGACCATCATATAAAAGACTGCCATACGCGTTTCTCATAGAGTAGCTTCGTCTCTGTGAGACTTTCATAATTATCTTAATTGTTATACGCTATTTTGTATTAGCTGAACTGCACCCTTTCTTCATGGAATACAGAGACGGGCAGAGGTATTTCATCGCTGAAGACAGAAATGGTAAACTTCAAATAGTCGACAGGCTCGCTACGGACCGGGATTCCCGATTCACGGCTTCGAGTGATGTCGACTTCTTCCTTTACACGAGGTACATATATCTGAAACTACCATACCATAAATTGTTTGTACAAGCAAGCTTTTCGAAGAACAGCCCACTCCTTGCGTTTCTATTGAGAAGATTTGTACACGTCCTTTTGCTTTTGCCATTGATGGCAGGTAAACTAAGGGTTTTCCGGTGAAATATTTTAATCTATTTTTTGGCCTCCCTCCTTTCTACAAATTTAAGGGACCTGGCATGTATTTTTATTTGATATAATAATTATAAAATATTTCATTTTTGTAATTATGTTGGCATCGAATGTTTAAATATATTATAATCTCTCGTTCAATGTTTTTTGTAAATTTATTTTGCGTACATTTTGCGTACGTAATTATGTCGAGATGAGGCCCTAGTCACTTGTGGAACAGATGTGAGGGAAAGGTAGCTGTTGATATGTTATATATTATAAATGACATGATTTAAATAAGACATTTGAAACAAGGAGAATAAAATACACATTTAACTCTCAAGTCGTCACTCATAGGAGACATTACTCGATTTAATAGTATGTTATTGATGCAGTAAAATACCAGAAAAAGTAAGTTTACCTGTTTGACGGATATGGATTTATCTTTTCCCTTGCCATGTAAATTTCATTTTTAATCATCATAAATTGTTCAGTTCTTCATAAATTATTTACTTTCTATTTGAACACTGAAGAGTGACATATTTGTCAACACTGAGTTATTAGGAAAATTCATATCATTCCTTTACAATTTTCAAAATATTAGCCCTAAGTTAGTTGTCAAATTGCGATACTTTTCTGTATTTTACGTTATGAGAGTAGCTTGTGGGTGTAGTGGTCTTGAAGCTCGCCTAGTGACCTGATGGTCGGTGCTTCGAGCACCGTTTCCAGAGCAACATAAAGTTAGTCCTATTTTCACAGCAAAAGCATTTATTTCGTTATACAAGCTTATTTTGAGAATAGTGACATGCATTTCTTGTTCGCATCTGTATTTAAAAAAAAAACGCAAATACCTACCGGACACGATAGAGAATGTTTAATATGCGTGAATTAAAAATAACTTATTTTTTTTAAAAGGTATTCATTATATTTACAAACCGAGTTATAAATAATTGGTTGCGTGTTAAGTTTTAATTCAAATATTGTGATCTGTCTCCTGATGCAAAAATACTTATTGTGTATTATAATACAGTACACGTTTTGACGATATTTTTTATATTTTATTTTTAGAAGCAATCCAACGACAGCATTTGTTCTTAAAAATGGTGACACAACTAGCTTGAGTTCTTCCAAATATGACAAAAACAAAGCAACGAAAATAGTTGCTCACGGATGGAACAACGACGGAAATAGTGACGTCAACAAACTCGTCACGGCTGGTGAGTTGGCAGCCATAATTATTAATTGTTGAACATCTTAAGATATAAATATTAAGAAATGCTTATCATAGATATCATAGAAATATAATAAAAAGTCAAGATATGTAGGCTATAATAATTATGAAAAAAGGAAGCAACAATTCATAGCAAATAAATTGTTTAAAGCTTACCTCGCCGCATTGGACGTCAACGTGATCTGCGTGGATTGGGGCAAGGGTGCCAACGGACTTTATGGCACCGCTGTCAACAACGTCCCCTTGGTCGCAGCGTGGACCGCCAACCTCATTGACTGGTTGATCAGCCAGGGGTCCAGTGTGTCCAACTTCCACGTCATGGGTCACAGTTTGGGAGGTCACATCGCCGGTCAATCTTCCAGAAAGGTCACCGGAGGAAAAATTCCATACGTTACTGGTGAGTACTGCCTAAATCTGATATCGAGCCCTAAAATTATTTTAAAATTAGATTAAAAACATATCATGATTTGTTTCCACGACCTTCCATAATAGGTCAATCTTCGAGAAAGCTCACCAGTGAGCAATTCCATATGTAACTGGTGAGTACCCAAGTTTAATATAACGTGTCGCATCAATATTTTTACTATTCTCAAACTAAGCCAAAAGCCTGTGCTATGAAAATAGGTTGCTTCAAGAAAAAAGGTTAATTTCAAATAAATAATTTGCTGGTGTCCTAGAATGGGGCTCAAACCACCGTCCGCCAGATCGCTAGTCAAGCATCATGACTACAATTTAAAAACTTGTTGAGAATATTATTTTGGGTTTCAAATTTAATTCAGAATTCTGTCACCGTCCAGCACATTATTTTATAGAGAATTCTGAGGTTGATTGACACCGATACAGTTGGTCATTGGTATCACTTAATTGATCAATACTCTTGGATTACCTACTACCTTAAATATCACTAGATAAAAATATTGTTACTGAAGTGAAAAAATGATTATTTACTTTCATTTTCATGTAGGCTAAAATTAAATGAAGGAAATACTATCTTTATAATTATGAACACATTCAATTTTTGTGTTAATAGCGTTTGATCCCGCTGGTCCATCTTGGGGTCCAGGAACAGATCGTATCAATCCAAATGATGGGCTCTATGTGGAGATTATCCACTCCGATGTCGGATATCTCGGTATCAAGGAACCCGTGGGAGATAATGATTTCTACCCCAATGGAGGTCAGGGCATGCCTGGTTGCCCTCCAATCGACATCGGCTGTTCTCACTCTAGATCTTACCAGTACTTTGCATCTTCCATCGATAATACCATGTTCATGGCGAACCAGTGCGGGAATGTGGATGAAGCGCTAAATAACAAGTGCTCCAATCTGAGTAAACTCCATATGGGGGGTTCTAAAGTGAAAGCTATGTAAGTTTATTTCGTATATATATTATATTATTAAGACAGACTAATAGGAGACTTAAGACAAAAAATTTGTTTGCGAGTCAAAATATTTTCCTAAAATTGGTTATGTATGTAATTATCGATATATTAGATTAATACGACTCTATATCAATTAGATTGTTTTGCCAGTTAGTTTATAGGCCAGCTCCGTGTTACAGAAGTTTACTTATGATATTTGCGAAAAAATATTTTAAAAAATATTTTAGATTAATCAATTAGGTATACATTAAAAATTTAATTATAAAATTTTATATAATTAAGTGACCCAATATTAAATTTAATTAGTACAAAGATTGTAAAAAAAATACTGCGTAGTTTCTAGCTCAGTAGTATAAATTTAAATGATGTTTGAAATGTTAAATTTATTTACAGCCGCGGCATTTTCCACCTGACGACAACGGCAAATTATCCCTACTACCTCGGTTGAAAAGTTGAGAATATTCAAGAATCGAATACAGAAAATATTAATACCACTCTGTATCAGTTCTGAATTGTTCATTTATATTATTGATATGTTTATTATAATGTACTTTTGGTAATAAGTTATAATATTAATTTTATACGTAAAAAAATTATTTGAAAATAAAAGTCTTGAAAATTTCTCATAAAGGTATAACATATTTTATTTTTATGGCTCCTAAAAAACATTTAGTGCAAGTCTGAGGATATTGAATCCTACACCACTTTTAGATATGTAGTCTACATTAAAATTATCAAAACTCTAAGAAAATATTTTATTAAAAATTAAGAAATGATAAGAATTGCCAGTATTAACCAGAATATCACATTCCGTTTGAATGCCGATAGGCGAGTTTCTAAATATATCAGATTTAATTTTATATGTCACGGAATGACGTAAATCAAGAAAATTGACGCGTGCATATGATTAAAGTAGATGCAAATCGCATTTTATGATACGTATCTCTTAGTGATAAAAAATGTCCCGGGATTTTTTAAATTTCCTGAAATTTAAGGCGGTTTCTTGACAGTTTCATGGCCGATGATGGCGTCCATGGAACTGTCAACAATTAGTTCAAGGAATAGACGGCGGAAATTTTTGACTAGGGTATTATTAAGCTCATTTCCAGTATCCTATGGAGATTTTGTTAGAAATTAGTAAAATATATGACTGCAATTGTAAGTCGAAAAAAAATTAAAATCTCTTAAATTATTTTGTAATAAGAAAGATAGACTGAGTATTTTTTTATGAGTTTATGAAAAAAAACTATTCATAGTTTTAAAATGGCTCTTGCGTATATATGAATATGTATGTCATGTAATAATCGAGATTTGCAAACACAATTTGATATATATATGATTAATTGCGATATCAACTGATTAACTTCTTAAAAGACACCTAATTTTTGTAATTCGATTGGTATCTTGTTTGAAATTTTTTTCCCCTTTTTAACTTTCATTGATGTTGGTATTTAAATTTAATTACACTATTATGATTTTCAGATAAGATGAAAAGTACCTGATCCACCGTTTTCTTGATTTCACGTAGCTACACTACTTTTCTTTTATATTTAAAGTCATCTTATTTTGGAAGTATCGCCAAATCTATTTCACTATTAATTATTGTTCTCATTATTCCAATATTGTTTTATGTGCTAAAATAATACTTATATTTTGATGTGCTTTACGTATATATATATTTTTTTTTACATATACGAGTAGATATATAATAACCTACATAAATTTCTGCAAGTAATGTTTGAAAAACTATATTTTATAAAATATTTATATATAAAACTATATATAAATATTTTATAAGAAATATTCTGAAGCAGTCGTATGTAATATAAACATATAAGGAAATATTTATATATACATATAGTCAACGATATATTCTAATAAATACATAATTAATATTAAATATGTTTGGCACAGCACAGGAAACTAATTTAAATAACATATATTTTTATACAAATAAAAATATCAGTAAACGTATATGAAAAATATTTTTATTAATTAAGATCACATTCACATAAATACCTACATACAATCTAATATATAAAATAATGTTAGATAAATCGTGAATTCATTTTAGTATTATGTAGTTTTATGTCATCATAGAATTCAGTATTGGTTTTTCTTCATTAAACAGTAGTATTCATTATTCATTTAACAGTAGTAGTCTAATTTTCTATGTAGTAAGGTGGTTCACTATATGTGTTCAGCGCAAATATGCCAATTCTGAAAAAAAAACAACATGTCACTTTCTTTTGCCATAATGATGAATTTGATAATAATTTAATAATAATTTAAAATAATATTTTAATGGTTGGCGTCAAGAGTAAACAACGTACTCTGGTTTAATTTTGGATCCTCCTAAGTACAAAGTATGATTTCCAGTACAGTTTTCAACTCCTGCTATTGCGTGTGCTGTAGATTGGCACTGTTGAGCCATGAATTTGTGGTTGTCTATGGAGTAGGCTACAAATTCTCTGGACCGCTCATGACAGCACAGGGAGTCTAGTAAATCGCACCCTGGTTGGTATCGTCCGCCATTAACATAAAAGTCATTGTGGCCAATTGCGGCGACCAATCCGTAGAGACCAGCATTTGTATGGATAACTTCTACGTACTTGGCGTCAGTTTTTCTTGTTCTTTCGCTCTTGGAGCCCCATCCTGGATTAGCTGGATCCATTGCTAAAATGATAATTTTATTTGTCATTATTCGGTTTCGTTAACGCCGAACGAGTGTCTTTGCTTCGTCATCGACGTAGCGAGGAGACCGCCTTAGCATTAAAAATGCCAACCTGTATGGCGAAAGAGTAAGGCCGATATAAAAGCTTTTTCTCATATAACGGCAATTCAGTTTCAGTTTCAATTCAGTTGTGTTACCGAAAATATATTTTTTGAAGACATTTGAAATATTTGACAAAAATGGAATTTGAAATTTAATAAAACTAAACATTACGTTGCATTTACAACTTTAATCAAGAAGGACTAAAAGTATGCGGAGTAAAAATTATTGAAAAACGACAAATCACTAGTACATTAGAAGACACGCGATGGTGGACTTTGCAAAAGAAGCATGCTAGGACACAAACATGAGGCTCTAATTATCAAGACGCGCAGTCTCATTTTGAAATAACTACTGTGGATAATGGAACTCTATCATTTTCCTCAAACGTTCAATTTATTAGAAATATTCAAAGAAGAGAAGAGAGCTAAGAAGACAAATTCGTTGTCCAAGTCGAAGAATAGAGAGGAAGAGAAATTACCTGTTGGAGTTGGACATACCAAATGGAAACAGAGACAAGTAATTACTCCAGAGACCATCTCTTTGAGATACCATTAAAATGCAAGAGTAAGTCATTTGGGAAAGAAGAATATGAATGAATGTAAAGAAAATGTGATGGCGATTAAGTTAGTAAGCACGAATAGTGAATACTAAAACGTTAGGATCTACAAAAAACTTTCCATTTTGTTGATTAATCGATTGATTTTTTATCCTTACATGTAACGTATTCTACTTGTCCACGTGTGCAAGACCTGGCAGCGATGCCGACCAACTGCCCTCCCAGACTGTGCCCGAGCAGGTGGATGTCGGAGAAGCTGACGCCCAGGGTGTTCAGCCAGTCGAGGAATCCCCCAAAGCTGCGTCCAGCCACCAGAACATTTTGAATAGCTGTCACGTAATCCGTTTTACTCCCGGCAGACCAATCCACAGTTATTACGTTAACATCCATCTCGTTTAAAAATGCTACGGAAAAAATTACACTGGTCAAAGAAATAAAAATAAAATAACTTTTCATTATTGTTGATGTGGGAGCTTTAAAAAAGTATAATGTGTGTCTCTTAGGGTACACGAGGGATGCGAAGTAAGTGGAGCCGGGGTGCTACTTTTTGTAATTATCTTCTTGTGGCGCATTAAAGGTAAAACTTTTATTGACATTGTAGCGGACATACGTGTAACGGGAAGCAGCACGTAGCGGAAATGTAAAACCACGAAATGCGCGAATGATTGGTTATTGAAAATTAGAATTGTTTTTTGAATTACGATTATAGGTTTGTGTTTGGATTTAATTTAAATGTCGATATTTTTGCAAAAAACGATATGATTGTCAGATATTAGTTTTCAAAACAAAAAACATTCATTCTTTCGATATTCAATGTGGCTGTCAAAGTTTCGAAACTTTTGAATACTGAACCATTTTAGGCCGAAAATCGATAAAGCATGAAAGTGGGTAGAAAATTTTTAAGGGGACTTTTTTTGAAAATGCATACGTTATTTAATTCGTCGCAAAGACATCTAACTCTTATTTTCACTATCACAAACCAATTAGCACCACTTCATAAACAAATATGAACAAAATTTAACTACATTAAAGTATTATAAATTAAATTTATTATCTCGTTATTGTTTGTTAATAGTATTATTGTTTTAATATAGATTTTTAAACAAAAAGTAAATACACATGAATAAGCATAATCACACCAATAAAGTATAACTTCTACAATGCGTACATGAGTATCTACACGTTCCTACATTTTTTTTTAAATTGAAATAATTTTTCTACTTCATATATCAATTATTTTTTGTTTTAATATTGAATTTTGTAAAATAAATATCTTGCAATGACCAAATAATATTTAGAGAATTCAAAAACATTTATAGGACCGGAGCATTTATAAAACGTGAAAGTCGTAACTCTCAACCTTTGATCAGAGCAATTTGTGACAAATGAATATGTGAACTAAACATACAAAACAGCTATTCCTCAACGTACATGTTAAATCTCAATAGTTTTTTTGACATAAATATAGATTATGCCGATTTTAGCGCTTATACACGATAATTTTGTTGTGGGCTTAAATCATTTCTTTGCCTCCTAAATATTCAGTAGGTACCCAATTACCGTGGATCCCATATTTTTTGTCCCATAATTTTATTAAATGATCAGATTCTGTTAATAATTGTTAAGTGACGTAACGGATCAAACACTCTTATTATTGAAAAAATATACAATCTTTGCTTACACATATGTATATTTGTCGATTAATTTTTTTATACACATATCTTCCTTTAAATAAAAATAATAACACTACACAATTTATCTAGCGTCATTTTCGTAAAAAAAAATATTAAAATTGTCCACACCACTGGATACAATAATATTATAAGTTTAGGAATACAAGTAAAAGCCGTTGATCAGATATTGTTAAATAAAGAATATATTGCATACCTTTTCGAATTACCGTGTTTGTACCAGATGCGATATCTTCTGTCCATCCATGAACAGTGAACTTAATAGGTTTCGTAAGGTCAAAGTTTGATGATTGAATGCTCTGAATGTCCCCTTTTGTTATCACCTCGGCGATTTCCGGATTATTTCTGATAATATTTTAACGATTAATTTTGTTTAGTAAATATTTTAATCAAATTCAGTGGAGATTAACAAAACACAATCATTGAAGAATATAAAGGGTTAGATCACAGATTAAGGTCATGATGTCATTATCACCGTTAAAAAGCGTAAATGATAATTTTTGGGCCATATTTAAATTCGCAGAAATTCCTACACGCATAATTGATGGACAGAAAATATTCTTGAATAGAATATAAGAGAAAAAAAGGCAGCCGAGGACATCGATAGAAGAAATTATAAATTAAAAATTACACACAATTTAAGAATAATTACCGACCTATTTATTGATCGGTATGTTTATTATAAAATAAAATAAAATAAATGACAAATGTACCTATATGTATTGCATATTTTAATAATATTTTTTTATACCTTGTATATAAGTAGTACACAATGTCTTCATCAGGTTCAAATAACTTGTCCGAGGTAGGATTATGGTGCAGATCAACATAATGCATTTTACCGTCGCTGTCAGGTATCCAGACAAATCTCGGTTCATCCATATCCAATGGTTGTCCATGGCCCCGAGCTAAAAAAATTGAATATATATTATTATTCATGTATATAATAATGATTAATTCAATATTTATACATTCGCGTATGCATCGTATTAAATAGTAAAGGAGAATAATAATTTTTAATCTTATTGTAAAAATTGATTTAAAATAGGTTTAGAGATCTAACGATCGGATAGGGTTGATTAAATCTACCTATCTGCCTTTTTAGTGGTTTATTATTTTATTTATTTATTTACGGACACTAACAGTACAAATAAAAATCTGGTTACGGGTAACAAGATTCCATGGAATTAACAAGTTATGTATTAATATTTAACAGCAATAACATAACAATATGCAAAAAATGAATGGCTTAAGTTGAGAGCAAACCAAGAGAGTCAAACAATTAAAATTAAATGTGGAATCAGGAACGGAGAAGAAAGGACAGATCTAATTTATAGAAAGAGGAAGGACAATAAAGAAAAAAAGATATAAAAAAATGTAGCATAAAGATATGCGATCTGAAGAAAAGAAGTGAAGAAAAGAAATAAAAATTAAATTTTTATTTGATTATATATGTACCTATTATTTCCTTATTATTATATATATTACTTACTTAATACCTACTTTACTTATTACTTACTTATTATTATATATATGTACCTATTACTTACTAATTATAAATAAATTGTCCATACATATATAATTATGATTATGTACATTTTATCATATGATTCTCTGTAAATGTAAAATATAATGATTCTCCTCTCCTACACACGAATCTATGCCACTCATGTAGAAGAGAAAAATCCACCATATGTAGAGTTCGTTCACTTTAAGAAAGCTATTTGAATTAGTGTGAGTAACAGTGCGTTTACAAAAACTCGTAACATTATTTTTTTGAGTAAATAAGAGACGCAAAAAATAAATATAAATATAATTTTAGTTTCTAAACTTAAAATAAGCATAGGTACAAGTGCTATAATCCGTATATATATATATATATCCGTTTTCAAAATTAATATGATTTAAAAACTGTTATTAAATAAAATGAAAACATTGACTACCTATATGTTTTTTCAAATAAAATACTCTAAATTGAAATTTTTAATATTTCTGTTTATTGAAAATAAAAACTAATAAGTGAATCCATTATCTATAATAATATCCGTCACTAACGTTATCAAGACGCTACTCTAGATAGCGCTCTTCTCCCAGCATTAACTGACTGCCGAAATATAGAATAAAAGAACATCATTTTTAATGGGTTATATCTAGTTTAAAATTAATTATATATAAGCAGGTATAATTATAGTTAAATGGTTTATAAATCTTTTAATTAATTTTAATCCATAAGATAAAATATTGTTGTCTGTATCGGACTCCAAATCCTCACCTAAATTTATATTAAATTGGTATAAGTCTATGGTCACCGTATCGTGATCTTGCAGACACCGTATCTTTAAATAAATAAATATTAAACAAAGAAACGACGGCTCCGCGTGACTGCCAGTGTAATACTGAAATGGCCAATGGAATTACTTTCAAAAAGGAATACCACTGTAGAATTTACGTTTTGCAGAGGGTATCATTCACACTAATGCAAATGGCTTTCATAAAGTGAACGGAACCCAACTGGCTCTATCTTGTAAAAAAATGTATTTGTAAAAAGTTTAAAAAGAAAAAAAAGAAATATATTATAATATTTATATTATTTCTAATAATAATATTTTTACCTTTATCCTTTAACATCCTTTAGGTTTTGCGTACGTAGTTTAATTAAAAAAAAAATTAAAACATAATCAATGTAAAATAAAAGTACGTAGGTACAATGAAGCGAAATTAACTGTTCATATAAACAAATAAAACCCATAAGATGGAATTTTAGAAATATGTAAATGTCTTCAATATAAATTTAAAAAACTCACCCGCTAACGTAAAGACTGCCACACAAATAACTAGAATGGAGGTCATTTTTCAATGAGCTTGTTTTAAGTTCTCGTCGATTATTTGATTTATTTATAGTGGCTACCAAAACTGATTATTCAACTCTTATATAAAAGGAAACAATTATGACAAGACTCTTTTAACGTCTAACCCATAACACTCCAATTTTAATTTATTTAGGTTTTATGTCTCTTATTAAATTGATTGAAAATAAGTTTTAATGGTAATTCTAGAACTTCTATAGTAAGTTCAATAAAAACGTGCATTCTCGGTGTATTGGAATAATAATCCTGACTAGAAGGGTAAAATATAAGTTGACTATGTATGTTTCATTGAAATTAGATAAGAACTACGTATGCAAATACGGAATTTATTTCTAAGTCTTCAAGTCATGATGGTAAATCCGCATTGGTATTGTCTGGATGTTACTTTAGAGATAGTATTTGTATCGAAATATTCAAAAAACAAGGGTTACTTAAAGGCATAACTATTTATTTGGTGAAAGTAGCTTATCCGAGAGCCATTATTCTTCGTATTAAAGATTTATTATATTAGGTCCTTACATATGAAATTGGCGTTTAGTATGGGAGGAACATAGAGCCGATTTTTTTTTATTATAATATATTTATTTAATCAAAGTATGTACCATTGCTATCTATGCACTTTTGCCATCTCATAGGAAGTTCATCGATCCCTTTACTAAAAAAAACATTCGGACGGGAATCAATAAAATCTTTGAAGGCGGTTTAGACTGCCCCATCGGAGTTGAATTTTTTCCCTTGCAAGAAGTTATCCAAATTTCGAAAAAAATGGTAATCTGTTGGGGCAAGGTCCGGAGAGTACGGTGGATGTCTTAGACATTCCAATTGAAGCTCCTCTAATTTGGTAGCCGTCTGTTGTGCAGTGTGTGGTCTAGCGTTATCATGAAGCAGCAGTGGCCTAGAGCGATTAACCAGCCTCGGTTGTTAGCAGCTAGCTTTTCCATCATGGTTTGCAGTTGCTGACAATAGACATCTGCCGTAATCGTCTGGCCAGATTTAAGAAAGCTGTAGTGAACGACAACAGCACTAGTCCACCAAACGCTCACAAGTAACTTTTTTGGAGTCAATTTTCGCTTGGGGCATGGTTTGGCTGGTTTGGCAGGGTTCAACCATTGCGATGAGCGCTTCCGATTATCGTACAGGATCCACTTTTCATCACAGGTAATGATTCGATTTAAAATCCCTTCATTATTGTGCCGGTTGAGTAATGCAACGCAGCAGTCAACGCGCGTTTGTTGATTTGCTTCACTCAATTCGTGAGGTACCCACCTTTCAAGCTTTTTCACCTTACCAATTTGCTTCAAGTGGATTAAAACAGTTTTATCACTAACACCGCAGCCTGCAGATAACTCGGATGTGGTTTGCGATGGATCCGCTTCCACAATAGCCTTCAATTCTTCATTATCAACTTTGGTCTCCGGCCGTCCACGGGGCTTGTTCTGCAGGTCGAAATTTCCAGAACGAAAACGTTGGAACAAAAAACGCACTGTGTTTTCTTTTGCGGCACCGTCGCCATACACATCATTAATCCTTCGAGCCGTTTCTGCAGCACTGGTGCCACGGTGGAACTCGTACTCGTAAATAACGCGATTTTTCAAGTTTTTCATTTTGTAAACTGAGTGACGCAAAGAAAAAAACAATTGAGGAAAAAACAAATGAATTATAATTTTCAAAACACAAATACATGAGTAAATAGCTGTACAAATTTGGATTTGGAATTCCTAACCAAAGAGAAGATATTTGAGATCAAATTTGCCAGTACGGCAAAACGCCAATTTCATATGTAAGGACCTAATAGAAGTCTCATAAAGACGAATGTATTTTTTATATGGGAAAGTAGGTATGAAGGTCTTTTTTGGGTATTCATTAGGCTTACGACCTATCTATCATACGGGTGGCTTTAGTGATAACTTTACACAATGTTCACCGATTCCACCCATGATAGACTATCACATCTATCAAATGTTTGGAAGTTGTATATACTCGTATGTATGTTTAATTTGTACACATTTTTGTATGTGACTTATACTTTAGTCAGTTAGTTGTACTTGTACTTTGTTGTGGTTGCCTAAAATTAAATGAAATCTAATAAAGATAATTATATAGAATAAAAAAAAAGGTTTGTGTTATTCGAATTAATGATAATAAAAAGGTTTAAAAAAATTATTTTATTATTTATTTGTATTTACTTATATTTATTATTTACACCTACATATTTGGAAAAAACCTTTCCATCGTAATAATATCTTTTTTTTGTTTTTCTAAATTATTTGAAAATTTATTTTTAAATACTATTGATGAAGTTCTCGATTACACAAAATTATTGGAAAAATTTAAATTTCAAAACATCTACCAAAAAAAGTTAAACCTGTTTCATACAAATAATAATATCGGGAAACTCCTCATAAATTCAAGAGATAAAGATAATATATTCATTTTGATATTTTGACATTTATAAAACACCCTAAAGATGAAAAAGTTTTTCCGAAACATGTAGATGTATATAATAAATATAACCATGTAGATACAAACAAATGATAAAATCTTTTTTTTTTTAATGTGTCAATCTACAAAGTTGCTCAACCAATTGAAAAAATAAAAAAGTTATTTTATTTATGGTTTGAGTAATTTGTTTGCAGAACTGCATGTTTATTTTTAATGAAATTTAAAATAAATTAAATTATAATAAATAATATGAAGTTCTTCGAGTTTGCGTAAAGCGTTATTTTAAATACGACAGCTCTTTCCGAGAGGCCTTTAAATAAGCTGCAGCAGCTGCCATATTTAAAATAATGCTTTACGCTAACTCGCAAAACTATTATTAATTTATGAAACTCTAGGACCATCTATTAATTAATGACTTGTTGACGGTATGTTTGTTAAAAAATAGTATTTATTTATATTTAATATATTTTAAATTTCATAAAAAAAAATTTTTTTTTCTTATAAGAAGCAGGTAAAGGGTAAAGATATTTATTTTTAGAATAGGTACATTTTTATCTATCCTCATCGATATAATTAAATTTATAAATTAGTTTACCTGATCATTAATTAAGCACTTGTGCCTTACGTAAACGATTTTAATCGCGAATGCAACATCTTTGTAGGTCGTGCTATTATGGTTGACATTTTGTAGATTAATTACCTTATATTCGTTAATCATATGTAATCGTTAATCACTTATTGATTATAGCACCTTTCAGTTAAATTAATACATATTCATCAATTATATGCTATGATGAATATTAAAATACATTTATTTGTATTTTAATTTAATATTTTATTTGTATTTTAAATTGAATATTTTCTTCTTTGTACAAAAGATTTGTTAATTTATGTTATTTTTTTAAATCATTCTATCACTTTTGTGAGCAGAAAAATCATTATAATTTATTTGTAACCATAATGCCGTTGTATACTTTTTTTGTGTATATTTTAGTGAAATTTTCTTCAAGAAACACCAAAAACATAAAAAAGCAAACACTAGAATGCGTACTACATATAAATCAAAGTCGTGTTTTTAATGCATCTAAGGTAAACAATTTAATCATTTGTGTCAACACGTTGAGAAGATGCGTAGCATGCTATGAAAAATGGTTACAAATTCTGATCCACCATGTCCCTCCTCAAACATGGTCACTCCTCCAGCCCGATACATATCCAGAAGCAATGTAGTGAGTGTACATTTGTAGCTTAATTCCCATTGATAGGACTTCTCATATTTAAATGACAGAGATGTATTTCTATTCATTATTATTATTTTATATAACATAACAGTTGTTTGTTTCCTGGAATTAATTATTGTATTATAAAGCTTACTAAACTTTTCGACATCAGTTGGCATAGGGCAAGGCAATAGACTAAGCCCATTTCTATTAAATTGCATAATGGACAAAATTATTACAGAGGTTCAATTTATCGAATTACACCTTTAGTAAGGAAGTAGTAGGAAATCTCTGTTATGCTGACGACGCACAATCGTAGCGGAAAACAATAGTCAGTTACAGAGAATACTCACCAAATTAAATGAATCCTGCTCAAAGTATAAATGCTCATCTCCGAAGTAAAAACAATATGTATGACATTTTACGAAGACTCATTAGAGTGCAGAATCTCAGTACGTGATGAACTAATTGAACAAGTTACTCTCATGACGTTCTCAGAGAATTTAGGCTGAACTGAGAACTGAGAGATGTCATACAGAGGATTAAATATATGAGAACAGATATCAAGGTACGCGTTTTAAGACGCGTACGGCATTGAAGTGAGGGTGGAGACTGTCAAGACAAAAGTCATGATAAGAACAACTGAAATGAGAAATTTGCGGCCTGTTGCTGGGAAGACTGCGTGATCGCGTTAGGAATACAGCAATCCGAGTAATCTGCGAAGTTCAATATATGATTGTTCAGATGGGAGCGACAGCATCAATGATACTGGTACCATCACGTACAGATAATAAGTACAACAAGAATTCCATACATAGCTCGGTATAGCATACCAAATGCACTGCGTCCACCAGAGAGATCCCCAAAACGATGGAAAATAGCTGGAATTCAGCACCACGAGAGGAAACTCCTACACAAATTGACCCTGGAGTTTAAATAAACTTGAAAAAGAAGAAGAAAAGATCTTGTCGAATTTTCGAAAATATACCTCACCAAATTGATGATTGATGAAAAATATTACACCTGTAGTACATAACCAGATATAAATAGCGTTGATTTCGCAATTTTATTTTACTCAAGATCTTATCTACTTTCTATTGGAAGAATTATAATAAAATTACTTGTTTGTCTAACGTGAAGATATACAATTGATTGATTACATTACGTGTATGCAGTTTTTGATTAGATAATCTATTTTTACATCTCTTATTTTAACAATTTGGTACACGACAGATCAGGATGTTACATCGATTAATAAATATATGAGATACGATTAATAAGTAAAAGAGATAATCCAGCGTCAGGTCTCTAATAAGGAATGTGTTATAATTCATCTATGAATTATAACCATTATAAAAAATAATCAGCTAGCTAAAGCATCGGAAATGAAAAGTATTTGAGCCATCACGGAGAAAACGTTGAGGGACCGAAACATTATTGACGTGCCTATGTGAAAAGGATGGCCAATCCAAGATTACCCATGCATAGCTGTACCTCTAACAATTTTATTTAAAAATTCTATTAAGGATGGATTTGTGCCAGATATCTGGAAATCGGCATATATTACGCCAATTCATAAAAAAGGCTCGAAATCTGATGTCGCAAATTATAGACCTGTTTCTAAATTGTGCACAATTGCTAAAGTTTTCGAGAAGGTTATATACGATCAAGTCTATGCAGCTCTTCATCACTCCTTTCATCCAAATCAACACGGATTCATCAAAGGGAAATCAACCGTCTCCAATCTAATCCTCTTTAATGACTTTCTAACTGATAAAATGGATAAAGGACTTCAAACAGATGTGATCTATACTGATTATAGTAAGGCGTTTGATAGAATAGATCATCATCTGTTGATTAATAAGCTTTTCTTGGCCGGAATACGTGGTGACTTGCTAAGATGGTTTGCATCCTACATCGATAATAGAACTCAGGCTGTGGTAGTAAGCAATTACATGTCGAGTTGGGTTGTAGTTCCCAGCGGAGTACCCCAGGGATCACTGCTGGGGCCATTGTTGTTTATAATCTTCATTTCCGATTGCTTTCGTCACTCTAATGTCCTAATTTTTGCTGACGATATGAAAATTTTTAAACCAATCTCTAGTATTTACGATTCGTTCGATCTACAAGATGATTTGCTACGGTTAGATAATTATTGTAGATTAAATAAACTTGATTTGAACCCTCAAAATGTTCTTGTGTAGTTTTCACACGCAAAAAAAATATAATACCATTTAACTATATATTAAAAGGAGAAGAATTAGAAACAGCTACATCAATCAGAGATTTAGGGGTGATCAATGATAAAAAATTATTATACGATGAACATATCGATTCTATTATAAGTAAGGCTTATAGGGCTTTAGGTTTCATCATGAGAATGTCTAAAGATTTTAAGTGTGTAAAGACATTGAAAGTACTTTACTGCACTTTTGTCAGAAGCAAACTCGAGTATGCAACGCAAGTATGGAACCCCCAGTATATGATCTATGTAAATCGGTTGGAACAAATTCAAAAAAAATTTATTCGCTTTCTCAACTTTAAATTCAATTGCGTTTCTGACGATTATGACAGTTCATGCAAAAAATATCACATCCTACCTTTATACAGACGTCGGGAAATAGGTGATTTGATGTACCTACTAAAAATTGTATCAGGCAACGTCGACTGTCCTGAACTATTAAATAGACTAAAATTCCATGTTCCCTGTAGATCTCGTAGACACAACCCAGTCTTTCACATTGATTTTACCTCATCCAACTATCGTCGTAATTCATATTTCTTGAGGGTATGCGATGCATTCAATAAACTGATAAGATTATTGGATATTGATCTGTTCGAGTGCAGCCACACAAGATTAAGAAAAATTTTGAGTGCTGAATTTTTTTCCACGTAATAATTAAGTTTCTTTTTCTTTTGTTTAAATTTTTTATTCTTTCTTTCTATATAATTAATATGCCTTAGTATATCATAAATATTTATCATTACTGACATATTTCTGTTTGTTTAAATTTTTTATTCTTTCTTTCTGTATAATTAATATGCCTTAGTATATCATAAATATTTATCATTACTGACATATTTCTGTTTGTTTAAACTTTTTATTCTTTCTTTCTATATAATTAATATGCCTTAGTATATCATAAATATTTATCATTACTGACATATTTCTGTTTGTTTAAACTTTTTATTCTTTCTTTCTATATAATTAATATGCCTTAGTATATCATAAATATTTATCATTACTGACATATTTCTGTTTGTTTAAATTTTTTATTCTTTCTTTCTATATAATTGATATGCCTTAGTATATCATAAATATTTATCATTACTGACATATTTCTGTTTGTTTAAATTTTTTATTCTTTCTTTCTATATAATTAATATGCCTTAGTATATCATAAATATTTATCATTACTGAAATATTTCTAAATGTGGAGACCTGTAATTGGCCATCTATATTTTATCAATGTTTTCTATGCTTTTTTTTGTGCTGTTGGTCTTCCATAAACATTAAATAAATAAATAAATAAATAAATAAATAGCTAGCTGTAAAAAAGACGCTGATTTGCTCCCGAAAATGATTTACCAAATTTCCTGATTTCCCAAAAATATGTAATACAACTGGGGGTGAACTCTGCACAAAGTAAAAAAATGACGACTTATAATTATTACTGTATTTATTTATCTACCTACATATTTATTTATTGAGTTTTAACTAAAATTTAAAAAAAAATCACTTTTTTTTTATTTGGTAAAAAAAAGGTCAAAAAATAATTTGTTACGTGGTTGCTGTTTTAATTTTAGATAAATTTACGATTTCAGATATTTTATTTCAAATACGAGTAAAATGGCATCTTAAACTATGTTAGATTGAATTTTTATTCTTATTTTTTTTATTATTATTAAAAATATTATAAAATAAATTATTTAAACTTACGACTATAAATAATTTTAAAAAATCATCCAGTCGGTCATCAGAAATTCTTGTGTAGTGTACATACAATTTTTTATAGTTAACGTTGCAATTCATTAAAAGTGTAATTCCTTAAAATGCTATTCCTTAAATAGTAAAAAAATATTCTTTTTTTGAAATTATTATTAAAAAATAATTATAAATAAATAAGTACAAAAATAATTTAAGAAATCACCCAAAACAATAAATCATCAGAAGTACTTGTGTAGTGTAGGGAGATCCGCAATAAAATGGCCACTTTTATAAAAACTTCAATTTTATTAAAATAATAGCCTTGAGACACAAAACAAAATTTTTAAATTAATTAACAATCTATCTACTATACATATTGATAATAAAATTTTTGATAAAATTAATATAAAACAATAAAAATATAGTTTTTGTAAAGATCTCGATTTGTCCTATTCAAAATACAGTTGCTTTGAAAAGGACAATGGGTGTTATGAAACGGACATAGGAATGAAATGAAAGATTTATCAATTTAAACACAAATTCAACAATGCGGTAGTTTTGGTTAATAATAAAAATGATGAAAATAATAATGAAAACTCAGATTTAACAAAAATAACTCGTCGAAAATGAAACATTCTAGACAAAACCTGTCTATGAATATAAAAACACTCGACGATAACATCATAGTAACCTTCAAATCTGCAATTCCTCACAAGGGGCCTCTGCTACCATCGATTTTTCCTCATTGGCGATAATTTTCGACAATGTTGAGTATCAGACAGAGCAGCAACAGTCATTGATCCAGCAGTTTTACATGACATCAAGTCTGATATTTCAATTTTAGACAAGAACAAGTTGAAAGCTGAAAAGTATGACATAAAACAATAGAGAATATTATCGTACTCGTACTTGATAAGGTTCATAAGTTTCAGCCTTGTATTCTGATGGTCGTAAACATAAAATATATAGCTCTTTCAAGCTCCGAATATAAATTTTGAAGCCGCCGATTACTACGATCTTATAAACTAGCAACATCAACAATTTGATTCAACAAGTGTCTGAAAGGAGATCTATTGCTAATTACTCAATGTGTCGCATTAAATAAAATTATGTAATTACTTATTTTACTTTTAAATACATTAAAAGTAACCTAAAACTGTTGTTTTAATATAAAAAAATTAAATTTGAATCAAATACACTACCTGTATGAAGAGATAAATTTTGGGCTTATTTAAATACAAGTACATAAAGGCATCGCACTCCTTTAAAGCCCTTATCTTCAATTGTACTCAAATCTGAATTTTATACAGACGAGTGCTGATATATTTATATTATTTTATATAATATTATATAACACCTAAGCCATTTGTAACAGTTAAAAAATTAGCGCCTTATATTGTGAAAAAATATAAATTTGGAAATAGAATTTTAATCGTAATAAATCTAACATCAGTGTGAAGTTATTTTTAACTATTGCTCTCGTGATCTATGCGTGAACAATTGACATGATTGATTTGTCGAAAAGTCTCCAATAACAAAATACTCCCGCGCTACAAGGGGTCAAGGGATATCTTCAAAAATTGAATACTGATTATATTGATAATTTTGATATCTTTTGCGCGTTTAAATTATTGAATCGATTAGATTGTTCTTTGCGTATAAATATGGTTTTCAAATCAGTGAAAAATTAGTGTGTTTTTTCCACAACTCCAAAATGCAACTCTTCTGTAGTGCTCTGCTATTGATGGTTGGAGTGGCGGCGGCTTCAGGTAATTTATATAAAAGATTGTGTAAAGTGACCAACAATTGCTTTCTGATATATATATATATATATATATATATATATATATTATTATATATATACTATATATATATATATTGTCTATATTTTATATAATACAAAAAATCTATACATTTATATACAAAATATTTTCTTACGATACTTTTATAAAAACAATTTAAGAAAAAGATTTAATATATTACTTTGTATATAGAATTTTCTACATCTTCTTCTACTTCTTCTTCAGCCTTCATCTCTCCACTGCTGGATATACGGATCTTCCATCTTTCCCTGTTATTTGCTTCTTGTAGCCATTTCTTTACCCCCACAGCGGCTATATCGTCAGCCAATCTCTATTAAAGTCTTCCAATACCTCTTTTATCCTCCCAAGGTTTCCAATTCGGAAATCTGGAAGTCCATCTTGTGGAATCCTGCCTTGCAACATGTCCTTCCGATTGCCATTAGCAACACCACCCATGATCCATTACTCTAGTTCAGCGCCTTATTTCATAACTTCTTATTCTAATAGAAAACTAATAATACATGTATTTATTTATTTTTGGTTTGATAATACTAAAAATAATTTGATGTGCTAATTAAAAAAATAATTGTAATTGTAATAAATGTGTCTAAACCTAACTTTGGATCTAATCGACACAATATTATTACCACACCACAAATTTTTGTTTGTAGAATATGTAAAACACAATTTATAGACAAAAGTTATTTATTTTTATAATTAAATAAATATAAATTTAAAACACATTTTTTATTATATCTCATATACCTATGAATAATAGTTAAATATATGATTTCAGCATTTATTGTATTGAATATAAAAAAAAGAATAATGAAATATTAAATACATTTTAAAAACTTATGTAATAATTTGTTGTATACTATTTTGTATTAGCTGATCTGCATCCTTTCTTCATGGAATACAGAGACGGGCAGAGGTATTTCATCGCTGAAGACAGAAATGGTAGACTTCAAATAGTCGACAGGCTCGCCACGGATCCTGATTCCAGATTTACGGCTTCGAGTGATGTCAACTTCTATCTTTACACGAGGTACATTTAAAAAAATTTCAAAATGCCTCTTGTATATTGTTCATTTTTATTATTATCTGCACGATAATGCCTGTAATAATTATTGTACCGTGATTGTCTCACTTAAAAAATCTGTGTGTAGACAGGCTAGGGTTTATTATAAATTAAATTGAATATAATGGCAATCCTGTTCTCAAAATATTTCAACGCAAATCATTACACCATAGCATCAGTCCACGTCACACTCTCAACAAAGCCAGTGAAATCATTTTACCAGCCAATTGCCTATCTACCTTAATACTAATTAGTTTTGGTATCTACGTACACATCCCTACAACTCACATTTTGATTTTATGTTTTGGGGATTTTTACGATTATTGTATTTTTTTGTTTCTAGGAGTAATCCGACAACAGCTTTCGTTCTTAAAAATGGAGATACAAACAGCTTGAGTTCTTCAAAGTATGACAAAAGTAAGGCAACGAAAATTGTTGCTCACGGCTGGAACAATGACGGAAATAGTGACGTCAACAAACTCGTCACGGCTGGTAAGTTGGAAGCCATAATTATTAATGAACTAGCTATAACCCTTCAAAATTGACGTACTTTTACTATATATTTCGGCCTCCAGCTAATATTTGGTCCGTATTGTAGCGTTAGCGACGGATATTGTTACATAGAGAATTATATATTTTGATTAATAATTAATAACAATTACATAAGCGATAAAAAAATGGATGCACTCATTAATTTTAATTTTCATTACACTGATTTATTAAATAAATCTAAATATTAAAAATTATAATTTAGAGTGATTTATAAAAAAAAGTATGAAGTCAATGTTTTCATTTTATTTAATAATAATTTTGAAATCATACTAATTTTGAAAGCAGAATGAGATTAACTACCGGATAGGAAGTAACAGAGGGACGGAGGAACATTCGAAATTACTATTATTGGGGATGGACATCTAAAAATAGAAATATTTATTTTAAAATAAGTAATAGATATTAGAGTAAGCTAACAAAAAATAAAATAAGCAACAATTGATAGCAAATAAATTGTTTAAAGCTTACCTCGCCGCTTTGGACGTCAACGTGATCTGCGTGGACTGGGGCAAGGGTGCCAACGGCCTTTATGGCACCGCTGTCAACAACGTCCCCTTGGTCGCAGTGTGGACCGCTAACCTCATTGACTGGTTGATCAGCCAGGGGTCCAGTGTGTCCAACTTCCACGTGATGGGTCACAGTTTGGGAGGTCACATCGCCGGTCAATCTTCCAGAAAGGTCACCAGAGGAAAAATTCCGTACGTTACTGGTGAGTACTGCCCAACTCTAATATCGAGTCCCAAAATTATTTTTAAAATTAGATTAAAAACATATATACAGAATTCTAGAATTTATAGGAAACATGCTTTTGGAAGGGATATAAGCGTTTAATCTAGAATTCAGTACACTTTAAATTAGTAATTTGCGGTGACAATATTTTTTTTTGGATATCGCTACTTTTGCACCCCACATATGTGCAAAAATTTGATAAAACTGGTGGAATTATGGTGGAATTGGTGAACGTTGCATTGTGTAATTAAGTCATCACTTAGGCCAGCTCATAGAGGTCATACGTTTTAGGCCGCCCTATAAAGACTTATTTGATGTATCTTAGTTAAATTTAAATAATTTCTAATTAAAAATATTAATATTTTTGTTTGTTATTATTTTAATAGCGTTTGATCCCGCTGGTCCATCTTGGGGTCCAGGAACAGACCGCATCAATCCAAATGATGGGGCCTACGTGGAGATTATCCACTCCGATGCCGGATATCTCGGTATCAAGGAGCCCGTGGGAGACAATGATTTCTATCCCAACGAAGGTCAGGGCATGCCTGGTTGCCTTCCCATCAACATCGGCTGTTCTCATGGAAGGTCTTACCAGTACTTTGCATCTTCCATCGATAATACCAAGTTTATGGCGAACCAGTGCGCCAATGTGGATGAAGCGCTCAATAACAAGTGCTCCAATTTGAGTAAACTGCATATGGGGGGTTCTAAAGTGAAAGCTGTGTAAGTATATTACGTATTTATTATTTTATTAAAACAAACGCATGTTGAGAGAGTCTTAAGATAAAAGATTTTCATTTTGAAAAGAGTATATGAGAATATTTTTAAAATTGATACATGAGATTAACACGATACTTCATCCATTGAGATAATCTATTAGCAAGACAAACTACTGCTAATATAATAGTCCGGGTAAAAGAAGTCTAGTATTGATTTTTTGAAAAAAGATTTTTAAAAATATTTTACGCCGACCAATAAGATAGATATATACCTAGCACTTAAATCTACGCTACCACGGGGATGTGCATTGTGACATACATGTAATTTTGTGCAAATGATACATCTATTATTACACTTTAAAATATTTATCGACTTTATATTGCAATGAATCCCAAAAAAAAATTGAGTAATACACGATAAGTGAAATGACAGCAAAATGTATTTTCAATAAAAAACAAAGATTTACTCTTTAATTTTTTTCTATAAGATGGGAACTTTAATTAAATTTCCAACCATATGTTCAAAAGTATCACTAATATTACTCTTAGGCGCGTAAGTTTTTATATATATAAAAAAAAAATATTTATGCCATAGAATATTAAAGTATATTAAAATCTGAAAAATATAATAGTAATTATAGTAGAAAAATTACGAGACGCCTATTTATTTGAAAAAATACTCTTTAAATAATAAAGAAATCCTCTTTTGAATACTCATATAAATATAAAAACTTTTATAAATATTGCTGCGTAATTTCAAGCTCAGCAGTATAAATTTAAACGATGTTTGATATATTGATTTTATTTACAGCCGCGGCATTTTCCACCTGACGACAACGGCAAATTATCCCTACTACCTCGGTTGAAAAGTCGAGAATAAAAATAAGCGACTAATCCACTGTATAAGTCGCGAATTACTCAATTATAAGTTTTATTGTATGTTTTGAAGTTGTAGTACACGTTTTATGTGTAAAAATTCTATGAAAATAAAGGTTTGAAAACGATAAATATTTTTTTATGGCTCCTAAAAACATTCAGTAGCAGTGTAGCGACCCGAATATTACGTCACTGTTAAAATTGCAGCGGCTTTACAGGCGTTGGAAGAGGATGAATTTCAAATTCTCGATGCTGGCTGCCAATGCTTAAAAATAATAATTTTTGTATGACATTGTTTAATGCTGATGAAAAAGTTTCTTAATGTAAAAATTACATTTTTGATTATTTGAGTTTTAAAAATACGACTCATTAGATATTATTTTATAGTTAATCACAGAAAATTATCGTTAATTGATTTATATAACACAAGTGTAGGTAACAGAAATACACTGCCACAGTACCTATCATTTGTTGTGGAAATAAACGATATCAAACTTACACATTTTAAAAATATTTCTGGCTTTTACTATCTATCTATCACTAAAGTAACTTATATCGATTATTAAAATTTTTTGATTGGTTTTAATTATTGTTATCAAAATTTAACGAAAATATTTCATTATATGTTAAGAAATGATAAAAATGCACCAGTATTAAGCAATAGGCGTTTTCCCAAAAATATACGTTTCATTTTATGGAGAGTCACGGAATGACGTAAATCAAAATAGTAACAAGTGCAATAAATAAATAAATATAAAATTCATGTAGATACAAATCGCATTTAATGATACATATTTCTTACTGATAGCATAATGTAAAATGGTATCAAAACACAGTGGAGTATTTTTTGTCATGCGAAGGACCCAATGAATTTGTGATAAATACTAGTGAAAGTAATTGCTTGGTTTGGATGATAAGTTTGCGTCTTTGCTAAGCCCTAGTAAATATTTATATATACTAGTATCATAGTAGTATATATTTATTTATTTGAACTAGATTTTATCGATACAAATCTTTATTTAATCCATTCAGATCAATGAAAGTATAGTTCACATTAGTCCCAAGGTTGAAGTATTTAATAGGAAGACAAAGAGATGAATCTTTACCCTTTAGCCCGTTCAGCCCTTTAAAATCAATAAACTCATTAAATTGTTTATATTATACAGCATTAAAATCACTTTGAAACGATGAGTGTTTATATTAATTTGGTAATAAATGAAGTAAAGTGTAATAGTACGGAGGGGTGGAAGATGCATCACTGTGATTCCGATTTTTATCATGTAAAGTTCTTCTTAAACTAATGTATTAATTCTCCTGTAGAAGTGTTAAACTGAAGTAAAACCCTTTTAAGTACCGATATATCTGTGTGAGAAATTTAATTACCATATCGTAAAAATAATATAAAATATATGTGTGTATTGTTATCTATCGTCTTCAAGCAAAATGTTTTGTTATGTTCCGCTAGATGGTGCAAAAAGCCTTGTCAAGATTTATTTTAAATTAAACTTGATTGAGTGATAACTTGATAAAAGTGATTTTAAACCATTGTCATCATCATCATCTTCTTCCTCTTGTCCTAGTAAGGTCGGGGGCCCAAAGACTCGGCAAGGTGCTTCTATGATCCCCTGTCATGCGCTGCTTCTACTCGAGTCCAGACTCATTCTGTTTTCAAATACATTTTTTCGTTCTCATTCAAATACATTCTCTCACAGCTTAATCTGGGTCAACCCACCGGCCGTCTTCCCACCGGGGTTGCCAAGAAGATTCTTCTTGGTATTCGTTCCTCTGGCATCCTAAGCACATGTCCAAGCCACCATTTATAATTGTAATTTAGGAATATTTAGAACTTTAAGATATATCTGTTATCTTAAGAGGCACTTATACTTTCAATATTGGCATTAGTTTAATCACTTCCCGCTAAAAATGGCGCTAGTTTCGCTCAAACATGTATTATTTAAGCACAAAAAACGATATCGAGAAATATACAATACTATAAAACGAAATAGAAATGTGCAAACTTTAACGCCTGACCTTTAACATACGTAACCCTTTCTACATGAACGTAAGTTTTGCAAGTTTGGCGAAATTTTTCTCTACGATAATTATTCGATCCTTATATTAGAGATGTCACAAAGCCGGCCGTAATTCAATGGATATTGTTTCTTTCTGAAATTTCACTCAAAATTTGCTTTTTTATGCTATTTTTCAGATTTTTAAGAAAAACATTTTTTTAAGATCTCCATTACATGTAACATGTTATTATTTTTTCTTTAGCGTTGAAAAATTGTATGACGTGTGTGAATTTAAACAATATTTTTTATTGTTTTATAACATTTTGTTTAATATCAATGTTAAATAATTCAATATAAACCATTTTAAAAAATTATGCGTGTACTTTTGTATGAGCGTTAGAAGTTATACTTAAAAAGTAGACAAAATAATAATAATAATAATAATTTCGTTGTCTGTCCGTAACTTACTGGAAAGACGACTTAAGATGTTTAGAATGTGACAAGCAATCAGCGCTCAACACTTGTTGCGCGGTCACACAAGAGTTGTTATTAATTACAGTTGTACACCCGTGAAAATATGGTTAAGTATAAAGAGAATATAGAAATAAAAAAATCTGAATTATCTTTTCAAAACGTAAGACTTTCATGAAAGTAACTTATATCGAATATTTAAAATTAATTCGCATTAATAAAAGTCAAATAAAATTATAATCATCCATATTCTGAACTAAGCAAAATTGCCATTTCTGTATCTTGACAGTTATTGTATTACATTGTGATGCCGTTTTTTTGACGTTTGTTGGTTAGTTAGTTAGTTAGTTTCTGACTTATTTTTAGCAAAAAATTTAAGTATCATTGCAGTAACTTATAACAATTTTGAAAAATTCATTCGCTTCAATACAACTCAAAGAAAATTATGAAAACCTTGTTGAAAAAATTCTGTTTTCAATTTTTGCTACTAACTATGAGACACTCTGTATATATATATATATTAATATATATATATATATATTAATATTATATATATAATATATATATATTATATATTAGGTCCTTACATATGAAATTGACGTTTAGTATGGGAGGAACATAAAGCCGATTTTTTTTTATTATAATATATTTATTTAATCAAAGTATGTACCATTGCTATCTATGCACTTTTGCCATCTCATAGGTAGTTCATCGATCCCTTTACTAAAAAAACCATTCGGACGGGAATCAATAAAATCTTTGAAGGCGGTTTGGACTGCCCCATCGGAGTTGAATTTTTTCCTTTGCAAGAAGTTATCCAAATTTCGAAAAAAATGGTAATCTGTTGGGGCAAGGTCCGGAGAGTACGGTGGATGTCTTAGACATTCCAATTGAAGCTCCTCTAATTTGGTAGCCGTCTGTTGTGCAGTGTGTGGTCTAGCGTTATCATGAAGCAGCAGTGGCCTAGAGCGATTAACCAGCCTCGGTTGTTTA
The DNA here is from genome assembly GCA_016648135.1 of Agrypnia vestita. Taxonomy (NCBI): domain Eukaryota; kingdom Metazoa; phylum Arthropoda; class Insecta; order Trichoptera; family Phryganeidae; genus Agrypnia; species Agrypnia vestita. The sequence continues at coordinate 72,967 of JADDOH010000591.1, read as the reverse complement.
GCAGCTAGCTTTTCCATCATGGTTTGCAGTTGCTGACAATAGACATCTGCCGTAATCGTCTGGCCAGATTTAAGAAAGCTGTAGTGAACGACACCAGCACTAGTCCACCAAACGCTCACAAGTAACTTTTTTGGAGTCAATTTTCGCTTGGGGCATGGTTTGGCTGGTTCGGCAGGGTTCAGCCATTGCGATGAGCACTTCCGATGATCGTACAGGATCCACTTTTCATCACAGGTAATGATTCGATTTAAAATCCCTTCATTATTGTGCCGGTTGAGTAATGCAACGCAGCAGTCAACGCGCGTTTGTTGATTTGCTTCACTCAATTCGTGAGGTACCCACCTTTCAAGCTTTTTCACCTTACCAATTTGCTTCAAGTGGATTAAAACAGTTTTATCACTAACACCGCAGCCTGCAGCTAACTCGGATGTGGTTTGCGATGGATCCGCTTCCACAATAGCCTTCAATTCTTCATTATCAACTTTGGTCTCCGGCCGTCCACGGGGCTTGTTCTGCAGGTCGAAATTTCCAGAACGAAAACGTTGGAACCAAAAACGCACTGTGTTTTCTTTTGCGGCACCGTCGCCATACACATCATTAATCCTTCGAGCCGTTTCTGCAGCACTGGTGCCACGGTGGAACTCGTACTCGTAAATAACGCGATATTTCAAGTTTTTCATTTTGTAAACTGAGTGACGCAAAGAAAAAAACAATTGAGGAAAAAACAAATGAATTATAATTTTCAAAACACAAATACATGAGTAAATAGCTGTATAAATTTGGATTTGGAATTCCTAACCAAAGAGAAGATATTTGAGATCAAATTTGCCAGTACGGAAAAACGCCAATTTCATATGTAAGGACCTAATATATATATAGTATATATATATATATATAGTAAATATTGTTGAGATTCTTAAGGTTTAAGTATTAAAGAGGTAAATTTTCTGTGTACTACCTACGAGAAAATTTACCTCTTTTATAAATATATTTCATTTTTTACCTCATAAAATAATAGTTTGCAAAAAAACTGCGCACAATTTTTTTTTTGAAAAACTGTTCTCACGTCACAGCTTAAGAAATGCTATTGTTGAAATTGTAAGTACCAATGCATTCATTTCCACACCACCCTTTAGGTAGAATACAAGACGCGTTTTTTTTTTTTATATGGTTTCCCCTATATAGGCCTAATCCATGTTTCCAACGTTTTAGAAAATAAACAAACAATTCATAGTACGCGAAAAATATTAACATAAATAAGTTTTATGCAAAGACAATAATAAAAACGTAACTAAAATGGGTGATTATACTCGGATCATAAAATAAAAAACTTCAAAAACGGACCATAAAACGAATCATTAAACTAAGGTGAAAAGATGACGGCTGTTAATAATGAATCATAACAAACAGCTCACAAAGAAGGAATAGAAAAACATAAAAACATAAAAATGGAGCATTGAAACGTAAAACATTAAGATTAATCTAAACAGGATATTCAAAAACAAAATAACAGAACATATATAAAGGTGTTATAACATACGGAACATGAAAAGGAAGGACAACCATTCGGATATTACAAAACATAATAACGGAACAAAAACGGAAGAGAACAATTCATTAGGACTGTCATCATGAATAACGGATATTAAATAACACAACAACACCTAAACAGAACCTACGATAAGGAAAAATAATCGGAAATATAAGCGGAAAACAAAAAGATTCATCGAAATAACAGAACTGACCACAAAAAAAACATAAAAACGGACGTTATCATCGAAACATATAAAGGGATCATAATATACGAAACATAGACGATTCGTAAAAAACTAGTATAAATAATATAGCAACGGAAAATATTAACGTATAATAACGAATGGATCATATATCGGATAGTTAAAAAAGAAAAAAATCACGGATAATAAAAACGATTCACAGAATAGATCAACAGCTGACCATAATAAACAGATATTAGAAACATAACAATGAACGACAAAAATGGAACATATAAACGGAACATAAAAACGGCTCAATGAAATATGGAAACTGACCACAATCAACGGACATTAAAACTTAAGATCGGACATCAACAACGGAACATATAACGTATAATAACGAATGGATCATATATCGGATCGTTGAAAAAGAAAATAATCACGGATAATAAACATAGACGATTCGTTAAAAAGGGATATAAAAACATAGCAACCGAAAATATTAATGTATCATAATGAAGAGATCAAAAATCGGATCGTTACAATACGAAAAAAAATCACTGATAATAAAACTTAGACGACTCGTGAAAAACGGATATAATATAGCAACCAAAAATATTAACGTATAATAACGAATGAGTCATATATCGGATCGTTAAGAAAGAAAAAAAAATCACGGATAATAAAAACGATTCAAAGAAAAGATCAACAGTTGATCAAAATAAACGGATATTAGAAAAAACAATGAACGACAAAAATTGAACATATAAACGGAAAATAAAAACGGTTCTTTGAAACATGGAAACTGACCACAATCAACGGACATCAAAACATCAGACCGGACGTCAACAACGGAACGTATAAATGGTTCTAAAACGATTCGTAAAAAACGTATATTAAAAACAAATCAACGGAAAATATTAACCTACAATAACGAATGGATCATATATCAGATCGTTAGAAATGATAATAATCACGGATAATAAACATAGACGATTCGTAAAAAACGGATATAAAAACATAGCAACCGAAAATATTAACGTATCATAATGAAGAGATCAACATTCGGATCGTTACAATAGGAAAAAATTCACGGATAATAAAACATAAAAGATTCGTAATAAACGAGTATAAAAACATAGCAATGGAAAATGTTAACGTATCATAAATCGTATCGTTACAATAGGAAAAAAAATCACTGATAATAACACACTTAATCTCGTTGTTTTCCTAATGTTTTGAAAAGTTTAATTGTTCAACTAAGGAAATAAAATGCCCAGGTACCCAGCGTAATATGACAGAGATGGGCTTTTAGTATTATTCCTTATAAATTAGCGGAAGATATTTTTAAAATAACCTGTAATTTATTATCCGTCTCATCAACACTAATCAAAGTTTCATGCATTATTTTTTTGATAGGAGGTTCGGGTGGACTCCTACTAAAAATTATAAATACAATATTGTAAATATATGGATGTAATAATGTAAATAATATATGTAAATAAAATACAATAATGTAAATATAATTCAAAAATAAACTAAATCCTTAACAATCAAAGCTAAAATCATACAGTACAAAGTATACCGATGCGCAGTACAAATGTCGATTTAAGAAATTTCCCATCCCTACTTCGTCAACGTAAGGCGAAATACAGTTTTCAGTTTCTTAAAAATATCATTAATGAAGTATTAAAAATTGCCAAAATTTTACATGTATACAGGCCAAAGTGTATATATGATATTGTTTTAATAAAATATATAAGTACAATGAAAAAAACGTTCAATTCATTCGATAAAAACAGAGAATTTTGATAGAATTTTTATATTCTAACCTAAAAATATTGTTTGAATACTGTCACCTCGATATTTGAAATGTGTTATAAAATGATTTACCTGTGTTCTTGGGGCAAACTACTTCTTAAACTAATTCCTCTACATGGTAACTTTCGTTTTCTGACATTCACATAATGCTTACGAGGCATTTTATAAATAATTTTGATAAAACCTCGGTAGTCAACACTTTTCACGCACAAGCACCGGTGTCCGGTGGACGTCTAAAGAGATGATTTGTTCACTTTTAACGAGATCTGTTACTGAATTATTTCAATTTTTTGAGCATGAGGTATATTTTTTTTAATATTTTTTCATTAATGACAATAGAATTATCTTAATACCCATATAAAATTTAATCAAAAAATATAATCATTTTATGGTTTTTTGGATGTTGCAAAATAGGAGACGGAACGTGAATTTTTATCTTTTTGAAAACGTTGTATTTAACAACCTATCCAAAAATAATAATATGTTTCCCCCCAAAATTTCTGATGAAACTATTTTTATTCAATTTATAAAAAAAATATATGGTCTTTATGTGGAAATATTTCGAGAAAAGGTGTACCAAAGATAACTCTATTGCTAGAAAGATTAAATAGGGCTTCGGGATTATATATTATTTATGATAATAACAAAGTATTTTGTTGAATTTTTTAAAATAAATGCTTTAAGAATGAATGGATCTTTCATTATAAAATTAATTTAATGCATGTTTAGCTGTAATTTTGGCAACAAGATTCGAAAACTTCACACTAATTTGAGTTTTTACACTGCAAAAACGTGAATCATGTACTATGGCGCCTTAAAATAAAAAACATAAATGTTTGCACATTTATTTATTTGGACGGATACAAACACAGCGAGCATAAAAAATTTACTTTTATATTTAATTTTACAAACATCCGTAATGTATGATAATGTTGTGTTATTCTTTAAAAAATGTCTATGCTAAAGGAGACAGACTTATTTTTAATAAGAAAAGGTAAATCTGTACAAAAACCATTTCATGTTATATATTAATCCATGAACTTTGTACAAATTGATACCCTTATGGTGATTTTGTAAATCCGGTGTCCGGTATTTTAATTATTTTAATTAGGTCGGAAGGTTTAAATCTCTAATCCTGAAAACTTGGGAACATTTTAAAAGAATAATCTATTTCATTTTTCACTTATTATGTTTTATAATTTTTCATTAAAACATACATTTTAATACATGTAGATTGCTTTAAGAGAATATAAATAAAAATTATGACTTAACTTAAATAAAGTATATATTTATTGATTAAGATTACAATCACATACATTCTAATACATAATAAATACTTACAAACTTATACATCAAGTAAAATAAGATAGTCTGTTTATTCCATTTTGATATTACGCAGGTATTTTCTTTCTTTTATGTTATTACCATGTTTGTTAATTTTTCTTAAAAAATTAACTTATTTTTCATACAACAGCAGCAGTTATATTTTCTATGTAGTAAGGTGGTTCAGTGTTTGTATTAAGCGCAAATATTCCAATTCTGAAAAAAAAAACATGTTACTATCTTTCCCCAAAATCATGAATTTTATAATATTTCAGAATGGCATTTCAATGGTTGTACGAATCGTCAACATAAAACAACATACTCTGGTTTAATTTTGGATCCTCCCAAGTATAAAGTATGATTTCCTGTGCAATTTTCAACTCCAGCTACCGCGTGTGCTGTAGATTGGCACTGTTGAGCGAAGAATTTATCGTTGTCTATGGAGTAGGCCACGAATTCTCTGGACCGCTCGTGACAGCACAGGGAGTCTAGTATGTCGCACCCTGGCTGGTATCTTCCGCCATTAACATAGAAGTCATTATGGCCGACTGCGGCGACCATTCCTAAGATACCGGCATTTGTGTGGATAACTTCTACATACTTGGCGTCAGTTTTTCTGATCCTTTCACTCTTGGAACCCCATCCTGGATTAGCTGGATCCATGGCTAGAATTTGGTTTTGTTTATCATCATTCAGTTTAGTTTATGTACTATTATATATAAAAATATATATTACAGATATATATTTTATGAATATATTTGACAAAAATGAAAATGGAATTTGAAATTAAATAATACTTAAAATATTGATTGTGTTATTTGTATAAAAATACTTATATTATTTGAGTAATTACACCTACATCTTTCCGAAATACCTTTTCATCGTCAGTGTGTTATTTATATGTCAAAATATCAAAATGAATAATGTCTTTTGTTTTTCTAAATTATTTGATAATTTATTTTCTAATATTATTGCTGAAGTTCTTGATTACTCGCAATTATTGGAATTTTGTTTAGAATTGCACTAGTAATTAATTTAATTGATTTTTAATAATATTTTGTTTATATTACATGCTTTACTGATTTCTAATGATTCTCAATTATTCAATTTTAGACCAAAATTATTTATGTGTAAAATAGAAAGTCATAAATTTTTATCAAAACCGTGATGCAAAATAAATGATTTGCAAATTCAGAAAAACCATGATTATTCAGACATCTCAAATGCTCTTTAAGTCGTACATTGAAATTACGACCGGTTTTTCCAATACAAAACGCTGTACAATCTTTACACGACAGTTTATAAACACCTGAATTTTTAAATATATTATCTTTATCTTTAGAATTTATGAAGAGTTTCCCTATATTATTTGTATAAAATGCAGGTCTAATATTTTTTGGTAGATATTTTGAAATTTGATTAAAAAATGTATTAATATATAAAATGTATTAATATATAAAATGTATTATTATATAAAATGTATTAATATATATTAAATCAATTGAAAAAAAAATACTAAACATTACTGTGTATTAACAACTTCAAGCATGAGGACTGATGATTATAGCACAGAAAACTTTATCGAGAAATTACAAATACCTAGTGCATTAGAAGACGCATGATAGTAGAAGACGCAACAGAAGCATGTTAGGATACAGATACACGTATTATATTATCAAGATAAACAAATGTCCCCATTCTGCAGTTCCTACTGCGTTTAGTTCTGTACTCTGTTCTTAAAATGTTCAATTTATTGGACAATTTCAGAGAAAATAAGAATCCTGAAGAAGTTCATCGTGATGGTCGATGACAAAGAATAGAGAGGAAGAGAAATCTTCCTCTTGAAAAAAAAAAAAATTCAAAAAAATTAATTTTTTAAAACGTCAATCTAGAAAGTTGCTCAAACAATTGAAAAAATTCCTTCCATAAATTAGAAACAGCCACTTCTAGCTTCTTCGATGACAGTTAAACCATATATTTGGGATGCCGTTCGTGAAAAATGCAAAAGTGAAGTCATTCAAGGGAAAGTCAGTCGATTGAAAAAAACTTTTCCTTACCTGTGACGTATTCCACTTGTCCACGTATGCAAGACCTGGCAGCGACGCCGACTATATGCCCTCCGAGGCTGTGCCCGAGCAGGTGGATGTCGGAGAAGCTGACGCCCAAGGTGTTCAGCCAGTCGAGGAATCCCCCAAAGCTGGGTCCAGCTTTCAGAACATTTTGGATAGCTGTCACATAATCTGTTTTACTCCCGGCAGACCAATCCACAGCTATTATATTCACATCCATCTCGTTTAAAAATGCTACGGACCAAAGAATTGATAAGCAAAATAATATTTTATTATTATTAATGTGGGAACATTGAAAAAGTATAATTAGTGTCTCTTAGGAAATACGAGCAGGGCGGGCCAAGGCGAGCCAGGGCGCCACTTTATTTGAGACAGAACTTATGTAGTTTTCAAACCTACATAAAACAATAATTTTTTGTTTTTACATTAACATTGGATTTCATATATCAAATATAATTTTTTGATATTAAATAATATTTTGAGAATGCGAAAAAATATATAGGATTGGAACATTTTTAAAACATGAAAGTCGCAACATTTTATGTCACATAATTCGAGTTTTTTTAAAAAGTTACATAAAACTAATAATGCGCGGGGCTTTTTCATTGGTATCCTTTATGTACTCCGTGGTACTCTCTGGAATGCTCTCTTTCTATAATTGTGTCACGATGCCTAGAAATTGGGAAATCCTGTGCATACTTGCTTCACTTGGCTGCGAAAATTCCTCATATCTGAATGCATTTAAAATTATTTTTCACATATTTAAATTGATCTTTAGTTCTATTGATTTTCTAATATAGGTGTTTGTATTGTTAAAATGTTAATAATTGAACATTTTTGATAATGGTCATTTATTTCGTAAGTGAGAAAAGAAATATGACGTCAATATCTTCAACATTAGAAATGTCCCGAACTTTACATTAACTTCATAAATATCGCGATTTTGAAGTGATTTATTGAGATATAAGCAAAAATACGTACATTATTATTAGTTTTTTCATGAGTTTTATGATTTTTGGCGAATTTCGCTTTCGCATCACGTTTTTTTTGGTACCTAGAATTTCGAATTAGCGGGCTTCCGTATTATTCAAGATAGTTTTTTTGATCCCTTCAATTTCGAATTAACAAGATTCTACTGTATTAGACAATTCATATAGTGCCATTTTCGTAAAAAAATGTCTTTTAGGACTACACTATTGGATACGAGTTTATTATAAGTTAAGGAAATAATGTATAACCATTGATATTGTTAAATAAAAAAAAGTATTGCTTACCTTTCCGAATAACGGTGTTCGTACCAGATGTGATATCTTCCGTCCATCCATGAACAGTGAACTTAACGGGTTTTGTAGGGTCAAACTTTGATGACTGAATGCTCTGAATATCTCCTTTTATTATCACCTGACCGATTTCCGGATTATTTCTGATAACATTTATTTATGTTTTATTAATAATTAAATTAAATTCAGTGGAATAAAATAAAACAAAATCATTGAAAAAGAAAATTAATCAGATCAAAATTAGCTAAATAATAATTTATGGGCCATATTTCTAGTCGCAAATATTTATGTACACATAATTCATGTACGATAAATATTCTTTAATCTATTGACACAATTCTAATCAAAGAGACAGACAACCAGTTGAGGACCTTCAAGATTTCGACGGATAGAAGAAATTATAAATTTAAATAATACACTAGAACTATCTGCAATATACGGGCAATTTCAAACCTGTTAACTGGTATCTTTATTGAACAAATAAAATTATGTGAATGGCAAATGTATCGTTATATGTATTATATATTTTTACTCCCTTTCTTTTAACTCGAAGAGTCTGCGGTTTGTTGTATGCCGGAAAAATTGGGATCAATTTTTAACCCCTTTTTCCATCATCCAATCGAGCTGAAACTTTGCAAGCAGACTCGTGGCGACGATAAAAATGATCTAATAAATTTTTGATTAAAAAAATTAATAATTATAGTATAATTTTTGATTTTTCGAAATTTTAATGGTTTTTTCAAATTGGAATCAATAAAAATGATTAATGACCCCGACGCGTGCAATGGGCACGAAACCTGATTCAATGAGAAAGGGGGTATAATAAAAACTTGGTTTTTATGGGTTAGTTTTTTATAATAGTTTTATACCTTGTATATAAGTAGTATTCAATGTCTTCATCAGGTTCAAATAACTTATCCGAGATAGGCTTGTCGTGCAGATCAACATAATGCATTTTACCGTGGCTGTCAGGTATCCAGACAAATCTCGGTTCATCCATATCTAAAGGTAGTCCATGGCCCTGAGCTAAACAAAATAGCATATATTATTATTATAATGTTTTTTAAAACTATTTTTAGGTATAAATTGCATTTAAATAGTTTTTGCATTTGGCATTTGCATTTAAATACAAAGTAGTTGCAATTATTATTATCGTTGGTATTAAAGATATATCATAGAGAAGAATCTATTTTTTTATAGGGTAAAGAAGGTACGAAAGTCAATTTTTGGCTGGTTTAACGGCTGAGTTAAGTGATGCTTTACACAATGTAACTTTCATCAATTCCATCCATGATGGACTACCATATCTATCAAATTTTGGAAGTTGTATATTTTTATTTTATTTATTTTATTTTCTTTCTACGGTTTACACCTATAACAATAAAATATAAATCTATTTACATATCTAGATAACAGTGTACATTATATATGTAAATATATATCAACATGCATGATCATTTACAAATGAATACATATACATACATACATATAAAATTCATAAAACAGTATCATTTAAAATAATTGTCCTATTGTTGTTTTTTTCTTTGCTAGGTGATTTGATTATACAAGAATAATGTTTTTTTTTCATCTCTTTACAATTTTATACTCTGTGACAGAATTAAAAAAAAAAGAAAATATTTTTGGTAAATATATCCCAAATTAAGTAAAGACAATAGGCATGATATCAGATTTTTAAATAAAATTCTATATTGTAGGTAGAGTCCATTCACTTTAGGTAAGCCTTTTGCATTAGTGTGAGTAACAGTCCGTTTATAAAATCTCGTAACATTCCTTTTTTGAGTAAATGATAGACGCAAAAAATTCAAATATTAAATAATAAATGTTTTAATTCTCCTTTGTTTGACCTTAAAGCGATTTCTGCTTTCCTAATTTAAAAATATTCGTGATTTTGTAGCCACCGTATCTTATAGCGAAAAATATTAAACAAAGAAACGACCGCTCCGCTCACCGGTCAGAGTGGTACTGGAGCGGCCAATGAAGTTGCTTTAAAAAACGAATACAATTTCACAATTTACGTATTACAGAGGGTATTACTCACACTAATGCAAAAGGCTTACCTAAAGTGAATGGACTCTACACGTCTATTATTACCGAAAATAAAATTATTTCAGTAATAAACAAGTTTTTACGCAAATAATTGCATTTTCATCTACATATTTTTAATTTCGTGCAAAAACGCCCGCAGCTGTCATTTCGTCTACGTGACGTCAAGCCTCAGTAAACATTCAAAGACACGATGATGGGTACTGAGGCGTGACGTCATTCGCTGTGATCGGTGTTTCAGTTTAAATGGCGGATAACACAATTTCATTCTTTTATTTTATTGAAAATCTTATTAATCTCAATGTGTATTTCGAAATATTTTCTTCTCTAAAATCACATATTCTTTAATTCTGCCATCATGCCTATTATAAAGTATATATCAGTATGAACAAAGACATGTATTAATATGTGTATTAACAAAGTTTAATCAAATAACTTAACGGTAAAATATTCGTTGAAGAGATACCGGTAATCACTTAAGTTCACGCTGAGAATATCTGCAATTTGTGCTTACTCGTTTCCTAGGATGGAAAGTCTGTTAATCGTGAAGTATTTTTGGTGAGAAGTGTTCATTTTGTTGCAGTGAAAGAATGCTTGTGAACGGGTATTTCTATTCACGGTGTTAAATTTTCTATAACTAATGTTTCATGATAACTATCATATAAAGCAACCAGTGGATAACGGTCTAAGTCATAATAATAAATCTTAAACCATTACGAGAAAGGCGCCGAGATGGAGGGAGAACGCAGAGAATGAGGGCGAAGTCGAGAGGACGGATACGGAGATCCAGCAGCGCGAACAACTGGCATCTCCGTGAATTTGGTCCAGGAGACTGCCGGTTAACATGGAACGGATAATTAAATAAAAACGCTCAGTATTCGAATCAAGTCGCGTTCGATCTCTTTCTTCACTGTGACGTCATGATTTGTGTATAAATGTTACAAAACACTGTATAGTAAATCTTGTATTCCCATTTATGATAGGTCATGTAAATGCTGTTATTGAGTATTTTAAATGAAAATTTAGTATAGAACTAAGCGGTCGTATTTCATATTATTGAATAATCAGTTAGAAGTAGAAATAGTCCAGGTCTGATGAATTTAAATTGTAAGAATTATTTATGTAAGTATCATTTTAATAAATTGTGTAACTAATTAAACCTGTTTTTAGTTCCCCGTGTTAATCCAAGATCCTGCTTAGTAATCTCATTAACCTAAATGGGTATGTAAATAATTGAGTATTGAGTCACTATGCGTTGTATTCTACGACCACCTAACCCTGCGTCTCATGCAAAACTCTGGCTAGTTGGTGAGGGAGATATTTTTTATTTAATTGCGGGTAACATTTAATCATATATAACTTTCCAGATTGTCTCTCCATCATAAGTAGGGCGAGAATCTGGAAGCATACCCAGCGAAAATAATTAACCTCCCAGTTTAGCGCACCATAAGTCGTGGGCGAGAAACGGGATGCACACTCTCAAAAGTAAATATCCTCCCAGTTTCACGTGTTATTAAATTAAGAGTCATGCTATAAATTCACAATCTATAAATCACCGCACAAGTGTGGAGTGTATGGGTTCCAAGGCCAAAGAATTCTAGCAACTCGCAAATCACGTAACGCACAACTCGACGTCGGCGCGGGCTAGTGTAACTACTTTGGTTTAATATTAAATATGTAGGTACGTTGAAATGACTGTTAAATATATATGTTTTTTTTGTTAACATTTCTTTCATTAACTATGTCCTAGTGATTAATAGAGGACAGGAATAACCTTTATTGGCATTGTAAAACTTGATACGAAGTAGGCTTAAAGATCAGACATAGATGTTGAAGTGCATCTTATCTGTGTACCTATTTAATGATAATTATATAATTATTATTCAGTTTGAAATCAATATTATGTTTACATCCTTTAAACCAGTGCCGTACAGTGGCGTGCAGCAGGCGTAAACTAACTATACATATACTTAAGAGTATAGTATACATATTTTATTTATATAACGGCAAAAACGTCTACTATATTTCGAATTGGATTCGTTTAAATTATACTGTTCTTTTCATTAAGCAACAAACGAAAATATGAAGATCATAAAAAAATGATGTCGTGAATAAATATACTTTTATTGAATTTTGCATATAAGATGTTAAAAAACTTACATTTACTGAACTTTTTTATAAATTGCCAGTAACTAATAAATTTATATTAACAAAAACAGTTTATTTAAAATTTAAATTTAAATTTATCGTATTAATTGTAATGAATGAACTCAATATTTCAAATAAATTAAATAAATCGTCATCGTTTTTAGCACTTTATTATCAGAAAGTTGTCAAAACAAATTGACAGTTAGAATACGCACAAAACATTAAGTATATCAGTAAGTATGGATTTAGCAACTGTGTTGTTTCTGTATGTGACATATGCGCGGTCCCACCAAAAATAAGACCTTTTGAAGAGATACCTTCACAGCCACGAGGATCGCCTTTTTCAAGATGCAAAAATTTGAGTCCCGACGGAAAATATTCGATCTCATTGTGCTACACAAAATTCTCAGTGGAGCTATTGGTTCTCTTTCTCTATCTGACATAAATTTGCATGTTAAACCCCGTATGAAAAACCCGAAATTCTTTGGATTAAGCCAGCACACTAATAATGTTGGTTACTTTTCTCACATCACAAAACTGTGTCGTAATTCAAACATGTATTGTGCTGACCCTAACATCGATGCTAATATTCTTGCAGATACCTTACCATCGTTCAAAAAGTTACTCATACACAACATCAATTTTCTAAACAATGACCTGAACCCATAGAACTATTAAATTAATTATTTATTTACATATACTTCTATGATCACACTACATTCATACACTAAATATATAATATACATAATTCATGTTGCTGTAACGTGCCAAAGACACTTCTAATTGGGATAATGTATTGTTATTTGACAGTGCGAATATAATATGGTTTCAGTAGGAGAATTTAGTGAGATTCTCCTACAGATTCAACAGTAAATTTAATAGGCGCAAATATTGTATACAGAAGCATTCGAATATTATGAATGACGTAATGCTTTAGCAACGGATCACGGATAGAATTTTAATTATTATTTTTAATAAGATAAGGATAATATCATTAATACTTTTTTCCCTTAATCTTTAGTAAGCGCAACATTTCTGATTGCATGCGATGCACGCCAGTACATTGTACATATACATTATGTTTGAGTAGGTACATAGTTTTATTGTGATGAATTAAAAATAACGTTAGTAAAAAGTAAGATAGATTACAATGGACAGAAGTATGAAAAAGTCAAATACACTTTTCAAATAGCTAGATAAAATCTCGAAGATGAAAATATTAAAATTGCAAACTGAATTGTAAAAATATATAGATGTCTGCAGTATAAATAAGTAAGAACTTACCCGCTAACGTAGCGATTGCCACACAAATAACTAGAATGGAGGTCATTTTTTAATGAGCTTCTTTAATTTCTCGTCGATTATTTCATATATTTATATTGGCTATCAAAACTGATTATAGGTACACACTCTTATATAAAAGGAACCAATAATTATGACAATAATGTTTTAATTTCTAACCCATAACCTCCCTATTTAATTTATTAAGATTTTGTTTCTCTTATTGAAATTGATTGAAAATAACTTTTAATAGTATTTCCAGACTTTCCATAACAGGATAAAAACATGTATTCTCGATACATCAGAATGAAATACTCTGACCACAAGAGTGAATGATGAGGAGATTTGATTTACATGGATGAAAATTTTGTCTTTCTTTCTTTTTGTTCTAATGATTTTTTAAAAAGAAAATAAACTTTGATTGACATTAGCCAAATAAACTGTATGCAAATACAGTTTATAGTCATAAGTGTCTTCAAGTCATAGCGGAAAAAACTGTATTGGTATTCAAAGATAGTATTTCTATCGAAGTTTTCCTGAAACCCAGGTTGATGCAAGAGTATATTTATTTATTTTGATGAGAGTAACAACTCATCTGTCGAAAGTCTTTCAAAAGAGTTGAATACTAGAATTATTATTTTTAATTTAATGAGATAGTAAAAAGTTAATGTTATAAAATAAAATATACAACCTCTTCAATAACACCAAAATGACATCGTAGTATTTATAAAAATAACGAGAATTTTTTTTGTATGAATCGCTGTTAATTGAATATTCAATATTTTTTAGGGCCAATGGTCCCTTTAACATATATAATTAAATATTATAAATAACCGAATCCTTTTTGCAAATATTTTCACATTTATTTTATAATAATTATTTATTCAATCCCATATATATTTTTTATATTTATGTCTATACTTCGAATTTGAATTTTTAGTATACGTTGTATCCAGATTAAGAGACCGTTGGCCATAAAATGTTGATAATTCAAAAAATAGTGGTTTACACAAAGTATTTTATTATTATTATTAAAATAAATAAGGTTAGTGTATTACCATTATAGGTTTATTTTCTTGTAAGAAGCAGATAAAGGGTAAAGTAATTTATTTTTTGAGTAGGTACATTTTTATCTGTCCTCGTTATATAATTTAATTAATACATTAATTCACCCGATTATTCATTAGACACTTGTACCTTACGTAAATGATTTGAATCACGAATACATCCTTACAGTTCGTGCTGTTGCGGTTGATATTTCGGAGAATAATGCTTTTTTCGTTAGTCACTTATTGATTGTAGCACATTTCTGTTATTATTAATACGGAGTAAAATAATATTTTTTTATGAATCCAAAAACTATAAATTTTGTCTAATTTTTTTAATTCTCTCTCCATTTTGTGAGCAGTAAAATAAAGACAGTTTACCAGAATACTTTTCTATATTTCTCTCATATTGTATATTTCTATGTCATTTTTTTTCACTGACATCTTTCTTTCCATTATCTAGACTTACTATGAAAACCAACAGAAATACCAGAATGTTACAGGACAAGTACAGCAATTACTAGGATGTGTACTACATATAGAATATGGGATCAAAGAAGTCATATATTTGTTGCCCCCGAGTTATATAATTTATTTAATCGCGTAAACAAGCGAAGCATGCGATAAAAACTGGGCTTGAACAATCCTCCAACCTGATAAATATAGGTAGGCGTTTTGGTTTTTTTCATTTTATTAATTGATATTACATAATAGTTGTTTGTTTCTTGGAATTATCGACATTGATGAGTTATTAATTATATTATATAGTTTATCGAACTTGTCAATAGGCACGACAAAATTTGATGATCGATCTGAAAAATACATGTACCTAGTATATAACCAGATATAGATATAAGCGAAAATTCCGTTATCTGATTTTTTCTCGAGAAAATATCTAATTTCTATAAACCAAAGATTTAATAACATTATTATCTGCCTGACGTGGAGTTATTCAATTGATGGATTATATTACACGGTATGCAGATTTAGGTTCAATAATCTATTATTATTGGTAGTATTGTAACATTACTGTGACATATCAGGCTAACTACTGATAAATATAAATAAATGTACCTATAGGGTGTAACAAAGCTAGTCCATAATACCTTACAGGTGAATTCCTTTCCTGATTGGGAGTCGAAAATATCCAAGCAACCATGTCCTAATTTAGAATGAACTGAATTCAAGATTTTATAGGAAACATAGCTTTATTTCTTCCAAAATCATGTTTCCAAATCACTTCTAAATGCAAACTTGTAGTATAAAAAGCAAAGGCAGCAACATTTTCGTCAACCAATCATCCTCCAAGGATGTTTCATGTGACAATATGGCCATTTCATACAAAAGTTAGAGTTGATATCGATTTTATCTGAAATATATAGCACAACAAAGACAGTGATATCCAAGTACATATTTAAAAGGTAAATATTTATGTGTATCTACACGTACATAGGTATACAAAAAAAACTGAGATTGCAATTGATTTTAAAAACTTATTTTCAATAATATGTAGGTTTTATAGATTCTAGAGAAATTTCCTTTAGATGTGACCGGTTTATTGTATTTGTTTTAGAAACACCTCAATGATGTACTTATTGCCTCTGATTTTATACTCTTCATATTTTACATATAGCACCCTAACAGTTTGTAACAGGTTTATAACAGTAGAAAATTTATCGCCTTTTATTAAGAAAATCTAATTTATTCAGATTATTTTTAAATCATGAAAAATCTTCTTTAATAGCCACTTTATTTTTTTTGCCCTTTATTATTTTGCACTTTATTATTATTAATTGCCACAGTTATTTATAATTACTGTCATCGTGACCTGCCCGTGAAAAATTGACATGATTGATTTGTCGAAAAACCTCCAATAACAAGATTATACCTAATTAATTACTCCCACACTTCAAGGAGACAAGTGATAACTTTAAAATTTGAATACTGATTATATCGATAATTTTTGTATCTTTTGCGCATATTGAAAAAAATAATTGAACTGATAATACTGATTTTGGCAGGTATAAATATGGTTGTCGATCAGTGAAAAACAAGTGTGTTTATTCCACAACCCCAAAATGCGATTCTTCTGTAGTGCTTTGCTATTGATGGTTGGAGTGGCGGTGGTTTCAGGTGATTTATTTTTACTCACTTGTATAAGTATTATATAAGGTAGAAATTATTGTTTTCTGATCTAGGATTATGGGATATTTCACCTACGTATGAATCCCTATAAAAAAGATGTGTAAATTATTTTATATTTAGAATTTGGTCAATATAACAATTAGTTTTTGCAAAACTTTTAAATGTAGATATTTATGTACGTTTTTAAAGTGCCCAAATATACGTGTCTTTGTTAAGATAAAATATATTGAAAAAAAATCCAATTTTACTACCCATATGTTTCATAGGTATTAAACAAAACACTATGTTTTTAAAAAATTACATATTAAATAGCAAATCAAATAACTTTTGGCGACATTTTTAACAAATAAATATGCAAGAAGATGCAAGAGATAATTTTTAAGGTTTCAACATTCCTTGGGATCTAATGGATACTGGAATGTTAACAAATGAATGGTATTTTATTTGGTAATGGTTTAAAATATATATTACATTAAAAATTATCATTAAATATTTGGGTATCTTGAGAATTTTACTTATCTAAATGAGATATTACAGATTAATTTACACGCTGTAATTTATTTATGTTTTATATTTTATATCAGCCGACCTACATCCTTTTTTCATGGAATACAGAGACGGGCAGAGGTATTTCATCGCTGAAGACAGAAATGGTAGACTTCAAATAGTCGACAGGCTCGCCACGGATCCTGATTCCAGATTTACGGCTTCGAGTGATGTCAACTTCTATCTTTACACAAGGTAAATTAATTTTAAATCCTAGCAAGAGTTACATATACATATATTGAAGGTGTATATTTTTTTTATCACCAGCATTTAGTTTACGCAACGTATGCTTGAGACAATGTTTAGCACTAGTGTTGTATACAAATATTTATATATGTGTACGATAGCGCTTGTTACAATTATTGTACCATGCATGCCTAGAAAGATATATATTCAGACATGCGAAGTTTGTAAGAAAATAAACATGGGGTTATATACATTCAAGCAAGTATGTGTAATATGAAATTAAATTAGAATATGAAATAATAATAGGTAAACGTAATTTTTTTTAATTGATTAGGATAATACAGAATAATTGATTAAAATACATAACCTTTGCTCTTTATAAACTATTAAATTCCTGTTCTCAGAATAATTCAAAACATATTGCTAAACATCAATCAACAGAATTTATCCACATTGCACTCACAGAAAAGTAAGTAAACTAATGTAACCTGCCAAATGGCTATCTCCCTTCAATATCAATTAGTTTTGATGAGTGGACCAATACCTGTACCAATACCTGGACCAATACCAATACCTGATCAACCGATTCTCCAATCCACGCTTTGATAAAAGATTTCATGTTTAACAATTATTATAATTTTTGTTTTTAGGAGCAATCCGACAACAGCGTTCGTTCTTAAAAATGGAGACACAAACAGCTTGAGTTCTTCCAAGTATGACAAAAGTAAGGCAACGAAAATAGTTGCTCATGGCTGGAACAACGACGGAAACAGTAATGTCAACAAACTCATCACGGCTGGTGAGTTGGTAGCCATAAATTATAAGAGTAACGTCCTAAAATATACACATTAAAAATAACATGTGAATGATATCATAGAAATATATAAGACGTTTGAATATGTAGGCTATAATTATGCAAAAAAGGGGCAACAATTGACAGCAAAATAAATTGTTTAAAGCTTACCTCGCGGCATTGGACGTTAACGTGATCTGCGTGGACTGGGGCAAGGGTGCCAACGGCCTTTATGGCACCGCTGTCAACAACGTTCCCTTGGTCGCCGCGTGGACTGCCAACCTCATTGACTGGTTGATCAGCCAGGGGTCCAGTGTGACCAACTTCCACGTGATGGGTCACAGTCTGGGAGGTCACATCGCCGGTCAATCTTCCAGAAAGGTCACCAGAGGAAAAATTCCATATGTTACTGGTGAGTAGCGTAAAACTCTGAATTATGTACGATTTTCTGTTTATAAAAATTAAATAAGTATACATTTGATACCATGCGTAGCTTTCTTCGATACGATAATTCTGATACTTAATGCAATTGATATAGTTGTTTGCCTACTTATAAAAAATATTTCCCGGTCCTGATAGTATGATTTTTTTTTCTATTTTCCCAAATAGGTATATGTTTAAAATAATTCAAATATCAATGAATTGTATACTTAGTGAAAATATAATATAAAATGATTTCTTAAAATCTTCACACAAGCTATTTATGAATTAAGGCATTTTATGATATGATGTATAAGGTATTCCTAATGTGTTTTTATTTATCATTATTTTAATAGCGTTTGATCCCGCTGGTCCATCTTGGGGTCCAGGAACAGACCGCATCAATCCAAATGATGGGGCCTACGTTGAGATTATCCACTCCGATGCCGGATATCTCGGTATCAAGGAGCCCGTGGGAGACAATGATTTCTACCCCAACGAAGGCCAGGGCATGCCTGGTTGCCTTCCCATCAACATCGGCTGTTCTCACGGAAGATCTTTCGAGTACTTTGCATCTTCCATCGATAATACCATGTTCATGGCGAACCAGTGCGCCAATGTGGATGAAGCGCTCAATAACAAGTGCTCCAATCTGAGTAAACTGCATATGGGGGGTTCTAAAGTGAAAGCCGTGTAAGTATGCATTACCAAACAATGATTTGTTAATTGAAACTCAAATGACCTCATTTTCAATAGACCCCATAATTTTTTTTTCATAATTTTAGTCATTAAATATAATAATTGATAATAATATATATTCAAAAACATTTCTGAACAAAATGGTTGTGAGAAAAAATTAGCGGGTTTCATAAGTCCAGTGAAAATCCGATTTTTTAGAAATAACCACTAGTAGTAATAATGTGAATCAAACATTAACTTGATGTAATATTGCTATATTATTACTCTATATAGAGATAATTTTTAATATTGACAATATCAGAACTCTAAAAGTAATTACTGTGTATACTCCTGTAGTAAAATTGTTTGCAATGTTTGATGTACGTGTTCACTTTATTTTCAGCCGAGGAATCTTTCATCTGAAGACAACGTCGACTAAACCATACTACCTTGGTTGAGAACTGGAGAATATTCAAGAATCGAACCAAAAATTACGAACTTATCCACACTGTATCAGTCGTGAATCATTTTCTTATAAGTAGGAAGACGTTTTTTGATGGTGAAATAAATGTTTATAAGTAAAAACATTTTCTATGAAAATAATTTTTTTACATAAATACCTATTTGTATTTTTATTTAATAGAATTTAGTATATATTTCTTGTACAAAGGTGATCGATACATTTTTGCTGGAATATTACAGTCTAATGTGTATACAATTTCGTTTTTTTTACAAAAATCCTTAAAATAATAAGCAGCTTCCTGATTATCTAAGTGGGGAATAATTATATAAAAATAGTAAAACAAATACAGTTATTAGAAAATACTTGAGTCTGTTTGGATGAGTCTAAAAATTTTGTTTTTCTATATTTCTAATCCAGGATTTTATTTGGTTTTTTAATACTGTTGGTGTAATTTATCAACGGATTATATTGATTTATTTTTTTAGCATGTAATTATAAGGCGGTTTTCTTGCTACGCCACAGACGAAGCAATGATACTAGCGTGCATGGCTAGGAGTCCACACAAATCATTTCACTGTCTCAGAGATGCAAAATAGAGCTGTAATAAATAATTCAAAAACCTATATTAAAGAGAAATGAAATAAATTATATGAAAATATATGAAAAAAGAAATACTAGATTAAAAATAATAACCAAAAGAACTCATTAAAAAAATAACGGTACTAAAGGAAGTAACAGCAGAAATATGAAAATAATACAATAATAATACATTCAAAAGAAATGACAAAAACAGAAAATAACAGCGTAAATGAAATAATAATGCCTATAATAAATTGTCTGTATATAAAAGAAAGAAAAGAACAAAATATAAAAGAAAAAAAGGTAGGTATATAAATAATCTTGTGTAATAAAATAAAAAGAATTGCACCGCAGAGACAGCAGAAATAAACATAAAAGGCACCCTACTTAGGGCAAGGAAATAGGCAAACGACTCGCGGGCCACAAATCACCACTGGATCACTAAGTGAGAGTCGTAACCACTACACCAGCAAGCTACTTGTCTACTTATCTGCAGGCATTAACATTCCAATTACAATAATTTCGTTGTTTGTCCGTCCGTCTAGCCCCGTAACTTCGTGTAACGTTCGTAATTTCTGTATAGTAAATTTAATTTTTTTTCGAATTTTTTAAATATTTATACTTAGGAAACGAAATGCAAAAGTTTACAGCTAATAATTTAATAATATGCCAGCATCGTAACCTAATTGAAAACAAAATCATATTTGCCAGGCCCAAGGAGCGGCTCATCCAATGACACTTTATTTTAATTATAATACTGAAAAACATGTTTCTAATAATACTTAAGCGTATTTTTAGGCCCCAAAATGTTCAATCTGTAGCTGTACCTAAGTAAAAAGTAGTGTAAAAAAAAAGAATTTCGCAAGTACGATAAATCGCGATAGCAATAAATTAAAATTAATGTAAGATAAGTTTTTGCCATTCTATTCGGATTATATTTTTAAGTGGCATTAAGCACATTCAATATGTATTAATTGATTGTATCAGAATTTTAAAATTTTCTAAATATCAGCTGATATACTAAACGTTATAGTTACATATCTGCAGTCCGCGATTTTATCATGGCTTTATCAGTGTAAAAATACGGTGACCATAATATTGTCTGAAATGACACTAGAGATGGAGGGTAAATTATAAAACGTTTACTCAACTCGGCAACTCACTTTACATTGTCATGGTACCTACATTTTACAGCCGCTATGATTTGCTATAAACTAAAAAAATACATTTATTATAGATATGGTCTTACGGTGGAATTGGTGATTATTGCATTGTGTAAAGTGATCACTTAAGCCAGTTCTTACAGGTCACCCTGTAGATGTTGTATAAGCCCTGGACCGTCCTATAAATACTTCTATACATGTTTTCCACATAAATTGCTTCGTCTCTATGAGACTTCAAAAATTTATATTAAAAATTAATTTTATTATTTGTTTTAATCTACTTATATATTATTAATTACACCTACATGTTTCGGAAAAACTTTCCATCATGAGGGTGTTTTATATATATCAAAATATCAAAATAAATTATATCTTTTGTTTTTGGTTTTCTAAATTATTGGAAAAATTTTTGGAATTGGACTAGTAGTTAAATTTAGTTTACTTTTATATAACTTACTAATTTTAAATGGTTCTAAATTATTCAATTTCAGACCAAAATTATTTATATGTAAAGTAGAAAGTCCTTAATCATTATCAAAATGGGAAGGTTTTTCCGAAACATGTAGGTGTAGTTAATTAATATATAAGTAGATTAAAAGAAATTATAAACTTAATTTTTAAAATGTCAATCGACAAAGTTGCTCAACCAATTGAAAAAAAAAATTATATTAATTTAAAAAGTATTTTTTTTGTTTGTTTGTTTGCGTAAACAATTAAGAATAACAATATTGCAATAATTAAATAGCAAAGTAACGTTACATCATGCAATTTTCATGCGAAACTGGCAGAGCTAGAATGCTTCACTACGTTGTTCGGACCTGTCATCTCGCCTCGTTCATTTTCATTCATCTTTGTTCCTCATTCAAACCTCGTTTATTTCTTCATAGATGCTCATTGATTGTTGAAGCTTTTCGAAGTACTTACTATTCTCAGATATCTAGTTTACCAAACCATGCCAGCCAGGTTTTTCGCGGACTGCTATATCTGTTGTCTCCTATATTAGACCCGTATATAGTTTTACCATCTTTTCAAAAGTATGAATATGTCAAAGAAATTCACCCACATATTTTATTTTTTATTGAACTTTATGATTACAATATTAATATAATTATTGCAGTCAATATTGTTGTTAAAATATACCATAGTGTAGTAACTACATAATATAAATAATTCCCTCAAATAGATATTTTTCATACAGATATATATAATTTTCAAAGTTTTTTCATGTTTCCCTGTAGTCAATTCCAGTTAACTTTGTGGTATTTTTATTTCATAATTTTTCCATTACTCTGTATTCAATAAATTATTTATTTGTGAATCATCACTTCAAATTTTTTTTATCTGTACAAGAATAGATAAAGTATTCTAAATTCGACTATGAATCTTTATCTAGTAATAGTACTTCGACGAGAATTTGTCATACAATAATCGATATAAAGGGATATTTTCTCTTCATATGTAATATTTTGTGAATATCTAATCGTTAACAATGACGCATTCCTTACACTTATTTAATATTTTAAATAAAAAATGAAATGAGAAATTTCAATAAATTATGTAAAAATAAATAAATGTACCTACTTAAATATTAACAATCAACTTCTTACATTTCAGAGATGTATTTAAAAAAAATAAATTATTATGATAAAATAAATAACTATAAATAACTATAAATATTAATTATCTCTTTTCTAAAAAAAATGTTACTTCTATAATTATACATGACTTATTGGTCTCTAGTCTCGCAAAAATCAATACATTGGATACAATCGCTGTAACTTATTAAAAAATGACAAAGATGACCTGAAAGATTTTTTTTTATAATTTTGGGTAGGCTCTGATGATGATATTATCGTAGGTATATGTGTGCTATCAAGTATATTTGTCATAATCGAAAAATAATTTTCATGTTACTCGTTTTATAGAAAATTCTTTTAGTACCTACCTATATAATTAACAAGAAATACTTTGCTAGCTTATAAAGTAAGACAATGAGTCCCCTTTAGAATGAAAAGGGCAAGCCGATATTAATAATTCTAAGTTATCATATAACAAAAATAAATATTTGACTATTGCAAAAGAGTAACGTGGAAAGTTTTTAATTGTGAGATGTCAAATGTTACACATCATATGCGACTACTGTAAGGGTCGCTCGTTTTTTACTCTCCATGAGCTCAAGATCAAAGAAAAACTGTCCAACTTGTTCAAAAGGCAATAGGATCAAATGACCATCCTTAGAAGATAGATTAATCAATAAAACAAATATAAAGATTATCTGACCGTAACTTTGCATGCAACAATGGCAGATCTACATAAACACATTTTAAATAAAAAATCAGGTTTCGGTACTCATCAATCAAAACACTTAATATTTCTGTAAAAAATCATGTTTACAACCTACAATTTTTACTTTCTCGCTAAATGTACTCAATAATCAATTAAAAATTACTCATATTTATAGTTAACGATAAGTGAGTTCTACAAAAATATAAAAAAACATGAAAATTACATTAGGGCTTGTGAGAAATGTGATATTACAATACATGATAAGGAATTATTTTCGTATAAAAAGGATATCCCTTTAAAAAATGTTTAGATGTAGTTATTTACTTCTTTAAAACGTAGATACATACTGTACAGCCATGAACGTGATATATCAAGTGTCAGTTATTATTTTCTTAGCTGCTTTATCCAAGGGTAACGTATTATTAGTGTATTGTATAATTTTACAGTTTTTTTTAATCAATTATGTATGATTTGCAATAATATAAATTAATTTTTTAGGTAGTAGCCATGAAAAACCGGTTAAGACTGTACAAGATGGACGAAGATTTTTTAATATTCCCGACAGCAACGGACAAATGCATATTATTGATGCGGATGAAAAAATTGATGAGCAAAGGTTTTTAATTAATAAGAATTTCAACCTCTTCCTGTATACGAGGTAAGGGTGAACCAAATTAAAGTTATTTTTTAACATTTTTAGATAATATATATATCAACATGGCATATATACCTGCAATTGATTTCACATTTCAACATTTCACGCAAAAATATCAATTGATTTAAGAACTTAATACTTACGTAGATAGTTTAATACTAAATTATTTTTGGGATTTTCTTATCCGCCTATTTTTAGTATGTTGAATAATATGTTTTTTTAAAAAAATCCATTTATAAATTATTAATATTTTTTATTAGAGTTGTCAAATTTCTTAACTATTTAAGCAGCTGTTAAAACACTGTCATTCATTGTTAATATGTTTGTTTTTTTTAGAAATAATCCGGTGACTCCAGATAAAATCGTAAACGGTGACAGTGCCACTCTTTGGGTTTCAAACTTTGATGAAAGCAAACCTGTAAAATTCATCATTCATGGATGGACTGACAGTGGAAGCAGTGAAATCAATAAGGAAATTAAGGAAGGTAATACAATTTCATAGGTTTTAGTTCACACTGTCTTTCTCTCGCATTTGATAATACTTTATGTTACTTAAAGTCTTTTAATTAACGCATTCATACTGCAAGAAGTGTGCTATATTCTGTATTTTTCAATTTAAAGTTGGATATAGCTTAAACATAGTCAAGTTATGTCTGTAGATGTAGTGTTGGATATAGTTTAAACAAAGTCAAGTTATGTCTGTAGAATAAAATAAAATTGCTTATTATATATTATTATGAGAAAAAAATTTGCTTTATCATAAGTAAAATTTCCGGAACGCACCAAAAAGTATAATAAAACACTTTTTAATTTGTTATGAATTACGAAAGGTACTAAAAAACTAAGTATACAATATCGCTAACAATGATGTTAAAAAAGTGCCAGTACTGCGTACTGTTACAAAAAAGAACTGAGTAAATACATAGAAATAAAATTTAATAAAGCATATGAAATTCGGGAACAATTTTTTTTCTGCTTTTATATAGGCAATAAATAGGCAATCCACCCTTAGAGAGCGAATTATATAAAATAAGAAATAAAAGTGAGACAAATTTTTAATCACTGCTTTGGTTCTCATAAACCTATGAAAACTAAAGGTTAAATAATTTTTAATACTTGTAGTGAAATATTACTTTGTTCTTCCAGCTTTTTTACAAGTTTCGGATGTCAATGTTATCGTCGTGGATTGGGGCAAGGGCGCTGGTGGGCTCTACCCGGTGGCGTCCCTCAACGTTCCCACTGCAGGGGAGTATTTGGCCAAGGTTTTGGACTGGCTAGTCGATGAAGGTGTTCCCGTAGAAAGTTTTCACCTAATCGGTCACTGTTTTGGAGCTCACGTTGCTGGCATTGCGGGGAGATCCATGACTAAAGGAAGGCTACTCTACATTACAGGTCGGTTATAGAATATTTTTTAATTAATTCAAAATAATAAATATTAATCAATACATAAGTGTTTAGGCTACAGATATTTTGAAACGCGTTTTGCATGTAAAAAGGTTATTTATTATCATATATTTTAGGACAACCTTTTAAAATAAATTCAGAATAATAAATATAAATCAAATAAAAAAAATTCCTATATGAAGTATACATTTACAGGTCTTGACCCTGCGTATCTTCTTTGGGGAAAGGGCAGCAAAAGAATCACAGCCACGGACGCCGACTATGTCGAGATCATCCACACTGACGGTGGAGTCCTTGGCATCGGTACTGCTGACCCGATAGGGCACAATGACTTCTATCCCAACGGTGGATCTCGCCAGCCCGGATGCTCGATCTTGGATTTGGGATGCGCCCACAAGCGCTCCTGGAAGTACTTCGCAGATTCTCTGGATCACACCGGGTTCAGGGCAATCCAGTGCACAGATTACAGCGAGATGTCCCAGGGACGGTGTGCAGATCTTAGTTCCATACATATGGGAGGGTCGAAGCCGAAACCAGCGTGAGTATATATTCTTTTCTGTTAGGTATTTTTATTTTTACTTTGGTGGCAGAAATTCTAAAGTAATGTGAAACCGAAGGAATACAAGCAAAAATGACAAACGAATCATAATAAATAAGAATATTAAGAAACCGTAGGCGGGTTGTACACAAGAATACGTCAGTTATGATATTATGAGATAAACTAGTTGTAACCCGTAAAAAAAGACGGTACTGTTACTTTAAAGAATAAGTGTTTATTTATTAGAAAAAAAAGAAAAATGAAAAAAAGAAAATAAGGAAGAAAAAAAAATGATTATGGACAGATGGTCGGACAGACAACCAAATTATTATAATTAGGATAGTTATAGGGTTTTAGTAGATAATAAGAGTAATCGATTTTTGACAATAGCTTTGTGAGGCAACTAAAGTATGTAAAACAAACATATTATTTTTTAACTACTTTAGTTTAGAACAGCAGTTTTAGCCTCTTATAATCAGGTGTAATAATTTTTTAATTACACATACATTACAGGAATACTACAAACTTTAAGTGAGTGAAAAAAACAAAAAAACTAGGGCCAAAAAAATGAATAAAGCATTTTTATAAATGACCCGCAGAACAGAACAAAACTGTATTTACCAATTAAGAAAAAATTGAAAATTAATATTAAATGCTACTTCTATGTTGAGATGAAAGTAAATGTAATGTACTAAATTTTCTGGCTAGTCAATCGCGTAGTGACCAAATGATTTGCGAGCAAGAGAAAAGAAAATCTACTCCGCATTATTTTTTAACATAGCTTATAATCGCTACACATAAGTTGTCTCGAGGTTCAGCATTGTTTACTTTATTTTTCCAATCAGTACCTAATATTAATTTATTAATATTTTTCAGAGTTGGGATTTTCTACCTGGAAACAAATAAGAACAAACCTTTCTACCAAGGATAAAAAATCTATTTAAATGATTAATGCTGAATAATAATTATTTTATTAATTTTAAATATTTTAAAAATAGCTAGGTATATATTGCTTGCATAAAACAAATATGATTTTCTTTTTTCAAATATCATAGCTATTATATAATATGTACTAACCCTTCAGTATTCTAAAAAAAAATAATAAAAAGTAACCCATAAAAAACAAGTTTTTGTTATACTTCCTTTCTCATTTACTAATGGAAACTGGTTTGCGACGCTACGAAAGGGATAAAAAATTTCGAAAAATCCAAAATTATTATTTTATCAGTTTTCGCGTCCACCAGATGCATTGAAATCTCTTCATGTCTTTATACAAATTGTATGAAAAAACCATTAAAAATTTGAAAAATCCGAAATTATACTATAGTATAATTTCGGATTTTAATAAATAATAAAAAATTAATAATTATAATTATCAATTTGTTTTAAAGAAAATTTGATAGATCTTCTTGATCGTCGCCACGAGTCTGCTTGCAAAGTTTCAGCTCGATTAGATCACGGGAAAAGGGTCAAAAATCGATCCAAAGTTTTTTCGACGACAAGCCGGCAAGCAAGCAAGCAGACGCCACGAGTTAATATAAAGGAAGTAAAAATTATAAAATTAATTATTCATTTGTTGGTGTCCAGTCTAAAAAAAATAATAATTAAATTCAAATGTCTAATATTAGATGACTTTTGATTGAATGACTATGTTTCATGTAATTTTAAAAATGATTAAGAAGGGGTATTGATATTTTTGCTTAGACGTAAGTGAAATTGTTGAAAAAGTGCAGAGGTCGTCTATATAGTACCTGTATAAAACAGTAAAAATATTAGTGATCATATATATACAAATCGGAAACTGCCAAAATATGATAAAATGAATCGGACAACTTTCGAAAAAAAATAAAATAAAAATAGTTGTGGTGTGTGTGGTGTAAATTACAAATAGACTAGAGACAAATATATAATAATTATAATTATTATTTTTTTAAAGGAAAATTTGATAGATCTTGATCGTCGCCACGAGTCTGCTTGCAAAATTTTAGCTCGATTAGATCACGGGAAAAGAGTCAAAAATCGATCCACAGTTTCGACGGCAAGCCGGCAAGCAAGCAAGCAGACGCGACGAGTTAATATAAAGGAAGTAAAAATTATAAAAGTAATTATTCATTTGTTGGTGTCCAGTTTAAAAAAACAATAATTAAATTCAAATGTCTAATATTAGATGACTTTTGATTGAATGGCTATGTTTCATGTAATTTTAAAAATGATTAAGAAGGGGTATTGATATTTTTGCTTAGACGTAAGTAAAATTGTTGAAAAAGTGCAGAGGTCGTCTATATATTACCTGTATAAAACAGTAAAAATATTTGTGATCATATACAAATCGGAAACTGCCAAAATATGATAAAATGAATCGGACAACTTGGAAAAGAAATAATAGTTGTGGTGTGTGTGGAGTAAATTACAAATAGACTAGAGACAAATATTAGGTCCTTACATATGAAATTGATGTTTTGCCGTACTGGCAAATTTGATCTCAAATATCTTCTCTTTGGTTAGGAATTCCAAATCCAAATTTATACAGCTATTTACTCATGTATTTGTGTTTTGAAAATTAAAATTCATTTGTTTTTTCCTCAATTGTTTTTTTCTTTGCGTCACTCAGTTTACAAAATGAAAAACTTGAAATATCGCGTTATTTACGAGTACGAGTTCCACCGTGGCACCAGTGCTGCAGAAACGGCTCGAAGGATTAATGATGTGTATGGCGACGGTGCCGCAAAAGAAAACACAGTGCGTTTTTGGTTCCAACGTTTTCGTTCTGGAAATTTCGACCTGCAGAACAAGCCCCGTGGACGGCCGGAGACCAAAGTTGATAATGAAGAATTGAAGGCTATTGTGGAAGCGGATCCATCGCAAACCACATCCGAGTTAGCTGCAGGCTGCGGTGTTAGTGATAAAACTGTTTGAAGCAAATTGGTAAGGTGAAAAAGCTTGAAAGGTGGGTACCTCACGAATTGAGTGAAGCAAATCAACAAACGCGAGTTACTTGTGAGCGTTTGGTGGACTAGTGCTGGTGTCGTTCACTACAGCTTTCTTAAATCTGGCCAGACGATTACGGCAGATGTCTATTGTCAGCAACTGCAAACCATGATGGAAAAGCTAGCTGCTAAACAACCGAGGCTGGTTAATCGCTCTAGGCCACTGCTGCTTCATGATAACGCTAGACCACACACTGCACAACAGACGGCTACCAAATTAGAGGAGCTTCAATTGGAATGTCTAAGACATCCACCGTACTCTCCGGACCTTGCCCCAACAGATTACCATTTTTTTCGAAATTTGGATAACTTCTTGCAAAGGAAAAAATTCAACTCCGATGGGGCAGTCCAAACCGCCTTCAAAGATTTTATTGATTCCCGTCCGAATGGTTTTTTTAGTAAAAGGATCGATGAACTACCTATGAGATGGCAAAAGTCCATAGATACCAATGGTACAAACTTTGATTAAATAAAAATATTATAATAAAAAAAAATCGGCTTTATGTTCCTCCCATACTAAACGCCAATTTCATATGTAAGGACCTAATATTTAGCAGGCGCATTTCACGTTACGGTGCTTATTATGGCTTGTACGTGTATTTCATCGCCAGTATACTCTTACATATGAAATCCACGACAGTATCGTCAGAAGGCTCGATGGAGTTCTTCGTACTACATTGTGGTACATACCTATCCAACCTATTGATACTGGTAAACCCTCGAGGTTTTCATCTATTGTTACATATTGCAACTCGTTAGGGATCTGTGCAGAATAATGAGGTTATAAAATATAGTAAGAATAATAAATCGCAGTTCAGACGACGTCTCGATAAAGTATGGTAGCCAAGTAAAAATAGCATACTTCCACGGAAGAGATTTTCGATTTGAGACAATCTCTGAAATGAGAGTTTACTCCGATGATATTCTTCGGGGACAACTCTCAGTTTGACTAGTTTTTGTATACTCGTACACACCATATCTCAGAGATTCTCCGTCTCGCGACTCACTTCAGGCTTGTAGGATGTCATGCAGATAACGTCAGTCCATTGACCAAATTGAGTTTGAATTCCCCTTGCGGTAATTAAAACAGAATAAACATTTGTAATTGTAATAGTTTATGTTTGTCTAACGTTTCGATAATTGAGCCGTTCATTTTGAAAGTGGGGCAGGTCCATCTTGTTAAAAAAAAGAGTTGCAGCTAATTTTCACTAGAAATGAACTTAAAATTTATGTTTTCAATCAATTCACAATCATATCTATAAATTACAGTGTAAATGTTTTACTCGTGATTTATCTTGGTCAATGATATATATATATGTTAAATCGAAGGCTTTCACGGGTACAATATGTGTTAGTTCTAACTACTTTGGGGGTAACCCGCGTCAAATTTTGGTCGTCAGGACCAGTCGTCTGCCGACGTTTCGAACAGATCTCACTGCTCATCTTCAGGGCGCCTTGTCGATGAGCCGCTTCTCCAAAAAGCGTACAACCGTTTGGGTCCGGAGCTCACCGTCAAGTGAAAGTTTGAAAAATTCTGCATCAGGTGTTTGTGGAGTAGTGGGTTTCTCCAGCGACGCCGTTAATGTGTTTTGCTCGGCTTCTCGTCAAACCGAAGAATCTCGGCACGCGTCTCTGAACATCGCGTAGATATAAAAAATCGGAAACTAACTTCTTCCCTTGTCCACCATTCTCTAACGGAGAATCATAAAATAGACTTCGACAATTCAAAAGTAGTTGCCAGCCTCAATAATGAAACATTTAGAATCTACAGAGAGGCAATTGAAATAAATAAAAGAAATAATAATATAATGAACAACAGAGACGATAGCATTCGACTTCCGACCGCATGGAGTAACATTCTTAATAATAATAATCAAATTTCTAATACAAATAATATTAATAATAATAAACCAGAAATCACGATGAAAACACCGAAGCAATTAGAAAATCCAACCTTCTCAACATTGTATAATGACGATAATAAAGTAAATATACGGATTACTAGAAGCCGAGCAAAACACATTAACGGCGTCGCTGGAGAAACCCACTCCTCCACAAACACCTGACGCAGAATTTTTCAAACTTTCACTTGACGGTGAGCTCCGGACCCAAACGGTTGTACGCTTTTTGGAGAAGCAGCTCATCGACAAGGCGCCCTGAAGATGAACAGTGAGATCTGTTCGAAACGTCGGCAGACGACTGGTCCTGACGACCAGAATTAAGCTAAACGCTCGTGCTATGAAAATAGGACTAACTTGCTGGTCTGGAGTGAGATTCGAACCCACGACTTTTGGATCACGAGGCGAGATTCCTAACCACAAGACCAACAAGCTACTCTTTTTGCTTGTTGATTTTGAAAGTAATAATCCAACAATAACATACGGACTTGCCGCACTTTCAAAATCAACGGCTCAGTTATATATAGTTCTAGGTGACGTTTGTGCGCTCATGTTGAATCGAATGTCGAGTTTTTGTCTCCTACAAAACTCAAGCTGATCACGGTACAGGGGAGAAAGTCCATAATAATGTAATGTATAATTTATATATACGCATTAGATAATATCTTAATGAACATTAAAATGTTCCTGTCACATTATATTAAGTGAAAGTGTTATCGCGTCAAACAAGGAATATTATTTTTTGCTAATGAAATTAGACTCATTATTTTAATGAATTAAAGTTATAAAAAATGTAATTTGTGCGATGAATTCCCGTTATCTATTTCTAGTTTATGTTACAATTCCCGCGATGACCATGTACGGCTGTTGTGTTCAGTCTGCAGCACGGCATGGTCGAAAATGTAATTACATATTTGAAGAAAGAAAACCGTGAGGAAGTGATTCCGGCTGGGGCGGAATCACTTCCTCACGCCTGAATATTGCACGAGCCACCAGATTGGAGCGCCACCCCGTGGACTATCCCGGAGTCAGTGGCGTGGATGGCTAAATATGTTCAATAATCGTCAAAATTACAAAAGGTAATATGCTAAAAAATATTTAATGCCCGAAATACCAATGCGCACCGAAAAAAGAAAAAGTACATGGATTACTTCAAAGGTTGAAATAAAAGGGGTTGAAATCGAGCACATAGGGGAAAAATATATTGAAGGATTGAAATCGATTGAAAATTAAAGAGTTGAGGTTCTTATTACGGTCGTTAGACAGGTTTAACTGTAAATAGTTGCGGATATTTTATACGAACCCTATGTTTTTCCGAGAAACGATTCTCGACGTTTCGTTGAATGCTTATTCAACGTCATCGGGAGGACGACCTTTACCCGCGGAGGTAGAGGGCGGACTGATTACTGCTTTCGAGGCCGTAAATTATATGCACTTTGTTGTGTAGTGTTCATTTCTTCTACAATAGAGGTCGCCAGTTTGCAATATGTACTAGTTACGTCGGCGGACTTTACTGCGACGTCTCTCAAGGGTTGAATCGTTCAACGAAACGTCGAGAATCGTTTCTCGGAAAAACATACGGTTCGATTGAAAATGATATATTAAAGGATTGAAATCGACCACATAGTGGGAAAATTTCAAAAAAACTACCTCTGCAAAAACATCGCGAAATAGCAGACTTAATTTTTTTGCTAAAAATATCCTCAGGCTCAATAGATTGTCCTGAATTATTATCCAAGCTCTTGATCAATGTTCCTCCTAAAATTCTAATAATCAACCCTCTTCTTTTTACACCCCTTGTTTCTACAAAATACAGGCAAAACTCATATTTGTGGCGAACTTCCAACAAATTTAATGCCGCTCTCAAAAAAAGTATAATTTAGACTTATTTCAAAATTACCCTACTCATGTGCGACGCGTGCTTTCCTAGCAATTTTTCAAATAAAAATGTTATTATTTTCCATTATGTCAATTATATATATAGTTTTATCAATATAGCAAAAACGATATTTTGTCACTAAAATCTATGATTGGCTTGTACCTATGTTTCCCATTCTTTGTATTTACTTAATTATTATTAGCTGTTGGTTTTCCGAAAAAATATAAATATAAATAAATAACAGTATTTGATAATATGTACCGACTCACCGATATACGTCAGTCACTACTCTTCACTTTTCAACTTCTAATGACGTAGATGACTTACCTGAAAAACAAGAAAAACATACATATTAGAGCGAGAACAAACGAGAGATCAAACAAAACCAATTAAACGCAACAATTTAAGACAAATATTCAAAAAAGACAAAGTGTCGTTGAGTGTGATGTGGTAAAATTTGTATTTTTTTTAGTTTGTGGACTTATATTCTTAAGAAGGATTGCACAGCAAGCTACTAGACAAGTTGTAGGTACATACTAAAGGAAATTTCACATTTGCAAAAACAGCATTATATGTATATTTATTTGGTAACGATACACGTAACAACTGCAGCACAAACTTTGTAGACTCTGTTTGAAAGAATAATAAAGAAGAGTTAGTTTAGGCGACATGCCATACACCTGGAAGTTTAACCGACTAAAAATTTACTTTTCTGAGACTTGAACTTTTAAAAAGCTAACTTCGTTAATTATTTATTATCTTAATTTCGTAATTTTATAATAAAAAGTTTGTTTATTTATTTTATTGTTTATTACGCATTTGTTTTAATATAAGTTATTAATAATTGCCACACTAGGTAAAACCTATTCTGTGGCAGTTATTCTCATTTGCTAGTTATGTAATAGTAACAAATAACGATAGTAAACAAGTATAAACGTAAAAAAGAAAGCTTAAATAATTTAGTAATATGTATGTAAAATCATAAGAATACGTAAATCTAAAAAAATATATACATATAAAATTAAGATAAAAATTAAAGCATATACAAAAGATAAGATACAAATCCATATAAATGTGAAAGCAAAAATAAAAATCAATAATTTATTTTTCAATATACGTAATGTCAACTTTTGAAAATGAATGTATATTTATAAAATAGGCGCCGGTTATTGTGTTCTGTGATTAATCAGACGCTAAAAACACACGTATTTTTCGTCTGTTTTCAGACTACATTCGTTGCTTATTATTGTAGAAACAGGATATTGATAAAGAAATATTTAGGAGTGAAATAACAAACAAAAATAATGCCCCCAGACAGATATGTAATCTTCATCAATCTCGGATTACAGACTTCCCAAATCAAAGATAAGCCTTTCAAATCTGTGCTTGAGAGAGAGCTCCATACCTCTATTGAATATCACGTGAATGGATTGTTTACGGATTAAAGAAATTAAGGATACAATGTACTCGGAATTTTCAAACCATTTGCTGGAACATGACCATAATTTCGACATCAATTTAGGTCTTAAAATTGTACAAAATAACAAAAATAATAGACAATTAGATAGTTTAGAAATAAGAAAAAAATATTAACATCAATAATAATATAATAAACAGTCATATTCAATTCCCAAACAACCTCATACTTAACATTTTTCCAATTAAAAATAAAACCAATGTTGACAATCCCTTAATTATTCCCTAACACCCCTCTCCACCTTTCTATTTACTCCGCCTACTCTCCAACCCACTAGTTAACTATATAATGATCATTTAATTTTAGTATACATTGTATCCTCCTGTGGAAGGGAACTTCGTTCCCAAAACTTGTAGAAGTGTTTATTCATCTTGAATAAAGAAAATAAATATTTAGTGGTGTACACCAAGTCGTGTTTTATTTAATTATTAAATAAGGCACCACAAAGTTATAAATCGTTCATTGAAGAAATAATTAATATTTGTTTCCCAGAATCCTCCTAACGCCACTGCCTAGGATATAATGCATAAATGAGGATTGAATATAAATTATGCCTCACAGTATTCAAGGCTATTCACAACATGGCCCCTCAATATATTACAGACTTCTGCATTCCATTTTCCGCAAATAATGGACAGCTAACACTTCGCTGAATATCCAATACAGTAGATTATTTGAAGTAAATCGCGTCCACAAAACTAACTTCGGTGATCGCGCTTTCGCGGTGGCTGGACCAAAGTTATGGAATAAACTGCCTAACAAATTGAGATAAACACACAGCTTACCCCAGCTCAAAAAACAAAGACGCACTTATTTAGACAATCATACAAAAACTAATAGAATAAGACCATAACAATAGCACCCGATGTTTTCCATACCAGAACACACCTTATTCTTCATGGTCCTCTCAAATATAATTTTAACACATCAATTACATTTTTTTGCGTGTATAAGAAATATTAAATAAGTTTTCGAGACAGTAAGCTGTTTTGTTAAATAATTTGAATGTATAAAGTGTCCTTGAAGTGAGTTCTTACAAACACGACTTATCCAAATATTATCCAAATATAATAATAATAATAATAGCTTTCCCGAATCCCATATCGTAGACTCTTTCGCATTAGTTTACGTAATACGATTTTAAACAAATAAGCAAGTAGCTCTGTTTGCTAGTTTGTTTTTCGATTTCTCGAGCATTAAAAGTTTAGAATCCGACTGCTAGATACTTTACAGCTGACTTCTCCAAGTTGAAGCCCGAGAATAAGTGCCGAACAAATGTAACCTGACGTGGTAGAACAAAGAGTGTGAAAGTTAGTTTAAAATAATAAAAAACCCCGAGTCGATAGTTTGAAAAACATCGTCGCTGCGGGAGACAAACTCTAAGGCAAAATGTTTGCAAATATGCTGACATCACTTTTTAATTCGATATGTCTCTGCACATTATAGACTCGCGTGGTATCACACGGTACGAGTAGGCAGGTATGGCTGGCTTACCTGCCGGGTATGGAAGTTTGCAATCCGCCAAATATCAAAAATCTGAAAGACCGGGTAAGATCTCTGGGCGAGAGTGGGCGTGCGAGTGACGGAGTGGCGAGTGTGGAAAATGGTGAGGACAAAAGGTAGAAATGTTGAACTACGGACGGTAACGATCAGGCCCTACAGGCCGGATATTTTGCGGTGGGAAGCGGTTCTGGGTATTCGAGTACCCACCCTATTCCTGGGTAACCGCCGTCCGATAGAGTCCGGAATTCATTTTTGAAATAGCTTTGTTTTTGAAGATAATCAATAACTCGAAACCGACGAACCGTTTAGCATAAATTTTGTGAAAATCATGCAGAGCTTTGCATGTTATGTATAAATTTTCCCGCTGTACGCTTCTAGTTAGCATATCATCAATATACGAAATTTGAACTGTTTGGTTATAAATCATATATCGTGTACGTATAACATCAGGATATCCTTCGGTAGTCACGCGTGAGGAAATTTTAAAGGAAACTTGTAAATTACATTATAGAGTGAAGTGTCAATTTTCTTTGAAATATACAAATTAGAGGGATATGTGACATCATCTTTGGGAAGATACATTTTTCTTTTGTGATTGTAAAACGGTAACATGATACCTCTTATGATTACAAAGATATTAGGTCTTACCCGTCCAAAATGATGTACATTTACTATATATTTAATAGAGAATAGCGCTTTGGTGGCGTTAGTAACAGAGAATTGTGGATTTTGAGGTAATTAATTATTAAATAATACACGGATTTAATAATTTTTTAGAAACGTTCTTTCTTCATGTCGTTTTGAATAAGTAAAAACATCAAACTATTTTTCTAAACGGTTCAAAGCGCCGGTTATTAATTTTTTTTGCGGTGTTTCATTAATATGGATGAAGTTCGGTTCTGAAAAATGTAACCCATAAAAACCAAGTTTTTACAATACCCCCTTTCGCTTTGAATCAGGTTCCGTGACTATACACGCGTCGGGATAATTACTAATATAGAATGATTCCAATTTGAAAAAACATTAAAATTTCTAAAAATCCAAAATTATGCTATAATTATTAATTTTTTTAACGAAAACTTGATAGATCATTTTTATCGTCGCCTCGTGTCTGCTTGCTTGCTTGGTTTCTGATCGATTGGATCACGGAAAAAGGGTTAAAATCGATCCAAAGTATTTTCGTCAGACAAGCAAACAAACAGACGCTACGAGTTATAAGAAAGGGAGTAAGAGATGCTTCGAGAGACCGAGTATAGAAAATGTTGACAGAAAGCAACAACCGCAAATGAGACGTGCCACTGATGTTCCGTCCGGCGTCAGGAGGAATGCGCTGCGGGCAGGAAGCGCAGGCGCAAAGCAGGTTTGACGTGTGCAT
Source organism: Agrypnia vestita (assembly GCA_016648135.1). Classification (NCBI taxonomy): domain Eukaryota; kingdom Metazoa; phylum Arthropoda; class Insecta; order Trichoptera; family Phryganeidae; genus Agrypnia; species Agrypnia vestita. Next base: position 35,245 of record JADDOH010000591.1, on the reverse strand, counting down.
AAATTTCAGATTTGTGACGGGATCTGCAATTGTGATAGATTGCGAAATCTACATACACGGAGAGCGATCGGTGCACAGTTCGACTGTAGCAAATGTTGGCAGATTCCGCTACATCGACACCGCTGAAGATGAAGGCAAGGATGATGCTAGTTTTCAGGCGGGACCAATTTTTGTTGCTCAAATACGGTGCTGCATTAACGAATAGTTTTTCTACAATTCGCTGCAGTCATTGTATATTGCTCATATAAACAGTCTTCCAAATGGCATCAAAAAATGTTCAAAAAACTGTATGCAGTTAAAAATCATAAAAAATCGAAAACAACTATGGGAAGACCTCAAACAATTCTTGAAATGAGCACACGATAATGGAATAATAATTAAGACAGAAAAAAAACATAATATGTACAAACATTCTGAATGCACAAGACAAAGATAATGACTTGACGACACACTTTTCATTGTTTACATATCAATAAGAGTAATTGCTGCCGTGCACGCTTGGGAAAAGTAGACAGAGGTTCATTTAGGACTACGATAGACAGAAACTTCAACTGGACAAATCACATAGAGTTGTTGGTGTAGTGGTCATTTTTCAATTTTCAATTCAATTCAAAAAATTCAAATTCAATTACAAACACAAAATTTAATTCGTAAATTTTATAATAAGTTAGAATTATATAAGCATATATAAACAAAAGCAACGTTTAAACATAATATATAAAATCATTCACATTAAAGGTGTAAGAGAATCCTGCTTCGGAATACCCTCTCAGAGACATGGAACAGATCGATATCCAGAGTAATATTGTTCAGCATAGCAGTAGCTCTTCCAACAGGCATAACCATTGGCAGGTTGGTCCTGTATATTGGAATGTGAAACAATCTATGCTGACGCTGTCTTAGGTAATTAACGGGAACCTACAAACCAATGCTCCGCATAATTTCAGGATTATTGATCATACCGCGCAAAAATCGATAAAAATTCGTAATCAGATACACATTCCTTCTAGTCTCTATACTGTTGTAGCCAAGCATACCCTGGAGGAACTCGGTTGGGTAAAGCCAAGGGTAATGCCCGTACTCTCTCATGCAGAGATACCTGTCTTAGAAACTTTTTTTGTACTTTCTCTACCATAAATGAGTACTTGCCCTCATGTGGCCCCCAAATCATCGAGCCACTCTCGAGTCTTTGTCGCACCAAGGAGTTCATACGCGGGTATTTTCAAAAAACCTGGCTGTACGCATAACGAATCCTAACGCTCGCCTAGGATCTGATGGTCGGTGGTTCGAGCCGCATTCCAGGACACCAACAAGTTAATACTATTTTCATAGCAAAGCATTTATTTATTTGTACAAGCTTATTTTGAGAATAAGAATATTGGGACTGGTAAATTCTCTGTATTCCAAGACGCGTTATTGCTTATACTCTATAGGTATGTATAGCAGACTCAATTATAAACTAGGCCTTAGACAGTTACGGACTAAAGTTTCAAACATTTAGACAAAGTAAAAAAAAGCCTAAAAATAAGAATGATTAAAACCATCGCAATTAAAAGGAAGCACGTAAAGATTAACTTGATAACCTATTTAAAATGCGTAAAATTTTACTTACTTACCAATACAAAAACTTAACCTTAACTTGACTTAAATCTTACCGATACAAAACTTCATTACACTGGAAAAATACGAGGGCAGATTTAAAACATGAATACAACACAAACAAAACACAAATAACGAATAAAAAATAAGAAAAATAAATCATTTTTATGGAAACAGGACTAAAAAGTACATAATCCCAAAACTATTTGGCAAACTACCGGATAGAGTAAAAATAAAATGGGACCAAAAATATATAAAAATAATTAAAGAATTACTAAAATGTACTGTGAAATGTGGTGATTACTTAATTTGTATTCTTAATATTGTATTACATTATTAATTAGGTAATGTAGACTTAACATATAACGTGTACTGTAATCTACTCTTGCGTACGAGCTGCATATTATGCAGTTTTGGAAGATGTCTGTAAAAATATGTAAGTGTATTATTGTTTATTGCTGTATTTTGTATATCCATGAATAAATATTTACAAAGAATTGAATGGTGTTAAGCAACACTTTTATTTTGAAGCCGTCCTATGTAGCCGGTCCTACTAAAAACGTAATTTGGACGAATTTTATAGAAATTATAGTAATTATAGAATGTACGCTCCTGTCTCTCGTCTCCCGGGCTTGGTCGGGATGTACGTCAACCAAAATAGGAATGAAATTAAATTAACTTTGCGCATTCACCGCCTGAACACGTCGATGCAATGTTTAAATCTGTCGTCGCGTGACGGGTTGACTGTAATTTGCATAATTTTCGCAGAGCCCTCGCAAAATTAAATTAAATTATCGAGTCCTAACCCATTCAAACGGTGTGTGGGTTACGCGTAGGCATCGCAATTTGTGTGGAATGCCATGTACTACGTCATTTTGAATACCGCGAACACGGCATGTGGAGAAATTATTTTCTTTCGCTTTTAGAGGCTTACCTTTCAGTTGCTGTCTCTGCTCAATACAGAAAAGTAAAAATTAAAATTGTTTGGAAGAACTCCTATACTATGTTATGCTACAAATTCGAGTAATAACGTGACACATATTGCATACGTACATGCGTTTGTGTAAATTGTGGAACAACATAGGAAGGAGTTTCCAACTTTGTAGAAAAGTAGATTTAAATCAGAGAGAAAACAACATTATTAGAGATGTGCGACTATGACTTTGGCCAACTAGCCGATTAGTTAGTTGTAAAGTGGCCGACTAGTCGGCCAAGCCGATGACGGTTTCGGGGGTATTCGGCAATTTCCGTAACGCTTCGTTTACAGCTGATTCGCGCGCCGCAACCGCCGGCGCCGCCTGCGAGCGCTTCGGAACATGTTTTGCTTACTTCGCATTGTTTCTTGATTTTTGCTTTTGCACGGGTTAGATCGGTGTATTTGTGTAAAAAAAATAAAGACAATACTGTTATTGTTCATTAACGTGAAAGAGCTCAATTAAAATTTGTCAATGTCAAAACGAAAGTCTCGTGTATGGATTTTTTTTGACCAATTGGACAATGATTCATAATCATATAAATCAAAATCATATAAGTACGTTGGACTGATTGTTTTTGTTTTTATGAAGCACTTTAGAATTTTTATAAATGTTTTTTTTTTTCAGTACATCATGTACATGCAATCTTGGTTTAATATTACTTAGTCTGTTAATAAAAAAAAAACCTACTCTTTTATTTAAATAAGAAGAAATATTTATAAATGTTTATTGAAGATAAGAACATATTATTGTTCGTTAATTAAGATACTGATTCTAAATTAAAAATATTAACTTACAATCAAGCTCTTTATTTTATTTAATTCCACCTACATACATTTTATTGAGAAATACATACAAAGTAAGAAGCCGGATAGTCGGCGCTCTTTGCCGACTAGTCGCGACTACGAAAGAGGCCGGATAATCGGCTTTACCGACTAGTCCCGAACATCCCTAAAATTATTGCTATGAAGTTTTTTCGATTGTCTTTTCTGTCCCAGAAACGCCATATATTATTTATAACCATTATGTCCTTTAAAGGAAAATATATCGTCGAGTCTTATATATATAATGAATCCGTGCTAGGCGAATATTTGCCAACTGAGAAAAGTTGGTCTGACAAAAAGGGTAGCGCGACAACTCGGCTGGATGAAAAACAAAGCCCGGGGCAGTCGGTTTGGGGTTAAGTTGTTATTTGTTCCCGGCGCGAGTAACTTCGGCTAAGCTGCAAAGTCCGAAGTCAGATACAGCTCGGGGCGGGTGGGCGGCTGGGCGCCCGCAGTTAGTTCCCTGCGGATGAAAGCAGCGACAGTTGGAAACATCTGTCTCGATAGGCGACATTGCATTATGTGCAATAATATTTCGAATCTCATCATATATCTGTTTTATAATTATTATAATCATCATGGCATGATACATAATACTATAATGACTGCAGCGAAGTGTAGAAGATCTATGCATTGTGTAAAGTGATCACTCAAGCCAGCTAATTCTAGCTCTACGGCCACCCTATTATAGAAATATGATGTGTTCATCTAAAATAGGGGGATTGCACGTATATTTATTAATCTCCAGGTACAAGGAAACAAAAACAGTCTTCGCCCAAGACTCCAGACTTATCCCACAATCTGGTTATTAATTCAAAATCTCGTTTTAATTTAAATCATTTTTCTTGTAATATATTCGCAAATAAACCTTAATACCGAGAAGATGCTGATAATAAAGTAAATATCTCAAAATAGAATAACACATTTAGAGTCTGGTAGTCGACAAAAAACCTTTAATTTAATGGAATTGAGATCAAAGTACACCGCTCAGGAGAAATCACTGGAAGAAAAATCAACTCAATCTGTAGAAAAGTGGACTGAACACAAAACTAAGGAATCTGTGAAAAAAAAGTAACCCATAAAAACAAAGTTTTTATTATACCCCCTTTCTTTGTAAAATATAACAACAATTAAAGACGAATTAAAACATACAACATAACACTAAACTTACAGTAATTTAATATATTTCTAAAACGTCACATGTTTTGAGCTTTGATAAGACACTTCATGCTTTGAAGATTAAATTCTAAAAACATTTGTCAGTCAATTTAGATTTTCGACATTCGTAGTGAAGTACCTATTATGTATGCCGACGGAGTAATTCAAATTTAGAAAATATTCCGCGACGTTATCGGGCCGCCGTTGCTAATCAAACTTTTCTAATGATTCCAATTTGAAAAAACCAATAAAATTTCTAAAAATTCGAAATTATACTATAATTATTAATTTTTTTTAACAAAAATTTGAAAGATCTTCTTGATCGTCGCCACGAGTCTATTGCCAAGTTTCAGCTCGATTGGATCACGGGAAAAGGGTCAAAAATCGATCCAAAACTTTTTGACGGCAAGCCGGCAAGCAAACAAGCAGACGCCACGAGTTAATATAAAGGGAGTAAAAATACGAGTGAGGATGATGTGATGCAGTATCAAATGTAGTATTGCTTGCTTGACGATTTCGAGTCGAGTTAGTGTAAATGTGGGTATCATATTTGGTGTTCATTATCTTATTTCCAGGTCAAAAATTGTATTGAGATAGTTCCGTGATGAAAGGAGTGATGTTGTACGGAGTCCGCTGTGAGCGTTGGCACGGCGAAAAGATAAACGGTTTTATGGGTCATTAAAGTGAACATTAAATATTACGCGATCGCACATAAAACGCGCGGGATTACGGAACTTTCTTCATGGTGGCCATTATAAAACTGCCATTGTTTGCCTTACACTTGTCAGGCTGGCAAATTCACTTTAACTTTGTATTTATAACAGTTTCATTATTAGACATTTAAGAATAAATTAAATACTATGTTTTAAACCACTTCATCGCTATATATTTGTCAACTAGTTTCGGTTGGACTCAACCTTCTTCAGGACAATTATAATATAGACTGGAAAATTATAATTTCAGTCTAGGTATATTATAATTGTCCTGAAGAAGGTTGAGTCCAAACGAAACTAGTTGACAAATATACAGCGATAAAGTGGTTTAAAACATAGTATTTAATTTAATCTTAAATGTCTTATAATGTCAAGCCACAAAGTGTTTTCTTCCTTTGAAAAATTAGTTTCATTATTATTCTGACGTGGAGCAAATCCACACAAAAGTATTTTCATTAATAACTTATTGGAATTGTCGGCACATGCGTAAAATTATTTCTAACCAAAGAGAATAAAAATTTATAGAGATGAACTAAGCCCGTACGTTAGGAAATGAGTTGGATCATAACAGAAAGACAAATCTCCCGTATTTTTAAAACCCACTTAGATTGCAGTTCAAGTATTTAATCTTGCAAAATTAAATCCCCTGGCAGACAAAACGTATTTTTTGCAATTTACAATATATATTTTGGTCTATATTCCTAACCAATACATTTTACATTCAAAGTATAAACAAGATACATTTCAATACGATTATTGTCAAGATAAACTGAAAACTACCAAACCACTCAACAATTCCCAGGCAGCGTAGAATGGGCAATGAATACCGGAATAAGTCGCCATAATTCGGTGAAAATTAAATTTCGGATCGATAGGCGAGGGTCTTAACCACTAAATAATAAACTATTTGAAGATGATACTACGTAGATAGCTATAGTAGAACTTTAAGTCCTTCAGTGTGCTACTCACACGAACATCAAGCATCAATGGTATAAAACAGCCTCGAAATGAAGCGCGCATAACGACCCTTTTTGTCAGTTTTGCCACCCCGGCTGTATGGAGGTATCAGCTACATAGCTACCTAAACGCCCTTTTTCCTTCTCTTCACACCCCTAACGACGTAAGGGGAGTTCCTTAAATGTCATTATCAGATAAGATAATCCGGATATACTAGGAGGTTGGCGAAACGTTTATTTATTAGGGTCTTATTTTACGAGCTTTTTCTTCGCAAAACTATAAATAACACTAATGTAAAATATTGTGATACGCCACCCTCTATCGAGGAAAGCAGGTAGTGTAGTTCAACCAACAATACTTCCACTAAAGACGTGAAATGTTGGGCGTCGTGGACTTTGTGGTCAAATGTAGTCCATACTAAAGTTCCGAGGTCACTCTTCTTCATCTCGCGACGTGACTTAAATAGTAATTAGTCACAATTACTGCAGCGAAATACATCACAAGTTTGGGCAAATCACTTACATGCGTTGTGATCGGGATTCGAACCCGAAACCCTCGGTATGAGTGGCCAATGCTCAAGTCAACCTTGACGCAGTAAGAAATAAAGGAGTTATTCACAATATTTACCTACTACTAAAAATCCGACACCACAAAATTAACTTATTATATTAACTGAATTAACAAAAATCTTACATTTTAACCAATAATTATAGCCACACATCTCATTACTCACCCTCCGCCATTTATCCTAAATCTGAGCTCCCCACTCAGCCCCTACTCTTCCTGCCACTTTATTAAGATTTCATTTACATTTCCTATTTTACTTCTTACATGTATTCAGGTGTACAATGCTCACGCATTTATTAATTGCCGAAACATTCCCTTATAGTAACTTCGCAATCAAACCTGCAATATTTCTTTAATACTATCGTATGTTTCAATATTTCTGTGTATTTTTATACATTTCTATATTTTATATAATTTTGTGCACTGTTTGTCTGTCTTTTTCGAGGGGCAAAAATTCGTCAAGGCAAGAGCAAAATGCTGCCCTGGACATTGCAGCTGCAGCAGGATTTTTGCTTTGCCAAACTGGAATCGACGATTCTATGCAAGTTTATAAAAAAATTCTTCGTTTTATTCGTAAGAATAACTTGAAACGTTTTCACAAACCTCTATTTATGAAGTCGTTACACACGATTTCTCTAAAACCAATGTAACGATCTTATTGAAATTAACACACATCTAGATAAAGGAAGGTTTTTTTCATTGATCACAACTTATTTTACAAGGCAATACGTGTTGTAGATTTTTACTGAAAATTGTACCTTTTCACATACAACTCTTCCAAAAATTCAAATCAATTTTTTATTTTTTTATTTTTAAATTGATAAGTAACTATACTCATCTACTGACAGAAAATATTTGGTTTTATGATTTCAAATAAATCGATCATGAGTTATGCTGATCACGGCGAGGATACATTTTTCTGAAAATCTCCGAAAACCACTATAACACATAACTCCGAAACGGCTGACTTATCAATTTTATCATAGGAAAATTTTATAAAATATTGATTAAATTTTGCTCTTTTATATGCTTAAAAGTTTGAATAAAATATTTTTTTTATATTAAAAAAAATAGAGAGAAAATACACTTTTTTTTTATAGCGACCCCGAAATATTATTTATATGCCGTACATAACTTTAACATTTCAATAAACGATATGCAAATATTTAAACATTCTAAATGTAAGGCTCTCTGAGAATTACAATTACTGTATAATTTTTAACAAAGTAGAAATGGAATATAATTGTCGATTAGGATATTTTATTCAAATTGAGCCTTGAAAAATCGTTATCAACAGACCAAAAGGGTTCATTGATATAATTTCAATATTCGAGAGATTATTAAAACCCTTAAAAACACTCAACGTTCCCCCCCCCCCATTCGCGGTTATGAAGGAGAGATTTAAGGACGGATTAGGACTTAATTTCTCCTCCCCAGCGGAAAACTTCGTGTGACAAAGCAGGTCGCCTGGAGAACAATGGAGGAATTCGAGAATTTGGATGGACAAACAGCATTTGGCAATTTAAAATTTTCTTTTGCAAATGTACAGTCTAAGGAAAACGAAGTAAACGAAGTAACATTAATTATTATAATATAATAAAATAAGCGGGATTCGTTCAATCGCATTCGAATTTGTATATTGAAGAGGAATCACCCAAGCTTCAATAATTTCCTCAAACAACATGGCACATCATGAATCTCTGCATTCCGGGGGACGGCTATACCGTATTATAATTACCGTATTCTTTAATACATTTTGAATAGAAAATATTCTGAATATTTTTGAGTTTGTTCAAATCTTTCAGAACGGTAGTACTGGATTTCTTGTCACAGAGACATCATTAATCAGTTAATGTATATTATGGATGTCTCACAGAGACGAAACTGTATTTTATTATTATTATGGGAAAGTAGGTATAGAAGTCATTTATGGTGTATATCGGACTTACGTCCGATCGTATGGTAGGCTTAAGTGATCACTTTACACATATGTAACGTTCGCCATTTCCACCATGATAGAATATACCATGTCTGGTATAATAGGTTGTTACAACACATACATGAAGTGTGTCATATAATCCAAATATATACAACTTCCAAAAATTAGTGAGACATGGTTTATTCTATCATGGCGGAAATGGCGAACGTTACATATGTGTAAAGTGATCACTTAGGCCTACCATATGATCGGTCGTAAGTCCGTATACACCATAAATGACTTCTATACCTACTTTTCCATAATAATAATAATAATAATAATAATAATAATAATAATAATAATAATAATAATAAAATACAGTTTCGTCTCTGTGAAACATCCATAATATACATTAATTGATTTAGAAAATATCCTTTTCACCTTATATTTGGGTAACTGGGATGACAACAGTTACGGAGATAAGTTAAATCAAATTTTACATTTTTTTTATCAATATTTATATTATTATGAAAGTAATTTGTATCGAATATCAAAAATTCATTCGCTTTGATACAAGTCCAATAAAATTATTAAAACCCCTTAAAAATATTTTGATATTTTAACATCATTGAGAGATTTGGGAGTTACTTCGTGGTGCAACATTTTAATTTAAAATATATTTTATTTTATTTTATCTTTGTAATACACACACAAATAATATGAATTGTTAATTGCTTCTATAGTTTTGAGAAGAGTAGTTCCTCTCACGTACTAAATGTGATGACGAAAGAGACAGCTCTTCTCGAAAATAAAGTAGTAATAATTCATGTTGTGTGTGTGAATTACAAAGATAAAATAAAACATATTTAAATTTTTTTGTATTTTACTTGACTTGGGTCAAAGCGAATAAATTTTTGATATTCCATATGAATTACAGTAGTAGTATCCCAACGTTTTACAGAAAATCAGCCAGAAACATATATTAAAAAAAACAATCTTTGATGTTGCTAATCTTCATAACTATCGAAATTTCACTCAAAGTGTATAGAATATTTTCTATTCAAAATTTAATGAAAAAGGCTACCAGACACCCTGTATACAATATCTATACAAATCAAACCCATCATAATATACATACCTACTAAAAACGAAAATAGTATGTTCAAATGGTATATGCCCTCCGGTAAGTAAACAATCCGAGAATAAATTCTTAGTAATAGGGAAATTGTTAAATTACATCATACACTGAAAAATCGCAGTTTCGTTATATAGGAATTTAAAACTATAAATTATTACTCCCTTTTTTCTCGTAGCGTCTGGTTATGTGCCGAAAAAACTTTGGATCGATTTTTAACCATTTTCCCGTGATTCAATCGAGCTGAAACTTTGCAGGCAGACTCGTGGCGACGATAAAAATGATCATGATGATTTCGTTTAAAAAATTTAATTATAGTATAATTTTGGATTTTCGAAAATTTAAAATTTAATTTGGAAACCATACAAATGAGTAAGGAGCCCAACTCGCGCAGAAAGCGCCAAACCTGTTTCAACTAGTCTGACTCGAGCCATGGGTCCGATCAGACGGTTTCGCCGACGCCGCGCCCCCCTATACCAATTATTACGTTTTCAATATTCTACAAGTTTTAGAGATAATAATATGCATGGAATAGATTCTCCACATGAACTTAAAGTAAGAGGAATGTGTTGATAGAATATCAAATTGGAAACAATACAAATGAGAAAGAAAGTACAATAAAAACTTGATTTTTATTGGTAAGTTTTTTTTAGCTTTTAATATGTTGACCCAAGTCTACAGCAATACTGACCCTGAAGATGATGTAACAAAAAGGGTTGATTTTGCCATGCTGGGCTAAGAAATGTTTCCCTTTAGAATGCAGTGAATCCGCTTACAATGCAGCGGACTCTCTTTTTCAGCAACCGTAATCAATAGGGTAGAGCGCGATCCGAGGCTACAGTGGGGGCCGCGCCTACCCGGGCTGGCGAGGAGCGGAAGGCCATTAGCCGCGCTCCATCGGGCGGGTCGCCCGCCCGTGAAAGGGTTTGGCGGGTGAGGAATAAGACGTCCAGTCTCGAGCGGTGACAATTTTTTATCCGTGCAATTATCGGGAATGCGGGATAGTTCACATTTTTTCAGTCGAATTTGAATAAATAATGATAGAATTGCAAGATTATACAAGGAGAATTTCGATGGCACCACAAATAGGCCGCAGATGTTGGAAGATGGTCCCGTTAGATTAGAAGCCTGAACAAGGGCAAAGCGCGCGTGTAGAGCGCGAACATGGGCTCTATAACCTCTCTGTCTACCTTCGCGGAGAAACGGCGTGAAGATAAGTTAGTGCGGCGAGCCAGACCTGCCTGGACTCTAGCCCCTCGAGCGTCCCAAACGGACCAATCGCGCTCGAGGGACATCGCCCAACGAGAAGCCCGCAGCGCCGGCAAAGTACCAACCATAGGGATGGGTAAATGAAAAAAAATATCGATATATATCGAATCGATATTTTTAAAAAGTATCGAAAATAATCGATATACTTTGCGAAAAATATATCGATATTATTTTTTCAAAAATGTAAGGGGAATAAGCTTTTGACTACCAAAAAAAAAAGGGTCACCGGAAAAAATGTATCGATTATCCGAGAAAAAATATCGATGACCAAAATAAGGTCGCCGGAAAAAAAGTGAAAAAGATACCCAAAAAAGGTCGCCAGAAAAAAAATGTAAAAAAATCGCCAAGAAAAAAAATATCGGTTATCCCAGAAAAAAATATCGATATATCAAAAAAAAAATATATCGATATTCGATATATCACGAAAAAATAGATCAACGATAAATATCGATATTTTTCAAAAAAATATCGATTTTTTTTACCCATCCCTAACCAACCATTCTCTCTCCGCCCGGCGCTCGCGATACCACGCTTCAACTCGCGCTCCGTACATTGTTGTCTAACGCATTCTCAAATATGTAAAATATTTGTGACTTCAATAAGCCATCAAGTTAATTGTGAGTACATTTTTATATTCACCTGTATCGCATCCCGCTCGCCTTACATACACATTCACGCGCATTCACACGCCTTCAGCGTTCACTCGACATGCATCGGACTGATTGTGCATTTTGGCAGAGATGCACAGTCACACTGATTCCTTCGCGAATACACACGCACATTATCATTCTATCATATTCGCCACACGGGTGACGCAGATTTGATATGATACTATAAACCCATCTGCCAAATTAGTAAGAATTCCCGATTAAATGCAAAAGTTCTATCAACATGATACGAAGAATATGGTATTGTTCGAGAAGTTGAACAGGCGTAGCCTTAAGTGTAGAAATTAGAAATAGAAGTTCCACGTCTACATCTACCTTGATGTACTCATATATATATTTATTTATTTATTTATTTATTTATTTAACATAACATTACATTCAATTACATTACAAATATAATTATACAATAATAATTTATCATACAATCATATGATAAAATATGTAACTACCCAACTAGGCTGGCCTGTTTTAGGGCAAGTTACATATTTCATTTTAAAACACAATATTCGAATATAGGTACTCATTAGTATATAAAATTAATTAATGATTTAAAGTTCAAGTAAATTAGTACATTATAAAATTTTTAATTAGATTTATACAATACAAATATTTTAATTAAATTAATACAATAAAAAGTTAAATTAGATAAATACATTATATAAATTAATACATTAGTCTAAAAGTAGTTTTCCAAATAAGATAATTAGATAAATACATTATATAAATTATTAGACTAGCAGTAGTTTTCCAAATAAGATAATTAGATAAATACATTATATAAATTAATACATAAGTCTAACAGTAGTTTTCCAAATAAGATAAAAAAATTATAAATATTCAAAACGAAGAAGAGAAAAAATACATAATGATAATACTCATTTTACTAAAGAGTTTTATTTTATAATTTCCATTAATTTCTTTTCAGTGTTTTCCCTACCCATATTGAAAAGAATATTAAATAAGTTTACTCTGAATTTTTTGGTATTACTGCTGGTTTGAATATTTTTACTAATTAGGTTATATATTCTAGGAGCTTGGAAACTGAATAGTCTTTGGCCAAAAGTTATATACATATATATATTACATATATATGACGTTTATGCCTTAGATCAAGATTCTACATCCAATCAACATGTACTCTACCCTTGCTATATATTCCACCTAAATCTTCCTTCTAATAGAATCATAGGTAACAGATATAAGTCTATTAAGACATCGTTAGAGAAGGCAAAATAGGTTGAAAGCGGACATTAATATATAACTAATGAAAATATCTACACTCACCGAGTAGAATGCAAAGGAGCGATACAAGATTAGATGAGATTTCAGAGAAAAGGTGGCCCGCTTCTTATTCGTGATAATCCGACAAAATTTTTGAAACACAAAATATTTAACTGACTTGAAACACTTGACCAACCAATAAAACATTTGTAGCTTTTTCTAGTTGATTTAGAGTGTTTAATACTTTTGGCACAAAGCGTAAATTATAATTCTTTTATTGCTTTTTTATGGGTCTTCATTATACGACTAATAACAAATGGCTGACAAAGTATTAACGACTTGAAATGAATGCGGAGTGTTTATACACCAGGATATGATTAACTTAACGTAAAATATTCCGCCGATACCACTTTCCCGGCTGAGACCCCTGGCGCGTGAAAATCCAAAACTCTTGCGCAAGTGGTATGAAACCGATGCAATTTTAAAGGATTTTTCCAGCTGGTATCATCAGGGGTTGCCGGTTCCGGTATTTAGCGCTTGTTCAGACACAGCGGGAACCGTGCAGTTTCAGAATCGCGTGGGATCCGTGCGGGTCTTATTTACCTAGGTTTGTATGGGATGGTTCAGACACAACCGTGCGGTTAGTCAACCGCCGCGGTGCCCGCCACCCAACCAGTCATAACAGGAGCACGCGTGGACTATATTCTGTTTTCTATGCTTATGGATCGCTTTGACACTGAACTTTTTATTGATGAAGTAGAGAAAAGACCTGCAATACGGGATCTTCAGTGTGAGGATTACTCAAATATGCCAAGAACCAAGCTTGGCAGGAGTTGGTAGAGATATTTGGAAATGGTGGAAAAAAAAGTATTTTAGGGAAGTAGGTATTTATTCACCAAAAATGAACTGACAGAATGATATTTTTGTGTCTTGCCATGGAACAAGGCCGACGTTCACAAAGTAATGAGAGAATATATCTCTGATATTCAAAGATGGTGAACGGCACCGGAGCTGTCAAACTGACGTTTATTTTCGCGCGCACAAATCGCTTATTTACCGCGGCTGTGTGAACAGATGACACAAATCGCGTGTTTTGAAACGCGATTCTGAAACTGCACGGTTCCAGCTGTCTGAACAAGCGCTTACTCGGTCGGTAGTAAGGAAGGGGGTCCCAGCGTGGTTTGCATTGGAATCAGTACACGTAATCCCGATAATTACTCATGTAGGTACTCAAATATATCTTTTCTATACATTTTCTAATCCCGGGATTATTATAATAATGGGATTGGAATCAATATTTGTAAGAGCGCCGGCATCCTGGCAAAGAGTGTTGCGGAAGAATATTCGGTACAGTTGATATATATATATATATATATATATATATATATATATGAGAGCAAATGATTTGTCTCGGTTATAAAACGAGTCAAAAGAAAAATATAAGAAAACATCTACGCTCAACATACTATGAGAGAAAGATAACGGAAGATTCGACCCACGTCAAATAGATAATATGTAGATTATAGTAAAGTGAAAATAAGCTATGAGAAAAATATGCGGGAAGTAGATTTGGCGTCGGAATAAAATACGCTAGGTAGTAAGTAGACGTACAAAAAAAAATTAACTATCATATTGAAATGCTGCAATTATTTCTTAGACCATTACAGTTATCTTATAAATATTGAACAGAAGAAATTCGTGGCGTATCGCAATACAGTTAGCCGAAGAAAATAACATTATACAAAATCCACGATAATTCACTATAACTCTACATTGCGATATAAAACTGAGTAGACTTTCTTCAAGGTATCCCTGGCAATCAATGATTGTGTGGTTCATTTTTCAAAAGTAAAATAAATATAAAATGCGATAGGTACCTTCTCATTGTAGACCAAATTATACCATATACGATTTATAGGTAGAAAAAACTGTGGGCATGAAAGAAGAGCGAATTTATTATGTTGTAAAGGATTTTTCATTAGGAGTGATCTAAATATTACAATTTCATTGACTGTCTCTTCGTCCCGTAAGTCCGTAACTTCCTGGAACTCACGGCTAAAAAACGAAATCACAGGGCTAGAGAAAGACTCGAACCACAAACGCGCGGACGACTACTAACCGACATAGCCACCACCGCTTCCCCATGGCCCGTCAAAAATATACTATATATACTACCCATTGTAAACGCTTAGCTAAGACGCGAACTATTAATTTATGCCTCCTACGTTCGACATTGGACGTTTTTTTATTTTATTATGCATAAAAAAATAATATTTAAATTATGTTCCGTGATTTTTCATAGATTTACGGCTAGTATTATTTTAAAATGTCATAGTAGAGATAGGTTTTTACTTTATTTATTCATTTATTTAATTTACTGTGACAAGTCACCAAAGCTTAAATTACAAACACGCTTAAATATCATTCGGTAATTATCTAAATGTTTTACTAAAATACGCGCCCGTTTGTGAACACTCAGCGTGAACTTCGTCATATGGTTCGCATATTCGACCTACTGTGTTTGCGATTCGGCGAATCATTTGAAAGGATTTCTTCACTCTTCACGATATTAATACACCAATGAGACACCGTCAGGCAAGTGAAGAGAATATTGCTGATCTGTAAGAGAGCTAGGCCCGAATTCAGAGTCAATACTTTGATGATTTAAAGGTTAAGGTGCGCCTTAAAGTGTTATTGTGTACTGAAAATTATGCTTTTAAGGCGTGCCTTAACCTTTAAATCATCTAAGTATTGATTCTGAATTCGGGCCCTAGTGTTTCTGAAGATACAAATTATCGATTTCTAGTCGTTGACAAGAATTAGGCAAATTTCAACAACGACAACTTGGCGTATTTTGCGATAAGACATGTGGTGTGAAAAGACCGTTATAAGATTGCGTTGACCTATAAACTGAGCCCCTAGACGAAGACCTTTTTTGATTTTTGCTGATTGCGCTCTAGATCAGCTTGAAGTTGATCGTTATTTAGTGAAAGTAACTCACAGTAGATTCGAGAGAATCCTGTGCATTCTAGAAAGGTCACTGTATCAACGGACCATATATTTTTTTAAAGATGCTAGACTAGAAATACAGTTACAATGAATGTTGAGTGATATCAATCGATATTAACAAAATTTTTGTGGCCAAAACTGGATGAATTTGATTTGAATGACTCGCGGTTTCAACAAGATGGTGCCAAATGTCATTCATAATGGTAACTATCAATTTATTCTGAGAAAAAAATGGTAAAACGATAATTTCAAGAAATTCAACTGTTGTATGACCTGGCCTGCCTTTGGATTACTTTTTATGGGATTGTTTGAAATCGATGGTTTATTCAAACAAACCACAAACACTTGATGATTTAAAATTGAATATCGAACGCTGCATTCATGACATTAAGTCTAATTTAGTTAATAAAGTCATCGAAAATTGGGTTCAAAAAAGTGAAAACTGACAAATTTCTTGGTACGCGGTCTGGTCTGGCTAGATTAGATTTTAAAAAATCCGTTTTGTTTACCGGGGGATTTAATTATGCAAGAATAAATAATTAACAGCATTACAAATGTGTATTAAATATACGCGAGGAGGGACACACTTTTGCTGTGACCCGATCCCCTCGCCTAAAGGGATTTAGTTCATCTCTGCACAATTTTACACACATACACACAGCACACTCTGCGGGTTCAACGAATTCACCCATGCTAACGAAACAGAGGTGGCCATTTAAACGACGTTTTATTTAAAACAATGTAATTGTTGTGCTTCAAAATAAATAAATAAATTTGGCTGTATTCTCAAACTGCTTTAATTTTATTTCATTTTAAAATCGTTCTTGTTGAAAAACATTTATATACATTTTATACAAGCCGTTTACGAAAAAAATAAAATAAAGTGTTCTCGCGTAAAAAGTGTACACATTTGAAACATTAATCGTATCACAGGTTGAGACGAATTTGATCTCTGGATGAATTAATGGAGCACATTTTTGGCAGCGAACCAATTCGTTTTAGTCTCCGGAAGGAGTTACTACGGGGGCCATCAATTATTACCGCTAAACAAACAATGTGTAAATCAGAGGAAATTACAATCTCCGCCAAATACACACACACACTGTTACCGTCATCCGTTTCTATTTGATGCCGATAAATTAATATAAAATTAAGATGTTTGCGCGTGATGGCTAAACATTTATGTTACAGCGCGAAAAAGAGTTATGCGCTGTTAATAGTAAATAAAAACATTTTGTAATAAATGGGAACGGTCAAGGTCGGTAAAGTCAAAGTCACTTACTTTCCATCACGCCGTTTCTCCGTGGTGGTAGGCAGAGACGATAGAGCGCCATACCCTTCTGTCCTGACATACAACTTTCGCTTCCTCTACATTCATACATCTTCCCATGCAAGCTCGACGGTTGTTCAGGCTTCTAACAGGACCATCTTCCAGTATTTGGTTAATCCGGTCACGCCGCGTCTTCCGTGGTCGCCCTCTCTTTCTGGCGCCGTCAACACTTGCACTGTATATCTTTCTTACCTCCATTCTTTCCTCATTCATTCTCTCAACATGCCCAAACCACCAATAATATACAAGCAACAATAATATATTGAAAAAAAACAAACAAACAAAAATTCAATAAATTATAAATTGTTCAAATACACGCGATTATTTATTTGCAAACTGGCGAGCAATTCGTAAATTATCAAAATAAAACTGGCATTGGAAATAACAAAAAATAATTAATTATTGATTGATAGAACGCCTATATGGTTATTTGCCATACAACTTATACAGTAGAGCAAAACGGTATGCACATAAATACTAAATGATTAAATAATCTCATAATCCCAACGTGACAAGAGAGCGTTCCACCAAATAAAACCGGTCAGCATTGTCAGCACCGCATACGCAAGGTTTCCGAATGTCCCAACTTTTAATACGCTGAATAAAATGAGTTGATCAGATTCTCGGTCATGGTTGTAGCGTCAGAGGTGACTCGCATTGACATTGAAACGGTACAATACATTACGAATTCCGACAAAAGTGGCGAAGACAGGGTGATCATCATTCATGACGATTTTTTTTTAAATATCATCGGTATCCTGTTAATTAATATTATAGATTTTTAAAGATTGTTATAATCTATACATACTTGCAGAAAATTTGTTATTAGAATTAAGGGACACTTAAGATGTTTAAACAGCAATAACTATTCTGAATTTTCAAATACTCTTTTGGAAACGAACCAGTCTTTTGATATTAACAAGGGTTTAGAAATTTTACATACAGATAACACAGGATTAAATTACAGTTAGATAAATAAGACATTTTTGAAATTAAAAAATGTGTAAATAACAAATTAAATAAATTATTAATATTTATAATATTTAAAGCATTAAATTTATGGTTAGACGTTATAACAGTAATTTAACTAAAACTTTGTTAAATTATGAATGATCAAATCCATTTCGCAATTGGTTACCTTTTAAGTTTGTTTTCACATTAGTTAGTAACTAGTTATTCAACTCGCGTGTATATTTTTTGATTTTATTTATGCCTATGCCTCCCACATTAATTTTTAATATACTTTGTAATCCGACGAAGTGAACATTAGCCGCGAATCATGTTAATTATTAAATAAATAGTAGTTTTAAAGCAGTGTTTTCCTTTTATTCTAATAATAATAAAATTACCACAAAGTTATTTTGCTATTACTGAAGAAGTTATTTGTTTCCCGATGTAATAATAAAACAAAATGTGATGATCATACATATGCTGAATGTTATAAATTGTTCTATGGCATTATACTTAATTCATTCATCTAACTTCAATGATGAACAAAACATTGTAAATTAAAAAAATTAAAAACTAAAGGTTTCACAGAAAATATTCACAGAACCTGGCAGTAAAGTTATTCTTCCATATTGCAACACTAATACCAAATAAAAATCATTCTTAACGCATTAAGGACATCTTAGATACCGCAATTTTAATTGCAAAATATATTTTAAAAACCGTTATCACGCGTACACCTCTTACATTTTATTATTATTACAAAGAATTTCCCATCCCATCTTCCTCCAAATATTTATTTATTTATTTCCGATCTTTTTTCATTAATCTTTTTATTGTATTTCTTTTAATTCTTTTTTTTTTTTACTTCTTCTAAAGGAAGAAAAAATTTCCACTATTTTGATAATCTTTTACACTGGCCATAGTATTGAAATCCAGTCCAGCGTTGAGAAATATTGTTTTAACATAGAAACAGATTGTATTAACATGAGTATTAACAAATTCGATTTAGATAATTAGAACTAAGAAATGGTTTATTAACATGCTGTCCACCATGAAGTGTATGGTAATATTGCTATGTACCATTAATACATGTATCTTCAAATAGCAAAAAATATTATTTATTATACAAATAATAGTACATATTATTATAAATATCATAAAGTGATGTGCAAATTTGTAATCGTATATGTCTTTAGTATTTCATTGTGAATACATACTGAACAGTAAATAGGAAAATGTAAAATATATTTTAGATCCAAAATCAATATAAAGTCAAGAATTCGTTTAACATTATTTTGTGCGCATTATTTATGAAAAAAACCTCAACATTTTTAAAATCCCATTATTCCCGTAAACCATTCGTAACCCCGACGACACAGTTGCGAGCGCAACACACTCTACTCTTATCGCCGGGGCGGAATATGGTCGGGGTAGGAAGGATACAGATATTCCTCCGGCGGGTGGGGCCGCTTCCTAGCTGCCGAGATAACAGTGGCTGGCGGGGGGGAGTTCATCACTGGAGATGGTATCGCGGAAGAGAGCATTCTACAAAATGATATACATACAGCCACGGCCAAATTTATTATAAAACAATGAAAATATTACATTTTAAATTCACATCGGAATCATTCAGAACTGCACGTCGTACATTTAAATTGTTTAAGCGACATTCAGGTTTTCCTACGATTATGCGTAGGATGAAAAACAATTTTACATTAAAACTTTCGGAAGAGAATCATCTGAGGATTAATATTAAAAACTCAACTAAAATTTAACAGCAAAATAATTCACTTTGACGCGAAATATTTACGTCGCTACGCGAAACAAACGGGCGAAGGCTGTATGATAAATACCCGTGTTTAATGACTAACGGCGCCATTGACACTAAATCTGTATACTATTCTTTAACGCCATCTTACGAAAGAAGCTTGTTAAAATTTCAGACTGAACTAAAGAGCAGTTTTGAATCGGAAGCTGTTGAAAGTGAGCAAGTTTGTGTTTGCACAAACATGGATCTGATGGATCATGGATGGATAGCAACCATAGATCTGAGATGTGACAGCGATCAAGACGTGCGAGGAAATCAAAGTGAAGTTCCACCTTCCACGACTACCACCAGATATTGGTTTAATGACAAGAGCGCTCTCCGATACGGAAGATTTTGTCGTGTTGGCAGACATGTAGATCAGAGATTGACCGTGCAAAATATTTTAAATCGGGCACGAGAAAGCGATGGAGAGATGGGTGCCGCGTTGTTCAATGGACAAACTGTGGAACAAAAACGGATTCGCGTGACAACTTCGGAGCGCTACTTGCACATGTTAAAGCACAATCCTAAGGAGTTTCTCTGGCGTTTCGTGACTATTGACGAAACATGGATATCACCAAAGTGAAAGAACAGTCAAAACGGTGGACTTAACCTGGAGAACCTGCCCGTTTTGGGATTAGCGGGGCATCATTTTCACCGACTATCTGGAGAAAGCAATAGAAGTCACGGAGCAGTAATATGCTGATTGATCGGGTCGATTCGACGCTGAATTGATGAAAAAACGGTCCCATTTGGTGAAGAAAAAAGTGCTCTTTCACAATGAAAACGTATCTAGTCGTCCGCTTTAGTAAAAGTGTTCGATGTGCTGTCGCATTTACCTATTTCAACAAGTCATATTATTTCTTAGTTTGTTTTTTGTTTCAGTTCAACAAATCATATTATTTCTTGGATCGTTTTTGTGTAAAGTTTCTTAGAATCGTGCAGAAATACAAAAACGTACACTAATTCTTGAAATAATAAAGCATCTCTTTTCAATAGTTTTCCTAAAAATACATGTTGTTGAATGTAAACTATTTACATTGATAATGTCCTCATTATGTGAAACACATCTCTAAAAATGTAGAATTGAAAAACATGTGTTTTTATTTCCATCCTAGAACACCCGTGAAAAATCACGGGAAATACTAATAATTAATTAATAAAGACCCTTCCGAGACCCCAACATTAGCCGCGCGCCGATTGCATATCAAACTCTAATTATCTAAAGTTTTAATTCCAGCAAGTTAATAATTTACGGACCGACAGACGGACAGAAAACGAAATTATTATATTTAGACGTGTGACAATGGAGTTCTACAAACAATAAAAATAAATTGTATGAATAAAATAACCAATGAAAAAGTCTCGCTTCAACGAAAGTGACCTAATAATTTGAACAGAGCCTGTACCAGCCGTGAAGATGGATGAACCGCACAGACGCAGCACAATATTGGATAGATTAGGGATTGCCGCTCCAATAATTTCTGTAAAATAGACCAAACTTAAATTGAATGCCGTCACCCGACCAGCGCGGGAGCTTCAGCGTGACACTCTGTGCTATTCTGAAAATAGCAATATTGGGATGTCAGATCTTTATCCCAATCTTGACAGGTGTGTATAACATTGTATTGCCGCCAATTTACATGTTTTAGGTTTGACATGTTTGAAATTAATGAATTCAATCAATCAGAAAGCTCTAAAACGTAAACAAGCGTTAAAAGTTATTCACAATTACGAATAAAATAAAATTAATCTAATTAATTTCAAACCAGTCAAAAAAACGGCGTCACAATGTTATGCAACAACTGTCAAGATACAGAAATAGCAATATTGCTTAGTTCAGAATACGAATGATTATCTGGGATGTAGGTACCGATAGAAAAAATTAAGAGACAAACAAATATAAATACAAATTATAATACTGTCGTTTCCATGGTTTCTCGCGGCTGTCAAACTTAAAACTGTTTTAGATCTAGATTTTTCGGCTTATTATGGTGCATACGAGTTGCTTTCAGACTGTTCGAGATCTTCGGTCATGTGCCATACTTCTCGATTTTCAGAATCTCTTAACAATATATTAAATAGAATGAGAAACAATTTAAATAACATATATTTGTAACCCAACGACCAAACCAGGCGATAAACAAATAGCATAATATTATAACAGAGTGTTCGTTAAATTAGTATAAACCACTACCGGATTTTAGGTCTATCGGTATCGAGACGTACCCGTCTCTTCGTCAGGACCAACATTACACTACTACTTTCACATACGAGTACACCATAACATAGCCTTTCACCAATATTTGTCACATGCGTGTTAATATTGTCAAAGACTAGCATGCACTAACTTGCCTAAAGAACGATCAGGAATCTACGAGGAGAGGGAGTGACAGGAGGCGGGGTCTAAATAGGGTGTTACGTGTTAAGATTTGGTATGAATGAAACATTCGAGAAACATCTAGAAAAGCCTTAGAGCCACGAGAATCTTCTCTTAAATACTAAAAAATACGAAAATACCAGCATTATTCAGATATAAATAGAAGCGCCGGCAACGGCGAATGGTTGTGGTCGGCGTTGACGATTCGTCACCGTGCGAAATCACCGCGAAGTGCACAGGTGTACGGGGCGACGGCCGGGTGTGCTCAGTTGTGAAATTACGAAGGCAATAATCGAGCGAAGTTCTTACCGGAAGAGGCGAAATAAACCAGAGCGATTACTGCGAGCGGAAACTGGATGGAATTTCCTATGAATGATAAATAAAGTGTAATAAAAAGAATAACGTTAAGTTTTATAGCGTCATGTGACTAAGTACATTGAATAGTTAATTAATCAGTAATTAACAAATCGCTAATTAATTTCCAGCTTTTTCATTCATTCCTCCCGAATCACGACACCTGACAGTTTGTTGTGACTACATATCTTGCAAAATACTTCCGAGATTACCGCTTAATCTCGGCTGAAACTTATCTCCAGCATCCGCGCTCGCGGCATCCGGGTAGAGGGTTAGATGCTCTCAAACAGCTTGAGGGAACCGGTACTCCAGAGATAACATTAAATGTTACAAGAGCTAAAAAATAATGCACGAATACTGAGTATAATCGATAATTGAACGTCGAGTGATTCTACAGTTGAGATCTGCCTACATATTCATTTATTATTTGACGGGTTTTGACAGATCAGTTAACTCATAAAATTATGACCTAATATATTTTATAATGGAATTACAATGATTGAGTAACATAATAAAATAATCACTCGAGTAATTTCCTGTAAAAACATCGCGTAACTTTTTTTAGTCTGTACAATGTACGGACTTGAAATGAGATTCAACGTGTTGTAGGTACAGTAACGGCGTTGAAATTTAAACTTAACTTGCGTTTGTCGCACGTGAATAAATGTGGTATCGACTGCTATATTAAATAATATTATAATGATTAAAGTCGCTGTCGTTAAACTGTGATGCAACGGATATATTATGGAACTTTATATTGATTATTTACATAATATTTCCAGTCGATTTATTACTAAGTGCATAAATCAAATACATCATGGCGTTTATCGCAATCATAAAATAAAATAAACACAGTTATAGAAAAGTCATAAAAATTAAATATAAACACTGATTTGTATCGCTAGTTAGAGCGTCATTTTCAGACTTTTTTATTAGACTTATGTATTACGAAGGAAACACTGCCTATTGCAGGTCTTATGAAGCGATTTCCGGAATATTTCGAAGCAATTTTTTCAATCATGATCATGGCTAGGAAACACTGAAACCATGTTATGGGATTCGACACGATTATTCCTTATTATAAAATAGATCGTGTAAATAGCTCAACTGAGTTAATTAGCCAGCCTGTTCCGCCAACTTGTTTAAAAATGGCGGCTATTTGAAGTATTGACACCAAAGATAAGATAGAATATCCTTTCTTTATTCAAATTCTTATGACTGATATGATGATACTTGAAAGAATAAAATTGTATTTAACTGTAAATGTATATATTTTATACGAATCGTTTCTCGGAACAACATACGGTTCGTATAAAATACCCGTAACCATTTACGGTTAAATATGTCTAATGACCGTAATAACAACCTTAACTCTTCAATAAAATTGTATTTTTAATAAAATTTATGTATGGTGGTGCAGCAGCTCTCTAACCTAAGAAATTAGTTATGAATGTGATAAATTAAAACATACAATTTTATTACACAGGAGCAACTCGAAATCGCGAAAGGAGAATCGACAACCTTTTGCTTTTAATTTAATAAGAGCGGCTTACAAAATTCAATAATTGACCGTTTTCATTACAAATGTATTTTCCAGAAAGCAAACAAAAATCACCGTACAAACAGATAAAATTAGGCAGGCTGATGAGTCGGTTTGGTAGCCTAAATAGAATGTGTTAATAAATTAACGTCAAGTCGATATGAATTCATATGAAACAATCATGCGCGAATGTTATTTTTAAGCCCAATAGCCCAATATATGGATAACTATGGTGGGCAATTAAACCAGCCAAAAAATGCTCGGTTAGAATAGTACGCCACACAAAATAAAATAGCACGAGATTACCCAACCAAAAGCAAAATCGTAAATGAAACATAATAAGAAGGCGGGCATTCATTTAATAAAACTGCTTTCAAAACCAATATAAAAACAAAAATGTTTATTACATTATTAGTCACGAAAGCGATACGGCGTGGATGCGTTTTTAAATCATAATAATAATTTTGAACGATCGACCATTAAAAGTTACGACATTACGAAACGAAACAATACAATGGAGGCACGCAACAGCCGTGAACTCGTCTAGTGAAAAGTATTGAAACTGACGTACGAACAAAACGCCGCGGAATGCTCGATCAACATCCTATACTGTTAAGGCGATCGCCCAGCAGAGTGAGCAAATTTCACAATTTTTTCTCATATCTCTTGCGTTTCTTATCACATTTTTGTATAGAAATATCTAATTTTAAAATTTATTCATCAGGTTACGTATATTTTAAATACGGATATCTTATTAAAATGACACAAGCTAAATTATATAATTGATTAATAAATTACCAAACCTTCGATGTTTTAAAATTGAAGAAAATTGCTCCATTTTGTGGGCCTTTTATGACTGAATGTCCTCGTGAGTTGTCTTTTTTATTCAATAATATTACAAAGTAAACGATTATCTTAAATTTTTTATAATTATTGCAAAATCTGTTAGTATGTTTACTTGCAATTTATGTTTAAAAAAATACTGTGTTTTTAAATTTTTTTTGGTTTTTTCAACCCTTTTTACATGGTTTCAACTTTTTTACTTCAATAGTCAAAAGAATAGATATTATAATTTTATAATAAAAACAAAAAAAAACAAAATCTTCGTCGATATTCCTGATTTTAGATATTTATCAAAGACGCAACGTATTTATGACAATACGCAGTGAAATTTGCTCACTCTGCTGGACGATCGCCTTAAACATATTTGGCAAAACAAAAAGATGACTGCGATGCGAGGCTAGTGATGTGATACTTTTAGATTATTCAGGGAAAATATTTAAAACATAGGGTTACGTTGATATGGGGATGTCAAATGATGTCATGACTAAAAGACAATTATATTTTGATTACTTAGGTATTAAAATCAATCTTTATATTTATTGAGAAGTATAAATGAATTACATACCGGTATAAATCAGAGTAGCGGGCGTCTTAACGATATTTGATATTTGGATAATATTTCACGCCTACATTCGACTAAAATTCCAAAGAAAACGTTGGCTATTTATCTACATACTTACAGGGCACCCCTCAGTAACGGCTTAATATTTATTTATATACAGGGGGTAAAATAGATAACATCGTCGTGTCGAAAGGCCAACAAAAGATTATTTCCCTCAAAAAACATCACATGAGATTCGACTCTAATGAGCGAACTAGATAGAATAAATATGTGTATACACCAGACCCTTAGTGTGCGGCAACTATTTGAGAAGAAATGGGAGTATAACCAGGAGGTCTTCAGTCAAGCATACGATAGCGTTCATGGCAAAAATTTGTTTAGCATTATGAAGGAACTCGGTGTACCAAGCCAGGTGAAGCAAAAGCCACAATATGCCTAAGGCGAGATGATTTTTTATCCCCAACATTATGGGTTCAGAGAAAATTTTAAAGTTCACATACCAGTTACCGTGAGGAGTCGGAATGACCCACAAAATATTTAGCTGTGCTGGTGACCTAGCTCTGGTGACTAAGGACTATGATGGCCAAAAAACTATGTATTCCACCATCGAAGCCACAGCATCGCAAATTAGCCAAAAGATCAATACCCATAAGAACAAATGGATGTACACATTTAGAAATAGCATAACCACAGAAATTTTACTCGGTGACATGATGGTTAATAACGACACGATACAAGGGATGGACAGATTTTACGTACTCACTTACTTACCATCACGCCGTTTCCCCGTGGGGGTAGGCAGAGAGGATAGAGCGCCACACTCTTCTGTCCTGACATACAACTCTCGCCTCATCCACATTCATACATCTTCGCATGCAAGCTCGCCGGTTGTCGAGGCTTCTAACGGGACCATCTTCCCAGTATCTGGTTGATCTGGTCATGCCACGTCTTCCGCGGTCGCCCTCTCTTTCTGGCGCCATCAACACTCGCATTCTATATCTTTCTTACCATTTTTTCCTCATTCATTCGCTCAACATGCCCAAACCATCTGACAGATTTTCATAAGCATATTGCACAGTTATCAAAGAGAAAATAATTTACACTTTGAAATTGTGAAGCGTATCCAGAAAGGTCTGAAAACACGATCAAATTCTTAAAATCAATATTTCTGGGCAGAAACACTAAATAGCGTGTGTACAATACTGTGATCAAAGCAATAGACAATGTACCGGCTGATCTGTTGAAGATAGGGTGGGAGAAAGAAGGCAAGCAAGTTGTGGAAAACTTGCGCGCGGCGGAGAGTGGACGATATCGGGAAGAAATAACCCAAGTTTTAAGCACTTAAAGAATCACTACAGAACCACTGATCCGCACTGAATTTGGAAGAACTTTGACAAGAGAAAATAATGCGGGTGTAGGTAATCAATATGAAGTGGTTGACCAAACTCAATTTTCCAAGTTAAATCGAATGTAGGTATACATCTGATTATTTATAAAGCGTCGCTTCTAACTAGTCCTAGCAATCAATGCTGAGAATAAAATACAAATAAATAATTTAACAACAAATTAAGGCTACAATTATGGTTGTACAATTACATACGTTTATAAAAATTGCAAATGAGTCACATTTATTATTAACAATGTAAAAAAATAATATAAATGTAAACTTACACTTTTGGATGATTCAATTTTAGAATATAGAGTTCAGCAGACTTACCTGTAAAAAAAAATAACATTAATTAATAAATGTTCTCCGCCGTCCATTTCCGCGGGTAAATTATACATTTTCTAGCCTAATATTATTGTGACAATGAACTGTCATCGTTCAAATTTTATCACTGCGTCGCATTAGCGTCGGAAGCGGGCCGGATAAGGGCGTCCCACTCGCACCTATTGTGTCACAATTACCCGATAACAGCGACAACAATGACGTCACTACATTCGTTGCTTCCATTGTCCGAGTGATGAAGTATAGGACCCACCCCGGGATTCGGGTAACTAATTTAGCAGGGATACCACCCTAGAAAGACCGCAATTCAAACGCGCATATTATTCGCCATCCAAACATTCAAATCGTCCCGAAACAATTTATTTACCTACATAAATAATTAACATTCAAATAAATTTAATCCATATTTACCTAAGTACGCGTAGGGCGAAAGCAGCTCTGGATAATGCATTTCTCTTATTATTAAATACATCTCATATTATTTTGATTGAAACTAAATTGAACTTTGTAATGTACACGCGTTGAGTTAAATTCAACTATTAACAAGTTAAAAATTACAATTAAAAAGTTGGATGAGGATCCAGTGGCATCGAAACCGGTAGACGTAGAGTTACTAGTTAAGTGGTTAGTACAAAGTTGTTTAATTAAAATTAATAATTAATGATGACGAAGGTTGGTACCATTAAGGTTGGTACACCAGTAATACTGGTTCCGTTGAATCTGTATAAATGAAAATGGTCATGTGTGGACTTCGCGGTCTATCGCATTATTAGCCAATTGAGCTCTGTTGGCAAACCGTGTAGGAGAAAGCTTGACTTTACTTCGAATGGGCTTCCTTCATTTTGACTCTTGCTTCGAACGATCGAGTTTTTTCTTCAGTTTAGGACAGGATTCAGAATAAAATGCCGTCGAGAATGGAGTAC
This sequence comes from Agrypnia vestita, assembly GCA_016648135.1. Lineage (NCBI taxonomy): Eukaryota > Metazoa > Arthropoda > Insecta > Trichoptera > Phryganeidae > Agrypnia > Agrypnia vestita. The sequence goes on along the minus strand of JADDOH010000591.1, from coordinate 6,814 downwards.
TGCTATTTACTCGAAACGCCAGGAGTTAAGTTCTTTTCAGGACTATTTGACGCGGGTTTCTCCAGAAAAAAAATCGTTACATAATATCTGTTGTTCTTCTGTTATATTTGACATCCTTCGCCTTGCATTCCTAAGTACACACTGTCCTTCAGTCCTATTTTTCTACACATTAAACAATCTTTTATTATTTTAAAATATGCAATCTGTTCATACTCGCTACTTTTTCATACGATTTCGCTATTTTTTTCAACAACGTTTTTGAAGCACTTATATTGTGTGTAGAAAGTATATTAAAATAATAAAATCAGTATCAAAACAAGAATTAAATATTTTTTGTTTTAATAAAATATTAATGTGACACGCAGACGACCGGGTGCATTCAAGGAATAACTAGAGAAATAAATATGCACAAACTCTGGCTCACATGATTTTTAGTAATTCTACTCACACTACTTAACCATCTTCCAGCGGGCGCGCTGTTGTAAAATTTACGACAAATACGCCTTATCGCTTCTCCCACTTTTACCACTTAGTCGCAAGCATCGAGCTTCGTTCGACCTATTGGGTCAGTTGTCTCTCTAAACTACAAGCGTACTGGGGATGCTTTGGTAAATATATATATTTTTTAAACGTGTTCCATTATGGAGATGATGAGACTACTAGATGATGAGACTTACTTTCTCTGGAATGACAGCGAGTTTCGGAAGAAGAAATCGAACAAGCTGAAGAAAGTGCTACCGAACAAGAAAACATTTCAAACGAATCTGAAGGAGAAGAGGAAAATATGGAAGAATTTTTCACTGGAAAAAAAATCTACACAATGGCGAAAGACAACATATCGTGTTTCTGGAAAACCCAAGGGGATAAATATAGTCAAAGTACCCACTGGCTTGTCTCAAAAATTTCTTGGTATTGAAAATGAACTAAATGCGTTCTTCCAAATAATCGTTATGTCTATGATTGACGTTGTTTTCAGATACACAAATATATATATCGATCAGCTGAGAGTTGACCATCGATATTTTAGAGATCGGGACTGTACAATATTAACATATTTAGGGTGTTGTTTCGTTTTTTGTTTAAAAGTCAAATACATACTCTTTTAAAGTACTATCATTTATCATTTTTCATAACCTTACAGCAATTCCCTAGCATTTATACAAAGAAAACACCGTTTCATGGAGAAAACTTGATGACATAAAATTTACGACAAGCGTCCGCTCAAACGAAATTAATCAGCACGCCCGCTGGAAGGTTAAGGGGGGGTAAGGTTTTTAACTTTTTTTTTTTGAATTTTATTTTTAATTTTTTAAATGAATGTATAACATCGCAAAAATATATGGTGTCGAAATTTCAAGTCAATCGGAGCAAAATTGACGAAATTATGAACATTTGAGCGATATTCAGACTGATTTCTATACCTGCTCGGGCAGCTAAGAGACGCGCTCACCTCAGGAGACCGGACGTGCTATTGTATTGGAAGAGTTTTGCGTAGACAAGGACAAAAAGATGCTGATGATGAAAGCTCTTTTCTGTGTGAACATGGCATCGACAATTATGTGTAAGTATAAAATAAGTGTTGAGTTTTATTTTGAATTTTACAGTGTGCAAAACTTTAAGGCGATTTCTCCACATCTCACGTTTTCAAAGTCGATGTCCATCATAACTTCAAAACTACTGCACCGATCCTTTTGAAATTTTGAAAACTATTTCTGTACATAATTTACGAGGTAACGCTGGAGAGTTTTTTTCAAATTTGTTATTAATTTTTATTTTTTAATAACAAATAAGTCGATATTTTTCGCAAAAAATCGCGTTTTTCACTTCAAAGTGTTCCAAAAAATTGAAAAATTGAAATTTCAAAAAACCCTCCCAGCGTTACCTGGAAAAACCTATTATCTAACGAATGAACTTTGATTTTTTGATTTCAGATGATCTAGCACCAAGTTATGATGGACACCGCAATTCTCCTTTTTTCCGAGACACGTCCGAATAATTGCTGCCATTGCCGTATTTTTTAATATTTCGTCTTGAAAATTTTACACAATATTCTTCAAATGTCATACTTTAATGTACCATTAGTTTTAATAAAGAGGTTTTAACTGTGTCGTTACAAAAAATTCACAAAAACATGCCTTTTTTTGTACGAATTAACCTTACCCCCCCCCTTAAGGAAGGAGGGAAATTTCATCGCAATGCACTTTTTTGCGCTTCCAAAGGGCCTAGGGAGGAGGTGAGGAGGGAGCTCTGAGCTTTTTCTCTGGCGTCCAATAAGGACAATGGGCTTATCCGCTGCCCCATCGGAAGGTTCCCTTTGAGGCCCAACAATGGCCGGCCTCGTGCCGCTGCAGCGCGTCCTTATTCATTACAATCGCACTAATCTTTCACTAATTAAATCGCTATTTTTCGTCTGTTAATAGCCTTACATTTTCGTATTATAAATATTGTAAATTTCATTTTATAATGTATTACGATGCACAAGGAAAATTGGTAACAATTTCAAAAAATAAATTGTAAAATGATTGTAATTAACAATGTCGCCAAAAAATCATTTTGCCCTTTTGAAGAAGCTGTAAAAGGATGAGTCGGTTTTCGACGGTCATAAAAAAAAAAAGTATTCGATCCGTAACGAGGGTTTCTTATTAGGGAATTTAAAATACAAAAATGAGATATATGAGTTTAGTCTGAGCTTAGCCATTGATAAATAAATAAAACCTTAGCTCATAAACATTAATTGAATATTTTATATAATATTATGATACTATATTGTTAATATTGAAGAAGAAATTAATTGAATGAGTTAAATTAATTAATTAAATAGATATTGAATTAATTTGATATCTTAATCCAACTTAGAATATAATTTATGTGTTCTCTTTTATCTAAACATTATTTTTTATTTAATTTTTAGATTGCTTCGTAACCGGCGACGCACGGGTTAAAGATTAAGTTAAAAATAAGTTTGTGGGGGGGAAACAAAAGTTCGATTGCTTTGCATAGCCTCTAATTAAAACGATGTTGCCATTTAATCTAGGCTGGAGTGGACGGGTGTCAACTATGCTACCCACCGGGTCTCAAAAAATGGTTTTGCAAAGTTTGGGTTAGATCGGTCAAAATGTGTAGATTTGTACAGAAAATATATCATTTGATACATTCGTAATACAGTCTTCTCGTTACGATTATTATGTCAAAAGTTAAAATTTTATTTATTTAATCACAGCAAGGTATGTAATGCTGTAAAGCAAGATGCCACGTAAACTTCATTAATCCTATTTAAATATTCTAGGGTGAAAATTTTTCTACCCGACCTTCAAATATAGTAACTGTCATGTGCCTGGTAGTTAAAAAAAGTGAACTTTATTATATTGTTTTACAGTTGTTGACAGGTGTAATTATTATTAAACTAAAAATTTCTTCATTCTGCAATATACTATTATTTTCTACAACTTTCAATGACTTTTTTTACACAAGACAGGTGTCAGGTGTGAAGCAATATTACTGTTCTAATAACATTTTAATTTCACGACCCTTGGTGGCCACCAATCAAAATAACTTTTTAATATAACATCGAACCTTTAGTTTCTTAACGGAATTTATTATGCTTGTTCATCAAATTTTTTTTTGTTTATTCATATTATTTTATCAGGAAAATAATTAAACTCGTTTCCACTTCGTTTCATAAAAGTTTAGCTTCATAATTGTGATATGGAATAGGAGATAATGTATTAATTGCCCAATTATTAATCTATCTTTATTGTACCTTTCCTAATTTCCATTTGTAGAAAAGATTTTTTAACCAGAAAGATTAGGCGACGCAGGTAAAAGTCTGTGAAACAACCCTGAGTACATGCACTACCTTCAGAGCGAAGCCGGTGAGGATTCTCAGGTATTCTGATCACAACAGCCTAGTACCTAACAATATACTGTAACGAGGCTAAAAAAGGTATCATGCACTTCTGTCAAAGTGACAGTTGTTTGAAGTAGGCACAATACTACGGAAGGATCTGGAATCACCTCCGACTTTCGAGTGATGCCTGCAACTTTCCAGCAAAATCTGGGAAATACGATTACTTGCTAGTAAACACTGGAAACGTCTGGATAACAGCATTAGCCATATAAATACGACGCGCGGGAGTAACCGGAGAGTTGTTTTCCGAACGCGGTTGACAGACGATAGCAGAAGCGAAGGTAGGCTCGGACGGCGGTCAGTCCGGCCAAGCGAGCGGTGATTCAACAGCGATTCTAGAAAGTTCTTACGTAGCGAGATGAACCGGAGCGAATAGTAATAAGTGCGGAAATTGATGGAATATTCTAGTGAACAGTGAATAAAGTGTCAAAGCGAATATAAAGTGTCTATTTACAAGTGATAAATTTGCGAAACAGTTAATTTAAGGAATAGCGTTACATTTAAAACTGATAAGCGACTTTGTACGTTAGTTTAATTGATTAATCGGTATTCAATAAATCCGTTATTGCATTCCAGCGTTTTCATTGATTCCTCCTGCAGCCACGACACGTGACAATATGTACAGTACACAAAAACGTAAAAATTATTAAAATGTACGGAATGATACACGTATGAACTGACTGCAACAAATAAATTTCACGTAAATAGGATTCTCGGCTTACGTTCAATACAAAGGGATTATCCGCCGGGCCCGTAAAACTTTTCCTTTTGACTTCATTCAATGGAAGTTCGAAATGGGACAAAGTTGTAAATCCACCAGATACCTGCGTCACATTAAATTAATACGATACTGATATCCCTAATAACACGGCCCGCTGCCATTTTTCTTTTAATATTGTACGTATTATCATAAAAAAAATGGGAAAGTTAGCACAACTGAAATATAACTTCGGACATCCCTCCTGTGGTTGTTATATTAGTAAGACGCAAAATTAACAAACAGACCATCAATAGGTCATTATTGACCCTAATAGATAGTCCTAGAGTTACAATAGAGTACAAAATATAAATATTTATATAAGAATAGGCTGGATATTCAAATGAGAGACAGTGATATGGGCCTATCAGTTTAAGCTGCCTGCCCATTATCAATAATAATAATAATAATTTTATGAACATGACATGATTACACATTTTTATGATAAATTAATAATAAATAATAACTTGATGATAAAATAGATTGCTAATAATATTCAGAGCAAACTTACCCGTAAGGTTTCTGTAAGAAATGTCGAGGCATCGGTCAAACGTCAAAATTAACGAAGTACGCAACATTATTTAATAGCGGTAATGTTATTATATATTTATCGCTGTCGGGCCAGCACTGGTCGATTGACCATCTAAGAAAAAAAATCATATTCTGTCGGTGCATTCCCTTATGTTTTGGTAGCCCAAACCTATTTTTTTAAATTTTTATTATATACGGTACAAAAATGGCGCAATTATAGTTTATCTCTGCTAGCAATTTTAGGTACCTACCGATAAATTTCTAAATTACTATGCTTCGGGTTATTCTAAGCTCTACTAACTTACCTAAGTAATATGTTTTTTGTTCATGTACTCTTCGTATCCAAATTAATTGAACGCAAAGGAAAAAAATTAAATTTTCGCTTGATAATTTCTCAGAGAAGGAACAGTCGTCTGAAGGTTCAACAAACGGCGAATTAATGCGACGAGGAGAAGTGTGATCAAAAATATGGAATAATAAAATGGATAACACAAAATGTAGATTATTGCTTTTACTACACACAGATATTTGTAAAACATTGTGAAAAATATGTATTTAAAATATTACATAACATCGTAAAAAAAATTAAAGATTAAAGTATAATTTTTTTTATAATTAACAATTCGACAAATTAGAATTGTGTGTAGATTACACATATCATAAGAAAACAAGCATAATAAAGTTTTTTGAATCTTCAGAAAGTAAATGTATACTCGGCGGATATTCGATGAATTTCGGATGAAAGTCATCCTTTACCGATGGTAAAGATTACACAAAAGATAGTGCAGCGCGGAAGAATGCAATCTCGCGCGAGGATTTACGGCCTTCTCTCGGGAGACGGCCCGGATATAAAGGCGGGGAAAACTTTCAGTACGTCACAATATCGCGCAAAATTACATTTCACAGGCAACAAGGACGGCGATGTCTGCCCGGTAGTGGTGATCTGTTAGTTTCGTTCAAACCTGCAAGCCACTCCACTCCGCATCACCTCTGATGCACCCCGCAATGGTATCCGAGAGGTCGGATGCACACGATAGAATAGCCGAGAAAAGTTTACGCCGGAGAGATGTTTCAGGAGTGACTACGTAATGGGGTAATGTGAAACCGCGCTTTCCAATGTTATTTAACTGAAGGATTGCAGGACTATCTTGGTCTGAACCGGGAACCGTTCCAATTCTGATTTAATGATGGCTTCGAAATAATAATATAATGACAACTGCCTGCCAAACACCACAGCATATTAAGAACAAGTAATACGTCTTCATACAAACCGGCCGCTACCCATTAGAATGTGTGCGTGCGTGCTCGGCGCCGTGTACGCACGCACTGTGACGCACACATTGACATAGATGACAGAATATGGGGGCACAAGGCGGCGGCAGTAAGGGCCGTGCCTTCGGTGCCATTCGCGTTCGCAGCCGCCGTTTTAGAAAAAAAATGCGCTTCCTGAAAAAAATGCGTTTTATGTTTGTGGTGCTTTACTAAAAAGGTGTGTTGATTATCACAAAGACTGAGTTTTTAAAAGTCTACGTTGATGTTAATCAGCGTTCTTGCAATTTAAGTGCAGAAACTAGGTATACTAATTACAGAAATTTTCGGGTTTCGTGTCTACCTTATGC
>JADDOH010000590.1:0-119851 GCA_016648135.1 Agrypnia vestita | reverse complement strand
CAAACCACATCCGAGTTAGCTGCAGGCTGCGGTGTTAGTGATAAAACTGTTTTAATCCACTTGAAGCAAATTGGTAAGGTGAAAAAGCTTGAAAGGTAGGTACCTCATGAATTGAGTGAAGCAAATCAACAAACGCGCGTTGACTGCTGCGTTGCATTACTCAAACGGCACAATAATGAAGGGATTTTAAATCGAATCATTACCTGTGATGAAAAGTGGATCCTGTACGATAATCGGAAGCGCTCATCGCAATGGCTGAACCCTGCCGAACCAGCCAAACCATGCCCCAAGCGAAAATTGACTCCAAAAAAGTTACTTGTGAGCGTTTGGTGGACTAGTGCTGGTGTCGTTCACTACAGCTTTCTTAAATCTGGCCAGACGATTACGGCAGATGTCTATTGTCAGCAACTGCAAACCATGATGGAAAAGCTAGCTGCTAAACAATCGAGGCTGGGTAATCGCTCTAGGCCACTGCTGCTTCATGATAACGCTAGACCACACACTGCACAACAGACGGCTACCAAATTAGAGGAGCTTCAATTGGAATGTCTAAGACATCCACCGTACTCTCCGGACCTTGCCCCAATAGATTACAATTTTTTTCGAAATTTGGATAACTTCTTGCAAAGGAAAAAATTCAACTCCGATGGGGCAGTCCAAACCGCCTTCAAAGATTTTATCGATTCCCGTCCGAATGGTTTTTTAAGTAAAGGGATCGATGAACTACCTATGAGATGGCAAAAGTGCATAGATAGCAATGGTACATACTTTGATTAAATAAATATATTATAATAAAAAAAATCGGCTTTATGTTCCTCCCATACTAAACGTCAATTTCATATGTAAGGACCTAATATTTAAAGGGACTATGCTAGATACATCTGTAGTTCTTCTCATGAAATAGTAAACATAGATTTCGTAGCTGGTAATGAAACCTCTATTTAAAAATATAGACAGACTTTCGAAATTTTGAATTGGTGAACGTTGCGTTATGTTTCCTATAAAATCTTGAGTTCAGTGTATTATAAATTAGTAATCCTCGATGATTGCATTACATTTTTTTTGATATTGTATTAATATATGTAGATATATTTTCCATTCTGCAGTCACACTTATATAATCATTTCACTTCTTTTCATTCACAACAAATAATATCATTTTACAGAATATATATTAACCAGCTCTTGTTTTAAAGCAATATTAAATAAAGAGGTTAATTCTAAAGTATCCATGGTTAAAATAATTTTAGAATAGTACCAGACAGAAGCTACTTGCCCGAACATCTGAGATAAATTTCCATTTTTTTTGTGTGCGTGAGTGTATGAGCGACCCCAAATGTATGTAAAAATGCATTGCCATCGAAATCGACGGTAAGTGTGTTAATTTTCACTTCCGAGATTTTTCCACAAGAAATCATTTCCGGCGGTGAACTTAATAAAAGGTTAATGTATATTACAGATGTCTCACAGAGACGAAACTGTATTTTTTTAAGGAAGATTAGGTATAGAAGTATTTTTGGGTGTACGTAGGACTTACGACCTATCGTACGCTTGGCTTAAATGATCACTTTACACATGTGCAACGTTCGCATTTTTCCACCCATGATAGAATACCATGTCTACTAATTTTTGGATGTTGTATATATTTAAATTAAACGTCACGTTTCACATGAGAGTCGCAAGGATCCTCATCGCGGCCGGCCCCAAAGATGAAGGACCACAGATGTCGCTAAATGAGACATCTATATTTGATTTGGAGTTTTTTTTATCATTTTATCATGGGTGAAAATGGCGAACGTTGCATATGTGTAAAGTGATCACTTAAACCAATACCGTACGATAGGTCGTAAGTCCTATGTACCCAAAAAGACTTCTATACCTAATCTCCCTTAAAAAACAGTTTCGTCTCTATGAGACATCAATAACATAAATTTATGATGTCCCCGTGATAAAAAATTCAATTCTGTTCTGAAAAATTTGGACATACTCAAAATATTCTTAATAAAAGGTAACATAACTTGCAGAGTAACACTACAAGTCAAATAAAATGATAAAAACCATGCAGAAACTATAAAAATTATCTTTTCTTCTTCTTCTTCTTCTTCTGCTTCATCTAGAATTGCGTCCTGTCATTGCTCGGAGCCTGTTCCTGGGATACAGATGTCCAGCTATCTCGCCATCTTTTATGCGGTCTTCCTGGGAGTCTGGTACCAGACGGCAGCTTGTTCGCTGCTATGCTCACTACTCTCTCAATACAAGCTCTCTCCACATGATCTCTCCAGTAACGTCTTCTGGATCTTCCCCATCGGACAATATCCTCGACGTCACAAGTCCTTCGTATTTCGGAATTCCTCACTCGGTTTCGGATTGTCAGTCCCGCAATGGGTCGGAGAGTCTTCATCTCAGTTGTTCTTAGGAGATTTTTTGTTCTGGTAGTGTCAGCCCTTGTCTCGATACCGTACGTCATGATTGGGCGGACACAGGTCTTATATATCTTCACTTTGCTCTCCTTGACCATATGTTCGTTTCTCCAGATAGCATTTCTCAAGCATCCAGTAATAGTTGCGGCTTTGTTTGCTTGCTCTCTTAATCATCGTAGAGGTCGTTACTGCAGGATATCTCGACACCCAAGTACTTGAAGCTCGTTACTTGCTCTATTATTTTGTCGTCAATTGCAAGCTCGCATGGTATTGGCTGTTTTGATGTCACCATGCTCTTAGTCTTAGCTACGGAGATTTTCATGTTGAATCTTTGTGAAGATATATAGAATTTGTGCAGAAGTTTTTGAAGATCGTCTTCCGAGTTCGCTATTAATACCGCATCATCAGCACAGCATATTATATCTATCTTTTTGTTGTTGTAGCCTAGATTTATGTTGTAGCCTAGATTCATTGTTTTGACATCTTCTATTAGCTTATTCATGATGATATTGAATAAGAAGGGGCTCAAGGTATCTCCCTGTCTAATGCCTACTGCGGCTGGGATTTCTTTCGATAGATTATTGTTTATTTTTATGCGCATTTTGTTGCTAGTATTCAAGTTATGAATAGCCTTGATGATGGGTAGTGGTACATCTTTTTCCGTTAGGATATCTATAACATCTTCTAGAAGCACTCTGTCAAAGGCTTTAGTGAGGTCAACAAAACACATATACGCCGGTTTATTATATTCAATGGATTTCTCCCTTATTTGTCTTACCACGTCAGTGGTAGAGCGGTTTTTTCTGAAACCTTGCTATTTGAATTATGTTCTCCAGTTTTGTTTTTACAATGCTTGTGAAGAGTTTTTGCGATGCGCATAAAAGGGATATTCCTCTAGAATTTTTTGGGTTTGTTTTGGAGCCTTTCTTAAAAATTGGGATGGTGATACTCAGTCTCCATTCGTTTGGTATTTCAGATTGCTGTAAGATTTTGTTGAATAGTTTATTTAATTCTTTCGCTACCTTTATGCCTCCATATTTTATGAGTTCGTTTGGGATTTCATCTATTCCGGGAGATTTTCTATTTTTTAACTTCTTTATGGCTGAAACCACTTCGTTATTGCTCAGGATCACGTTTGATCCTTCGTCATGGCCATCGTCCAGCGTGACAGTTCTCGCTTGGTTAGCACTTCCAAGCAAATTTTCAAAATAGTTTTCCCACTCAGTTATAGATATTATATTAATTATCTTTTCAATGTTTTGAAATTATTTTATTTGACTTCTATTGAAGCGAAAGTATTTATCACGATAAAATTTACTGTAATGATAGTTCAACAAAAAAAATTGAAATATAAATAAAATGCATAATTTGATGACGCATATCCCTATGTCTCTTCTTCTTCATCAGTCTTCGTCTCTCTACTGCTGGATATTTCTACTCTTCCATTCTTCCCTGTTATAAGGTCATGGTTGCTTGAATATTTTCGATCATACAAAATCAAGGCGGGAATCCACCTGTAAAATATTGTAGGCAAGATCGGTTACATTCTGTATATTTTGATATATATTGTTTTAAAAATCTTTCCGTAGTCCGAAATAATATTTTTCGTAAAAACCCTGTACTGTGTGTATATTGCGTATTTCCTCCAGCGTGGGTGAAGTTATAAACTTCAATTATATGAAAGCGGAATGATCCTTGCCTGCTTGTCCCGAAAACAGGACACGGCCCCTACCTGGCCGCCTCCAGTGGCGGGTAGGGGGAGGGGCGGTTAATCGATACTTCCCGGCGCTGTGCGTGTGGCCGTCCCTGGGGCCCAGCGGCGCGGCTCGCACGCGGCCCGACGCAAGAAACCAAATTGTAATTCCGCAGATTTATTTTGGTATTTCACCTTTCGTGGTTGTCGGCCGCACTGTGGAGCAGGCCCGGCACCATTATTTAATAAAAAGTAATTTCACAATATTTTTATGTGAATGTTCTGAGAACACAATTACTGTATTTGTCCATGCGGGATTATTGTTTTAATTTAGATAAATTGTAGAAGTATCACATAGATGAAGCTATACTATGAAGCATTATTTCTCCCTTTATATTAACTCGTGGCGTCTGCTTGCTTGCTTGCCTGCTTGCCGTCGAAAAAACTTTTGACGTATAGATTTTTGAACCTTTTCCCGTGATCCAATCGAGCTGAAACTTTGCACGCAGACTCGTGGCGACAATCAAGAAGATCTGTCAAATTTTTGTTAAAAAAATTAATAAATTTTTGAATTTTTCATATTTTTAATGGTTTTTTTCCTACAACTTACTAAGCGTTAAGCGCCAAACCAATTTCCACTAGTAAATGAGAAAGGGAGTATAATAAAAACTTGGTTTTTATGGGTTACTTTTTTAATAGATATATGTACGATGGCCCAGGGCTGACAAGTTGGCTTAGGTTATCACTCTACACAATGCAACGTTCACCTACATATAGAGAACATAATTATTCTTAAAACAAAACACGAATCACTTTGTTTTCACCACTTTATTAGATTATACAATCTACATGTTTCGAGAATAATGTTCTCTGCTTCAGGATTGTTTGTCATAATTATTGTGCACAACCTACTATTAAATATTTTTCCACTTACGATTGCATCCTCTTCAGATGACATTCCATAATAATTAACACCTCCATGGGGGTAGGCAGAGAGGATAGATTGCCATACTCTTCTATCCTGACATACAACTCTCGCCTCATCCACATTCATACATCTCCAAATTTGAAAACCGTCCGTATATTTGATAGGACTATGCTACAAAGATCTGTAGAATATAGTGGTGTCTGTAGAAGGACTACAGACAGACAGGACTATATTCTACTGCCATAAAAATGCGTATAAATGCCATAAAAATAAATTAAAAGCTTGAAGCGGCATATTTTTACATTTTTTTCAATATTTCTGACTTATTTTCCGTTTAACGTTGTTAAGATAACTCGTGTATTACAAATTCAGTAGTCGTTTTGGTACATAATTATGAACAAAATATTTTTTTTATTTTTCTACAAGTTTATCAATCACACATTAAGTTTCCCATCAGTATCACACAATATGTTTTGGAAACCTCCATTTCCTTCTACAGGTGAGTTAAGACTGAAGAACTGAGGTGTGTGGGAGTGAATGTCTGGTGTATGGATTATGGCTTCAGTAGAAGTGGAGGGAGGATTTAGGTTGTGGAAGAGAACGAACATTGTGAGAAAGGGTGAAATGAGGGGTTGTATTTAATTATGGATTTTGTTATTTCAAGTGTTTCTAAATTATCTTGTTTTAATTTTATGTTTTTATTTAGGATGTGTGTATTTGTATTGTGGAATATGGTTGTTTTCTGTAATACATTCAGCATATTTTGAATAATATAAGTAGTGAGGCACCTTTTCTGTTCATTGAATCTAGAGTTTCTTGCAAACATTGCAAATGATAAGAAATTATCAAAACATTTAAAAAAAATTTAAGATAAAAATATTACAGAGATAAAAATACCTCACAAGTACAGAGCGCGAAGTTTTCAGGGTCGGCGATATTTATCATAGTGATTATCATGTTCCCCTGATGTATCTGGAAATTCATGCACAACTCATCCATTCTCCCTGTGGTGTTGTTTTCAGCCGTGAGTGTGACCTAATTTATTTGGTCTTATCAATCTTATACGAGACCGTGTTCTTTCCTTAACTATCCCTATTATTACGAGTTTCGTCGTTCTTTCTGGCAAGATGACAAAAGTCTGCAAGAAACTTCCTAAACTGCCGAAAGTATTTTCATATTCGTTATATCTTGGACATGGATAATAAAATTGTGAAATAAGAATAAATGTTCACATTTACATTAATAAAAAAACCCACTGTGTACGTTAGATTATGTAAATGTAAATATGTATTAATAATTACATATATATAAAATGTACTAAAAATTATTTTGACCATAAAATATACGAAACGTATTATAAATTAATTTAAGAAATAAAAAAAATAAAAAATGTTTTGAATTTTTTAATATGTTTCGGGGCCAATGGTCCCTTAATCAGGATAGAATGAAAACAAAAATTAAAATTCGATGTACAGACTGTAACAAACATCAAAAATAATAGAAAATGAAATATTATAAATAAACAAATCCTTTTTGCAAATACTTACCTTTTAAATTTGTTTTATAGTCATTCAACTCCCGTATATTTATTTTTTGTTTTTGGTAAAGTCTTTTTCTTTGAATTTTAATTCGATAAATAGTGGTTTTATACAAACTTTTCTTTTATCAATATAAATTATGTTAACACAAAGTAATTTTGCAGTTACTGCAGAAGTCTACATTTACGATTTTGCGGCTTTTCTAGGACACTAATAAAAACAAATATTGCATTATCATTCAAATGATAATATCTTATATACAATGTTTCATTAGTGTCAAATAAGTCAATCTAAAACAAAAGTAAATTAATCAGTCATTAAGATGTACAGAACAAAGTTTATCAAATACGAATTTTTCCTTTCCGGAGAACAGTGATATCTATTTCACAATAGTTACAAATTACGAATACAAAAATTTGGAGACATTTCCTGTCTTGTGTAAATAATTAATCTTTTAATTAAATTTGAAATAGCTATCAATTTAAATTACAATGTATCTAAAAATCTTTCAATAATGTAGTATTTATAATGTAGAATATCTTTGGTAAAGCTTTTAAATTTTTTATTTTTATTTTTTTTTTATTTATTTATTTATTTAAAAATCCTTGTTTACAAATAAGATACTTAATACTAATTTAACAATAAAACATGTACATATACATATACATATAACTTCTCTTCACTGATGAGGTCTACATGACTACCAATTACTTAAAAAAAAGTTTAATCTGATATGTTATATATAAGAACTGTATTTGTACCATAAATTAAATAAATAAAAAGAAAAAATGTTTTTTTTATGGAATGTTTCGGATTCAAATCCCGGTGATAACAGGATATTTTTTTGGTAGATGAGTTTTTTTTGTTTTTCAATTATCTATTTATTTATTTCAATATACGGCAAAGAAGTACCTTTTACATAATAATACATACAAGAAATTCAAAGGGTAGAACAGCAAGAAATTACAGATTTATTGACGATATAACATATATAGTTGTTTAAAGTTATGAAAGTAATTTAGAAAAAAGAGATGTGAAGTATAAACAAGGTTAAACAATTAGGTATAATAAAATGTTTGTGATTGCGTTATGAATTCAGGACGGCAGGGTGTAGAGCTTTTAGTAGCAAATCTTTATATTGTACTTGACTGGAATCAAAAATATCAGAGATATTCGCATAGGTGTTACTTAGCCTATGCAGTCAGGGTACAAGAGCGTTAAAATGCGAGTTGGTTCTAGTGTTGTCACAATAAAATAGGGTAGATATTCGAGTAGCTCTTTCAGGCGCATGTATCACAGAAATAAAGTGATTTTTATTATTTAAATGAAAAAGAATATTAATTAATCTCAAGGAGCTTTGATTATTAATTCTGAATATTGGAATTCACTAAGACGTCAATCTAGAGAACATACGAGAAACTAGGAATTTACTACTTTTGATGTGCAAAAAAAATGTTTCTTAATAAATAACTAAAGATTAGACTAACTTGACTAAAAATCTTCTTTTTAATTAACATAAAACAACCCCTTGATCATAATCTGAGCAATTCCTAAACGGTACATAATATTATTTAAAGATTTTTCACGAACGGGAGGGTCGTGACGTGCTTCTAGGAAATTGAATGAATCATTCATTTTCCCCAGAAATGTGGCTATTTTCGGATCACAACCAGTCGAGACTTTTTCTACGAATTGGATGTAATTTATTTAATGGAAGAAGCCAAGAAAGTGTCAGTTACATATTAATAAGTAAAGTAACTGTATAGAGCAATCTGAGATACAAATATTTCTAACAATTGTTCGGCTCCTAAATTAATTTTAACGTTTAAAATGCCGTGATAGAAAATAACTTTAAATACCTTTAAATATTGAGCATAAACTGCAAAAACGAGATATATACAAATTAAAATGGATATTTTTTTAAAAGGTGCATAACTTAAAAATTAAATAAAACATATACAAATCTTTTGCGTATAGTTTACCGGGATATTCTGCCCTGTATATCTGACATATCTGGCTGACGCTTCGGATCCCACTGCAGAGTCCATCATCAGGGCTGATGTGTAATGTTTTTATTTTTTAACATACAAATCGTGGTTATGGCCATGGTAATACCTTTTTGAAAAGATAATTATATGCCATTGTGGCTTAAATATGGTGTTTTTTAGAGGTAAGTTTTTCAAATTTCCAGCCGCAGCCAATGTGACAGATGACAGCTGATTTGGGCTCAGTTTTGTTTGCCCTTACACCATGAATAGATTTATGCCAGAATATTACTGGCAAATTGTACAAATTTATTTCGAAAATCATGGTTTCGTATTCATATTTAAACACTAATGGTACAAAATTATCTTTACAACAAAGCCAATAACAAATTAGTAAAGATATTTGTTAGTTGTTATTTTTACACCTTTTATGATTCCTCTACAGTATAGTAGTAAGTATCCTTAATCTATCAATGTAATCTAGTTCTCGATAATATATTTATTTAACTTAATTTATGAATATTTTTCTTGAATCAGAAAGTATATTATCACGGCTTTGCGGCAGAAATGAAACACTTTAATTAAACGTCGTTTTGATTTTTGCATAAAGTCACTGTACAGTGTACACATCCTTAACTGTCACACTATATCGTAATTCACAGTAATCTTCACTCGAAAATCTTCTACTTATGTGGAACACTTAACTACACCATTTCTATCGTACTC
Source organism: Agrypnia vestita (assembly GCA_016648135.1). Lineage (NCBI taxonomy): Eukaryota > Metazoa > Arthropoda > Insecta > Trichoptera > Phryganeidae > Agrypnia > Agrypnia vestita. The sequence goes on along the minus strand of JADDOH010000590.1, from coordinate 110,562 downwards.
TGAGAATATTTTATTTTATTATTATTTCGCGAATACACACATTTTACACATTCTGAAACTCTATACTGTTTCGGAAATCCTCGATTTTTCTTAAATACAGGATGTACCAGAGCTAGCAGCAGAAACTTGGCCGGTAGATTCCTGACTATGTTATGAGTCTAAAATGTTCACCATATAGTTATGGAGGTATACAATATCAAAGATTAAATTTTTTTTTTCAATATTTCTAACCTATTTTTGCGCAAAAAGTTGAACTATCATTACAGTAACATTTTAGACTCATAACATAGTCAGAAATCTACCTGCCAAGTTTCTGCTGCTAGATCTGGTACACCCTGTATATAACTACAGTTCTTATCGATTTACAATCTCGTTTTTCTAACCTCACAAATAACCGAATCCTCATCGTCACGACTGTATTAAAAATGTCAGAATTGTTGAAAAACTGGGGATGTAAATACAATGGATTATTATTCTTTTATTATAGCAAACATCAAATATAATTTAAAATAATATAATTAAATTTTTTTATATATTGCCATGTTCCGCGTGCACGTGTTTTGTAAATTCTCTGTATTTTCAAGTCTTTACGTGAGCATTTTTTTAAATTCTCGCAGCAAGGACCAGTTCTGACAACCTCCTGCGAAATATCTCCAGAACAGACATTGATTTAAATTAAGTTGTAAAGAAAATAAAATTCAAAGGAAATCTCGGCGCTTCGGCGGCCGGCCATGCTCGCCTTCGCTTAGTTAATGGAAAAATAAGGAAGATGGCGAAATGAAATGTTTCCCGAAGAGGGAGAGCAGGGAAACGTCTTGGTAATCCCTTAACATGGCAACTTTTCTGTATCGGAAACTTTCTTTCGCGTTAATAGCCCGCGAGGTTTTTCCTGGAGACGCACTAATCTAATGTTTTTCCGGAAAAGTTTTCCCGCGTAATTATGTATTGCGAATCTGCTGACATCTTGACTTTTGTCAGGTCAGAAAAATTATGAAGGTCGTTGTGTTTTGTGTACATGGAAAATTGAAAAATAATAATAATAGAGTGAGACCTTACCTCACCTAACCACACAATTGATATGAAACCTAATCTAACCTAACCAAACTTAACCTAACCTGGATGCGTATGCAAGACACGTTTCGCCATTTTTTAAAAATTGATAATAATACTTGCTTACACGCGCGGTTTATTTTAGTCGTATTTTATCAATTTGTGTATTAACCTTAACATATAGGTATATGTCGAAAAATTTTTATAGAACTTTTTGAAATATACAACTTCTCTATAATAAGTATTTAAATATCTCTTACCGTTAAGGCCAGCGTTCGTAAAAAACGCATAGCAAAAATTTTTGTAATTGGATGAGCGGTTTCGGTGATTACCTCCATACATCCAAACTTACAAACTTTACCTCTTTATATATGTGTAAAGATAATCAACAACGAAAACAAACTCTATACGTACCTATTATGTACAATTATCATTCGGCGTTGTCGCCATCAACATATATTGGACGTAGTTATTTAGGAAGCGTCCAACCCACAAAATGCTAAAAACGAGTTATAAATTACATGCACATCAACAGAAACAAGATTTAAATAACATAAAGTATGTCTCATAATCATAATTTTTCTGAATATTCTAACCATATTATAGAAAAAACCACACATTCAACAATACAAAAATACATATTCTACATTAACAGACATACGGTTTAAAATAAAATAATTTAAAAAGACTTGAAATTCATAAAAACCTAATAACATCATCAATAACAAATAACATCATCAATAATCAAATACAACCCTTCACATTATTCTAGTTCTCCCACCACCTAGACACCTCCTCCACTTTTACTGAATCCAAAACCAATCAGACATCCATTCCCGCACACCTCAGTCTCAACTCACTTGAAAAAGGAAACGGAGTTTTCGAAATATGAAGTGTTGAAAAAACGAAATAGTGGGAAAAAAACATAGTTTGTGTTTTATTCATAATCATTAAAAATAGATTTTCATTTTTCATTTAATTACTTATTTAATTTATTTGTTAACTTACATATACTATCAACATCTCATAAATGACCTTAATGTAAAGTCATAGTATGATGTTACAGTACAATGTTGTAAGATTTTATAAGAATTGAGGATAAAACATCCTTATAAAAAAAGTAGCCAATAAAAACCAAGTTTTTATTATACTCCCTTTCTTTGTAAAATATAACAACAATTAAAGACAAAGTAAAACATATAATATAACACTAAACTTACAGTAATTTAATATATTTCTAAAATGTCAGATGTTTTGAGCTTTGATAAGACACTTCATGCTTTGAAGATTAAATTCTAAAAACATTTGTCAGTCAATTTAGATTTTAGAAATTCGTAGTGATGTACCTATTATGTGTACCGAAGTAGTAATTCAAATTTATAAAATATTCCGCGATGTTATCGGGCCGCCGTTGCTAGTAATCAAACTTTGGTAATGATTCCAAGTTGAAAAAAAAATTAAAATTTTTCAAAATCCGAAATCATGCTATAATTATTAATTTTTTAAAATAAAAATTGAATAGATCGTCTTGATCGTCGCCACGAGTCTGCTTGCAAAGTTTCAGCTCGATTGGACATGGGAAAAGGGTCAAAAATCGATCCAAAGTTTTTCGATGGCAAGCCGGCAAGCAAGCAAGCAGACGCCACTAGTTAATATAAAGGGAGTAAAAATACTTAATAATTAAAATACAAAATAATAAAGACTATCCCTCTTCAAACGCAATAATTAGTTTCTTTTTGAAGAGGTACAGCATGAAAAATAATGCATTATTAATAGCTTATTAATAGACTAGAAAAAATGTTATAAACTTTCAGTAATATTTAATAAATGAAAAAAAACTCGTGAAACACACATGTTGAAAAATTATAAACACCGTAAAAAATAAAAACTGATCTTTTTTTAATGAACAAGTATGAGATAAAAATAGCCGCGCAGTTACAGAGTGCGTGGACTTCAAGGTCGACAAAGTTCAATATGTCATTCCAATTATGTCATTCTTTGCTCTACAAATAAATCAATTTTTCGCGTCACAGCTTGATATTTTTATAAATTCGTGATGTAGCATTCGTGTCAAATTTTGTGTCGTTAAAATAATATTCCATATTACCTTGGTGTTTTCTTGTAAATCCATATCCCACGCACGGCTTCAATTTACGTTGACCTTTTGTTTAACGACCAACGGAATTATACGTCTGGCATTAGCAGACCTTTAAAAAAGCCTAATAAATGGCAGTGTACAAAGCTACCTACGTGAAAAAACTTATTCAATATCTTAAATATGAGATTTATGATTTTTTTGGCCAGATAAAACTTGAACAGTGGAAATATATAAATGTATTATAGCAGAAAAAAATATTTATCACACAAAAAGGATTTTGGTATTTTATTTCTAAGTGCCTTGTGAATTTCTTTCTTGGTACAGGCTACAACATTTATTTACTTCAATAGCGCGTCGATTTGTCTAGGCCAAATATTTTTTCATCTTTAAATTGTTACAAAAAGCTAGAAACAAAAGGAACAGCACATAATCGAAGATTTACCGACGCTCTGTGTATTTTAGAAATATATAGAATACCCGAGAATGTACGGTAAGTTCCAGAAAGGAATATTTCCTTTATAATGTGTGGCAGCGGTTCGTCCAGACAGTTTGCTATGATAGCTAGCGAGCACCATAGATAAAACTAGTGGGAGGTTCAGTGAAAATATTGGCGTCAAGCGATTAAGTATTAGAAAACCTACCTGCTTGCAGAATATTAGAGAGCGAATCAATGCGATGGAAACTGCGCGTTAAAGTGTACCACAGACTAGTAAAATATTCTCGAGTGACGATTTGTGGAAATCACGACATTGTTCCTCATTTAAGTGTCTCCAACCACCGTGAACCCATGACAATATTATATATATGTTTTAGGACCTCATTGATAATTCAAAAATTGATTGTGTATTATATTAATTGGTAATCAAGGAAGTCCCTTAAACCTTAAAATTAATTTTTCACATTCATTTTCCTGGTAAAATTTCATATTTGTCCGGTACCATCATGTAGGAACGGGACTGGAGTTTTCTGGAGAAGTGTCGAAGAGGGAGATTCCTCCAAACTTGGAATAACTACGTCATATATTATGTAACACCAATGAAATCCATCTTCTGTCCCAAAGAATACAGGATTCTCTTCCCGTGTCACATAATACATAATATATGTATATTTGACATCCGATTTCCGTTACCACGTAATGTTATTATGTGAAAATTTTGCAGCACAGCGTGAAAAATGGCAAAAATGGGTAGATAACTGTTTTACCGTATGAATTATAACTTAAGAATCATGTGAATGTAACAATTGACTTAGGGATTACATTATTATTGGGACGGGTTGAATTCACGCCTGATAAAAGTACACAAACAATGAATTATTCAATCGCTTTAATCGCAAAAAAATCACTTCAAGGTCGCTTTCATAGTAAGTGTTTTCCTACAATAGTTTTTTTTTAAATTCTAACACATTGCCTATAAATATCTAAAAATTTTCGGACACATTGCTTGTTGAGAAAGTTATAAGCTGAAGAAGCTGGTAGTGACTGATAAGGTGGAAGACCAAAGAATCAAATTTTTGCGATTAAACTATAAATACAGTTTTGCAAGAGGTAAAAATAAAATGGCAACAATAAATAAAAAAAAGAAGGGGACGATATCCGACTCGATTGATCAGATCAAGATCTACGGGCCTCTGTTTAAAGTTTCAGATTTCAGCAAAAACCAAGCCCATATTAGATGGCGAGAATTTGCCTTAAGAGTACATTAAGTGGCAATGTCCAATAAAATATTAGATCCGATGAAAATTTGGCTTTTCATAAATAATAAAAAAGTCTGAAGTTTTCTTGTCTATAATTCAAGTTGTCTGAGATGAAGACCTCTTGTAGATACAGAGGCACCATGTTATGTGAATGATAAAAATAGCCGACCCTAGATGAACATAATAAGGACAAAGACAAGGACAAAAAAGATATATTTATTTTATTATCAACAAGCCTTTCCAGCAAGTTTAATCACAAAAAAAATTATTTTTTTAGTGTTTTGGTAATGTTTAAAAGTTTATGTTGCGCCTACGTAGTTTAAAAATAAAGAAATTTATTTAATAATTAAGGTTCAGGAATTTTAACATTTTTCAGGTTGAGATATTAACAAAGATACATTTATTTATATACGAGTATAATAAAGTTAAACAAACACGTTTTATATAAAAAGAGCAATGAATCTCATAAAGAATGGAAAGGCTGTGGGTTATGATAATGTCCTGTGGAGAGCTTGAAAAGCGAAAAAATAGTTTTTTTCCTGGCCCCGTAGACAAAGATATTATTATGCCACTCTAAAGGCAAAAGTTCTCATATGGAGTGCGATAACTACAAACCTGATGGGATTTTATTTTTAAGAGTGAGAATATGACTTTTTTCACTTTGTATTGAATTTTGTTAAAAAAGTTCAACAAAATTGTCCGTAATCCAGTGGAAACTGGGTGAATTGTGAGTTTATTCTAACATACAAAAATTGACGGTAAAATTAAAATATAATTCGTGAAACGAAATTGAGTTCCATCATGGTGTATGGTTTCAAAAGTTAGCAGGTAAATTTGCAATTAAAATAACATAAATAATAAAAAATCACTCCATTTTAGGGAAAATCGTAAGATATACAATACGCAACACTATTATAAGATAAATTTGCTGCGGGGAGGGTTAAAAGAGATAGGGCAGAAATAATAGGGATACTGGAGAGATGTGTTGTGTGTAAGATGCAATCTTGTTGGTGCATTTATGAAACAGAAGGCATATTAATAGTAACTTATATTTTATTTCAGCTGGTCTCTTCTTTTGTGGATCCATATGAACGACGCTGTTTCGATAAGAAATGTCAAACTATCATTTGCATTTATTTCCTTTTTTTCCCGCATCTCGTATAATACTTTCATAATCTTTACTCTGATTTTTACTATATGTACCTTTTTCTTATTATAATATATACAAAATAAATATTAGATCTCTATCTTAGATGATAAAATGATAAAAAAAAGATACCTACCTCGGAACAGGTATTTCTATATATCTAGCGAGGTAGGTAGTGGCCGAAAGCCTTGCTGCATATGTAGTATCCTTTATTTTTATGTATTATGTGTGTATGTATCAAGTAATAAAATGCATTTAGTCCAATAAACGCCGATTTATCGGTAATGAAATGTAAGTATGTATGTAAGCGTGTATGAGATACAGATGGCAAGTACGATTTATAAAAATTGGTTTATTGAAAAGAAAGTTACAATAAAGGTTCGTCGCGGAGTACAATCTCTAGAGCATATAGCGTTGACGGGGGTCGGCATAAGAGTGGATGCCGACGATGTCCCGGCATCCGACCGGACATCATCGGCCGCATCTGGCCTCCTGTTGGCTGATTCGGTGGCGCCCATAACAAGCTCCGATTGGTGGAGTTGTTCGATGTGAGCGGCTTGACGTCCGGCAGGTCTGGGTCCTCCACAAGACCATTCAAATGCTGAGTAATCTTCTAAGAGAAGACGGATTCTTGGATCTTATACAAGAAAAAATGATAATATTAATCAATTCATAAAAAATATATTAAAAGGAAACCGAACTTGATATTAAAACTAATATAGTTCTTTTATGAATATTAATAGAATACATATGAGGATATAGAGAACTAGAAAAGTGACTGCGGTAAACCTGACTTATTTTTGGCTTTTTGCCAGAAGTAGGATGGTGACGATACAATAGATAATCTCGAGTGACAAATAATGTCAATACAGATGATAAATGAGTTACGTGTACGAGAAAAGCTTCACTTTGGCAAGCGAAAATATGTGAAGACCTATCTGCTGACCCGGAAAATTAAGATCCAGATTTTTGAAACTGTTTTGAGGCTGGTCCTTGGAGATGTGGATCTGAAAAATAAAATATTTATAAATGCATTACCGGTCTTCGAAAATAAAACAACATAAACACAGCGTGACTTACACATCTTCTGCACAATGTATCCTTTTGAACCAAATCGGGTTCCTTTCGATGGTATTTTCCCATTCTCAACATTACGAATATTCCCGACGCGAATCGCCGGGAAACAGGATGGGGTAAAAATACGGGAATAGGGAGGATGACAGGATAGAATGATAGGATAGGGTAACGAACAATGATTGTGTTTGTAATATATGATAGGAAAGGAAACACGGAAGATATGCCGAAACTCACCATCATGAGTGGTCCTTCTTCTTTCGGTTTCACTGCAATGTTCAATTAATTGGCAATTCACTTTGTAGACACTTGTTGCGAAGGCATGATACTTGGCGAAAGGGTTACTTCGATAAGTATTGCGACAATAATATTCGATGCTTGATGTTATGTTATATAATAGATTTCAACACTCAGATACGAAAAATCTAGAATTCAGTACATTTTAAATAAGTTATCTCGGTGACTGGATTCATTTTTTTTTTGATATTGCTGCCTTTGCTTTTATACCCCACAATGATTTAAACACACCGTTTAATTTTGCCTCTCTTTTTCTCCGCAGTCATCTTTCTCAGCCTTTCCAGTTCTTTAGAATAAACACTGCAAATATACAAATTCATCTACATTTTGAAATATACGAAAACGTAATATCGTAATTACAACACGATTTAGAACCTGAAACATTTTGCTTTCGATTACTTTGAGCAACTTGATACATGTCACAAGATCAGAAACTTGAAAGCGCGGCCGTGGCTATTTGACCTATTTATTTCACAAAGGTTAATAGGTCAACTGCAGCCTGAAACGAGCTGGTATTTTGTCAAATTTAGTGAGACATAAATTTCCTACTAAATTAAGGAAATATAATAATTGAAGAGTACACAGCATATTTTCTTATTTATTTTATTTAAACGACACGAAATACTTTAATCAAAAAATAGTAATAATTTGATACCTATTGAATAACCAATGTGTTTCCGGGCCAATATCACCCTCATCAGAATTCAACATATACTGAAACGTACACGAGCGAAAACGTCTTTTTGTAAGAAATCGTGGCTTGTGTACTAAGACATTATTCTTTTTAAGAGTATTTAGTTTGACCTTTTCATAATTGCTTATACATTTACAAGCTAGTAGTATTTTTTAAAACAAGTCAAGCGTATTGGAACCAGCCATAGAATCCTGTGATACATACCACAACTGCCAGCATCACCACACATTCAGAGGTGTGAAATGGTTGAACGAATTGCCTGTTGAAATGAGGACGGAGGAAAATTATGAATCATTTAAAAAAAACGTGAAAAAATTCCTTCAGAAATGATTAAATTTTTATTTTTATTATATATGTACCTTTTACTTACTTATTATTATTACTTACTTATTATTATATATATGTACCTATTACTTACTTATTATTACTTGATTGTCTATACATATATTTATTACCTGATGAATATTACATTTTATCATAAAAAATTTTGTAAATGTATAATGTAATGATACTCCTCTCCTACACACGAGTTTATTACAGTCATGTAGTAGAGAAACATCCATTCATAACTAACTGTCACTACCTTGTAAAAAATGTATTTGTAAAAAAAATTATTTAAATAAATAAAAAAAAATATGCCAATAAGTTATCGAGGGTAGCGTTGTGGTGGTCCGTGGTAGTTTGTAATTAAATCACTTTAAAAGCATCTATTAGGATCATTAATGACCTGTTGACGGTCTGCCTGTTAAAAAATAAAAAAATAAATAAAATTCTATTAAACCGATGCCTTTTTACTTCCTTTCTTTTAACTCGTGGCTTCTGCTTGCTTGCCGGCTTGCCGGGTGAAAAAACTTTGGATCAATTTTTAACCCTTTTCCCGTGATCCAAATGAGTTGAAACTTGGCAAGTATACTCGCGGCGACGATCAAGAAGATCTATCAAATTTTCGTTAAAAAAAATTAATAATTATAGTATAATTTCGGATTTTTAGAAATTTTATTGGTTTTTTCAAATTGGAATCATTAGAAACGGCCCGATAACGTCGCGGAATATTTTTTAAATTTGAATTACTCCGTCGGTATTCGTAATAGGTACTTCACTACGAATGTCGAAAATCTAAATTGACAGAAATTTTTTAGAATTTAATCTTCAAAGCATGAAGTGTCTTATCAAAGCTCAAAACATGTGACATTTTAGAAATATATTAAATTACTGTAAGTTTAGTGTTATGTTATATATATGTTTTAATTCGTATTCAATTGTTGTTATATTTTACAAAGAAAGGGAGTATAATAAAAACTTGGTTTTTATGGGTTAATTTTTTTGGATTTGAATTACGAACATTGTTTTAAGTCTACTTGAGTTTATTAATACTACTCTTCTTGAGTTTATTGACACTGCTCCAGTTTCAAGAGAATCAATACCTTTGAAAGACGGGATATAAAGATTATATCTTCGCACTCTCTTCTTCTAACTAACAGTGCGGTTGATGCTGAGTTTTTGTTAGCGTCGGTCGTCACAAATTATCTGGGAGTATACTGGAGAAAACCGCAACCAACTGCCTTTTAATTTCTGGTTTGCTTTCTTCTGGGGTATTACGCCGTATTTTTACAACCTTTCTGGCCGACGTTTCGGATCACATTGATGTGTTGTTGTCAGTGTTGTGCTGTGGTTAAGTATTGGCTTGCAATTTTGTGTTGAAAGCGGGGCAGTGCCTTTTATTTGGTCTCCGTAGTACGAGTTTGGCTTACATTATAAGAGATGGGGTTGTTTTGAGATATGAGTGAAGCGTGTTTATTTTAAAAAGAGATCTTGTGCATCTGTAAGAGGCATGACCTCCTGGCACATTCGTGTGGAATCTCTGAAGGCTATTGGGTCTAAAAGTCTGTGACAAGAGACAACGGTGGAAAAGTGGAAAGGTACAGGTTGATCAGAAATGGTCATGATTTGTAAATCGATATTAAAGAGTGTGTTTTACAATTAAATAGGTTCATGGAGTATAATAGGTACAGTATCTAGATCGTGCGGCGTTCGGAGAGAGAGTGGTTGTATCAACGCATCAGGTTTCTATTTTGTCGGTGCCCACATCGAGATCCTGTTTGTCAAGTTTATTCGATGCGAGCGGCTTGCTTTGGGTTAGGTTAAAATCCTCCACAAAATTACAAAATTGAAGTAGACTTAAAGCAGTGCTCATTACTTTCTTTTAAAACGTGGCGTCTGCTTGTCTGCTTGTCTGACGAAAAAACTTTGGATCGATTTTTAACCCTTTTCCCGTGTTCCAATCGAGCTGAAACTTTGCAAGTAGACTGTGGCGACGATCAAGAAGATTAATCAAATTTTCGTTAAAAAAAAATAAAATTATTGCATATTTTTGGATTATTCAAATTTTTAATAGTTTTTTTTTATACAACTTAGTAAGTTGTATGGAGATTCCGACCCATATGGTAGTCACGAAACCCGAAAATGATTATGAAAATTGTAAAAACTTGGTTTTTATGGGTTACTTTTTTTTTCAAAATTATCTTCAACAAAGACCATTATGAAACTATACAATATTGATGCCGATTCTCTCAATAGTACAATTATTATATAGTTGATATTTTTTAAATCTTAAACACCTTTCGAGATGCCCGCCGGTGGAGGGCGAGTCACGTTTGTAGATTTCCACCGCGTTTAAGGCTTGAACAAAAGCCTTCCTGAGAAATTCATACATTTTATATGAGTTGACTTAACTAGCCTGCAGATAACAAACACGGGCGAGGTATTCCGTGGCCGGCGGGCATTTTCAAAAAATAATAATCGTTTACTTTCCTATCGTGTAATACATTTATGTGCATATATAAACACAATCATTCATTCCAGCGGCGTAAGAAAATAGTATTTTTTTTTATTTAAATAAAAGAGATGCGAACACGGAATGCGTGTCGCATCAATATTCTTACTTTTCTCAAAATAATCTAAATTTTTATGCTATGAGAATAGGACTAAGTTGATAGTGTCCTGGAATGGGGCTCGAACCACTGACTGCCGGTCACTAGGCGAGCGTCATGACCATTATTACACCAACAAGTTATTCGTCATGACGCATTGCTTCAAGGCTTCATTTTTTAATTTAATTGCCTTTATTTACTCGAGTTAATGTGATATTAACATTTACTAATATTGAAAATTCATACTTGTATGTTAATTTAAAATATAATAATTTTATTTTTTCTCTGTGATGTCTACTTTCGTTCTTAATCATGTTGATTATTCTCTATTTACTCCCTTTCTATTAACTCGTAGCGTCCGCTTGCTTGCTTGTCTGTCGAAAAAACTTGGGATTGATTTTGAACCCTTTTCCTGTAATCCAATCGGGCTTAAACTTTGCAGACAGACTCATGGAGACGATAAAAATTATTTAAAAAATTTTCGTTTAAAAAAATTAATAATTATAGTATAATTTTGGATTTTTAGAAATTTTTTTATACTCTTTTTCGTAGCATCGCCCGACTCGAGTCCAACGCGTAGGTTAAGCGCCAAACCTTTTTCCACTAGTAAATGAGAAAGAGAGTAAAATAAAAACTTGGTTTTTATGGCTTAGTTTTTTTCAGATTGTTTGATAGATTATTATATTCCTCAAGTCTTTTATTATTTTTGAAAACAGTTTTTTGTTATTAGTTTTCTTTTTATGGAATTCTTATTTCCTTTGGATTTCTTGTATTATGTTCGTGAACATCTGTATGGTTTGTATTTATTATTACTTTTAAAGTAATTTGGCATTCTATCATTCAAAATTTATGTATAAAATTATTATGTTTCGCTCAAGTCCTTGCTTTTTATTTAGGTGAGGCAATTAACATCCGTAAAATTATTTTATTTTTTCACAATTTAATTAAAATTTCCTCTCCAATAATAGCAAAATAACTTTGTGCTAATATTATTATTAATATATTAGGTCCTTACATATGAAATTGACGTTTTGCCGTACTGGCAAATTTGATCTCAAATATCTTCTCTTTGGTTAGGAATTCCAAATCCAAATTTATACAGCTATTTACTCATGTTTTTGTATTTTGAAAATTATAATTCATTTGTTTTTTCCTCATTATTAGGATTATTTTCTAGGATAACCCGCGTATCGTAGTCTTGAGAAAGACTGTTTTATTGTAGCACTAGCAATGTTTCGGACAGATAGCACTGGCCATTTTCAAAGGGATTTTTCGCCTTGTATTTCGAGTTTTGTTTTGAATTGATGGCAAGCACACCCGTTCACTCCAGAAGTCGAGATCCAGGCTTCACTTGGATTTGTTTTGTTATGGGAAGACCGCAAATGCTTCAAATTGTTTCTAAATAGGGGCACCGATTGTGTCGGTGAGTCTAGAAGGTTCCGGAAAACCTGCTCTAGAAAATTCTGGAAGGAGAAGGGTTCCCGAAAGTTCTATAAGGTTCTAAACTGAGTGACGGAATGTGTCGGTGTGTCTAGAAGGTTCTTGTACATTCGACAAATTTCTTGAAAGTTCTGGAAGGAGAACGTTCTAGAAGGTTCGCGAAAGTTCTATGACGATCCAAACAGTGTACTAAAAATCTACGCACGTGAAGCCGCGCGGGCACAGCTAGTTACTGATACTGAATTAAAGACTCGTGGGTAATCATTTATCTCTTCATATCCAAATAAATTATAATCAATTGTCTGAAGCTGAGTTTGATCGGCATTTATCTACAAATATGTTTATCTGTGGCTCCTAATACATGTATAGGAAAATGAAAGCATTATATGTGTCCATGATTTTCTTTAAATTTAAATCAAATCCAATTTTTCGTGAAATCAATTTGATTCGGAGTTCATTAGCAGTTAATTGTTTTTTTGAAAAGAGATATGTGTAAACTTTTTCTCTTTCGATTGTTCAATACTTGGATATAAATTTCCCAAAGATGCTAGAGCTTTTTATATGAAAGCCAATGACAGAGGATTTAAAGAAATTTTGTTGTGAATAATCTACTAGTTATACTGCAATCTCTTATAAAATATAATGCCGGTAAAATACGACAGTTATTTTCGCTAAGGGATTTAGCAACCAAACGACATCTTAAAAAATGTTTCTTCTTATAAGAAGAATTTTTTATTATAAGAAAAATTCAAAGAAATAAAAAATATTGACGATTACAATAAATTCAAGTACAAGTAGAAGTCCCACTTCAAGAATAAAATAAAATAATCATTAACATAGCTCAATAACGCGTACTGAATCAATTTACTTGCACTTCAACAAATTTACAATTTACAATAAAAAAATTGGACCAGCAGGGTTTCTGGCAATATTCATTTTGTTGATTTATAAGCTAATCTAAACTTGGATCAATTGCCAGAATGCGGTCCTCATATTCTGCATACTCAAATCCACCTGGCTCCCGTTCTATGTGGTGTTGTTGTTAAGATTCTGTTTTTTTTTCAGTTTTAAATTTCAATTTATTTATTTTTAATATAACATTTAGATTACAAACATATGTTTAATTCGTAAATATTATTAACAAGTGAGATAATATACAAACAACAAAATATCAAACGTATATAAATTCATTCATATCAAAGATGTAGGAGAATCCTGCTTCGGAAAACCCCTTCAGACACATGGAATATATCAGTACCCATAGCGATTTTGTTCAGTATAGCTGTAGCTCTTCCAACAGGCATAACCATCGACGGGTTGGTACCGTATATTGGAATTTGAAACAATCTATGCTGACGATGTCTAAGGTATCAGGAACAGACAAACTAATGCTTTGCATAATTTCAGTATTATCGATCATACCGCGTAACAATCGATAAAAATGTGTATACACATTCCTTCTAGTTTCTAGACCAGCGGTACTCAACCTTTTTTTTCTTCGGGCCACATACACATGTTTGCTAAGTTACGCGGGCCGCAACGTTATTCTGATAGGATGAAAAAAAAATTCATATAGGGAAAAACAGTACTGGTTGAAACCAGGGCGCCGCCACTTGATTAATCGACAAATATATTTTTTAACTATAGCAGAATAATAATATAATAATCATCAGCGTACCAGCCAGTACCAGCTTAAATATTAACAACAGCTTGTTTCCCTGTATGAAATTTATTTTCATCTTATCCGTATACTCAAAATACAATAACGAAAAAATATAATTAAAAACTAACTTATATCCAAGCATTTATTTGTGATTAGCGTCTTAACAAAAACAATATATTAATAAACGCAAACGAAAACCACCACCTTATTACAGACATAATGAGGTACGAAATTTATAAAAGGAAAAAATGTCCAGAGTTTCACAGACCTCTTTTTTTGTGGTGGGAAACCGTAAAGACACACTGCATTAAAAATACAAATAAAAACAATTCCAATTTGTACAATACAAAAATTTGGATATACTCAAAATAATGTGCGAGTCATTTGAATGATTAAAAAAGCAGAAATTATATTTATAGATTTCAAAAAAGGATTCGACGCTGGAAAACGAGATTTCACTGACAGTAATGGATGAATGTGGAATACGAGGATCACTAAGAAAATGACTAAAAAATTACATGATTAACACAAAACCTACATTGTGTGGTTGAAAGTATCTATGGTTGAAATAATAAATTCGTTATCAAACCATAGAAATCGCTGATTTTAAAATGACAGAAGTGTGTTTTTTTTGTTCACGAGTATTTCAAGATATTTAAAACGATGCCAGATATTTTTAATCTCGTTCCTGATAATAAATGTGTTTCGAGCCGCATATAAAAGCTTGCCGGGCCGCAGGTTGAGTATGGCTGCTCTAGACTATTGTAGCCAATCATACCCTGGAGAAACTCGGTTGGGTAAAGCCAAAGATAATGCCCGTACTCTCTCATGAAGAGATATTGTCTACTCCGCCTCAATATCTAATTAATATTCACGAATTTCACTCCACTCCACGCTTGACATTTGAAACTCACAATCGCATTTGCGAGTTTAAAATCCGGAGGTCAGTAAAGTCAAAGTCGTCACAACACCTCGGCACGCTTTGTACAATAATTGCGACATTCCACATTTCGTTTGGGATTGCGCGTCACGCTAGCCCCCCCCCACGGAGCGCCGCCATCTTCCCCCGTGACCTCACGTTTCCCGCCCATTTTTGCGCGCCGGTTTTATCGTCCGAAGGGTCCGATTTCCCTTTCAAATCCCACTCGGAAGCCTCCGACCCGACCGGCCCAGCAAAGCCGACGGCCAAGTGGGTACTTATCCAATCTTCACGATTTCCGCCGCTCATTTAGAGATAATGTTGGATTTGCCTGTAAATAATATATCGTTTCCGAGTCGATATTGGAACGTATTTTATTTTCATTTATCTGACCAACCTTAATTGTAATGCGGAAAATCTGTTTGTATACAGCAGCAAAAATTCTCTAACCCCCAAGTCTGGGGTCATGGTGACGTATTCGTGCACTAATGGAATTAGTATTTTTCTTCGTCTTATTTTTCATAAAAATAATTAAATTCACTGAAATGTAACCACCGTATATTTTTTTAGCTTCCTTTTAAAATTTGTAAAATTTTCTTCATCTTTAATATTTTCCGGTCAGTAGTTTACTATACAATTTCGTTCCACTGTGCATGATTGAATTTTGCGATCTTGTTTTCTTTCTAAAAGGTAATCTAATTTCTTCGTTTCTTCTTATGAAGTGGTCTTGTTTTTTTTTCTTCTTAAGAATTCAAAAGTGTTGAATTCAAAAGTTCATTAATAGTTATATCTATGTAGCTTATTGGTGTAGTAGTTATGAAGCTCGGCTAGTGATTTAGTGGTCGGTGGTTTAAGTCCTATTCCAGGACACCAGCAAGTCAATCCAATTTTCATAGCAAAAGCATTTGCTTAATTTTAAGAATATTTATGCGAAACGCATTCCGTGCTCGCATTTCTATTTAAAAATAAATAGATGTACCTACATTAAATTAAATCACTTATCTGATGACCAATTCCAAAAATAACAATATTGTCATTTGGTGATTGTTACGCCAACACTCAAAAATATTGAAACGTCAAGACATCTGTCAAGTGTCAATATTTTTATCATTGTGACGAAATATTGGCTTTTATTTTATATTTATAACTCCATTGATGAAGAAATTAGTAAATGTTTGTGATACAAACTGATTCCTACTAATTATGAAATAATATGAGTACTTATTTTATATAATATTCATCAATACCTTTAGACAAAATTTCAGAAAGCAATGGGTGGTGTGGTTGATGATATAAATATCGCTTCGACATAAAATAAACAGGCATTTTTTAAGTAGGTACATTCAGACATCGTGAATTGAAATTGCAAAAGAAGTAAACGTAAATTCATTATATAATTTCACGGTCATAAATAAAAACGTCTCGTCTATTATGTATATTGTTTTTTTTTAGTATTGAGGTAGTAATCTCCGAATAAGGTGGACTGTATTTATTCTACGCCTTGTCTTTTTTTGAGGGTTGGTAACTATCACAAAAACAACAATCCTATTTTTTTCAGAGTACGGTCATGAATGACATTATTTGTAAAGATTCTAGCACCACTTTTTTTCTACCGATTTTTGGTATTATTCTTAGTGCTCTATTTTCGAGTATGTTTTATTTTTTTATGGAATTGTGTCTTCAATATGCTCTCAACAGCGCTAAATTTTGCTCGCATTCCCGACCAATGGTTTATGTCTTCTGATTGTTGTTTATACCACCCCTAGTTAATGGTAACTCACAGGAGAGGCTGATGTGTGTTAGGATCAGGGTGGTGTACTTATAGGGGATGAAGAGAGAAAATCGAATGGCAAATCCATATTTTAGTACGGGCTGTATACGCCATATAATTTACCCAGCTTTTGACTTTGATAGAGGTGCGATCCTTGAACTGGTTTTATATTTAGATATACATTCGTTTGATAGTTTAATTCACAAAACACTAATATAAAATTGTAGTAAGGCACAATTTATTAACTCTACTAACAGTAAGCTATCCGGCGATCCCTGCCGACCGATATTGCAATTTTGCGTGTCCACGGACGAAGTTTCCAATATTTGCAATGTTAAAAATATAATTTATTTATTTATTTATTTAACGCCCTTATGGGCTTTTACAAATATACATAATAAAATTTTTAAAAAATAACATAAGACAGTTAAAATAATAATACAGTTAAAAGTTACAATAATAATAATACAGAAAAAACATGAGACAGATAAAATAATAATACAGTAGGTACAAATAATCATGGTTTAAGGAAAAATAATAATACAGAAAAATTTATTTTCCATTTCCATTTCGTTGAGATGTAAACAATTGTATCAGCTTTGTCCTATACACATTTATAACAAATAATAATGATCAATTAGAAAAGTATACAGAAAAAATCCATCTTTTAGGCGGCCCTCTTAGCCCAGTGGTTCTGACTTTGGTTTTTAATGTCGAGGGTTCCGGGTTGGGTTCCCGGTGAGGTCACTATAGATACATATGATTTAATCAAGCTTGGGTTTTTTTTGTGATGTAATCACTTCAGTGATTAAAAAAGAAAAAAAAACATGTTTGCTACTGGGATACGGACTCAAATCTTTCTTCTTACTGGAAATAGAGATACCAATTTCGCCTTTGTAATAATTTGAGATTAAGAAAAAATTGAGACTTATACGTATAGAATTTGAGAATTGAAAAATTTGAGACTTATTATGTAACATGTTTTAAATTAATATCAAAGAATATCTGAGTAGCTTGTTGGTTAATTAGTTATGACACTCGCATAGTGATCTGGTGGTCGGTGGTGACACCAACAAATTAGTACCATGTTCATAGCACAAGCGTTAAGTTTATTTTGAGAATAGTAAGAATATTTATGCGAAACGTATTTTATGTTTCATTTCTCTATTTAAAAAATAATGTTTTAAAAATTGCAACGTCTAAATAAAATGTGTTTTCGTTAAAAATATTTATTAAATTTATTTGTGAAAATTGTAAAATTTGAGACTAATTGTGTGAAAGGTTTTTAGATATTACATGTTTGTTGTAAAACTTGCAAAATAATAGTTTTAAAATTTATTATTGAAAATAGGGATGTGACTGCAAGACCAACTAACGTCAGTCGCGCTACTTTGGTAATTTTCAATAATTTGTGTTCATAAAATTTTCATTTTTGGCTCAACACATCTCTCGTGTGTTGTGACCACGAATGAATTTAAGTTTCACGATAAAAATCGTCGGTGAATGTCGTTATTTAAAGGATATGTGACTGCATGACCAACTAACGTCAGCCGTGCTACTTTGGTAATTTTCAATAATTTGTGTTCATAAAAATTTCATTTTTGGCTCAACACATCTCTCGTGTGGTGTGACCACGAATGAATTTAAGTTTCACGATAAAAATCGTCGGTAAATGTCGTTATTTAAAGGATATGTGACTGCATGACCAACTAACGTCAGCCGTGCTACTTTGGTAATTTTCAATAATTTGTGTTCATAAAAATTTCATTTTTGGCTCAACACATCTCTCGTGTGGTGTGACCACGAATGAATTTAAGTTTCACGATAAAAATCGTCGGTGAATGTCGTTATTTAAAGGATATGTGACTGCATGACCAACTAACGTCAGCCGTGCTACTTTGGTAATTTTCAATAATTTGTGTTCATAAAAATTTCATTTTTGGCTCAACACATCTCTCGTGTGGTGTGACCACGAATGAATTTAAGCTTCACGATAAAAATCGTCGGTGAATGTCGTTATTTAAAGGTTATGTCATTCTACGTTGTACATAAATATGATAATAACTAGCCGTACACTCGTGAAAAATCACGCGATATAATAATAACATGATTTTGAAGCTATTAATTCATTAATAGAAAATCATTTGTTTTTTAATCGACTATTCGCTTAAATCTAAAACTAAATATATTAATAATATAAAAATGTCAAATCAGTGAAATTTCGACCTTTGCGTGTTACTTGAGTCGCGCACTAATTGCGTGTCAGTCTCCAAGGCCCAAATTCAGAGTCAAGTTTTAGATAATTCAAATTTATTTTGTACCAAAAATTACGCTTTTAAGGCGTACCTTAATCTTTAAATCACTAAGTATTGACTCTGTATTCTGACCTAATTATCTAAAGTTTTAATTCCACCAAGATTTACGAACATTTTCAAAATTTACGGACCGACAGACAGACGGACAGACAGACAATTAAATTATTATAATAGGTGAGATAAATTATTATAATAGATGAGATAATAAAATATATAAAATACGGAAACGAATCATAACAAACACCACGGCCCTTAACTATACTAATCTCATCCTTAAATATGCTGTTAGGCCTCGGGTACGATACGAGCGGCGAGCGGCAGGGCGTCAGAGTGTCAATGCGCCGGAGTAGTGAGGGAAGCCGGCCACGATATGACTAAGCTAAGTACTGTGCCGCCAATGCGCCCATTACTACTCTGGCGCATTGACGCTCTGAAGCTCTGCCGCTCGCCGCTCGTATCGTACCCGTTAGAATCGTATTTAAAAAATAAAATATTTTTGAAGTAATACTTAATAAGGCGCGTTAAGAATGAAACTAAGAATGATATTTTAGAATGCAACGAGATGCGTGCACATCATGAAATACTTCAACACCATGAAGTCACGACTCGTCAAAAAGCTAAGATGGAGGTTTTCCCAGCGATATTTAAGCAATAGCATTCCTTATAATCGGCGACATTAAGATGGTGTTATGAAAATGGTGTTATGAAAATTGTATATGCTTCGGTCATTGTTATAGTTGTTTATTTTCTATTTGCTGATGTATTAATCAAAATATAATTGTGATCAAATGTAATCTTCCAAAATTTTCACCTTTCTATCTGATTACTCAGCCTTAAGATCCTCACGAATGTTTTCAAGGTCAACAGGAAGATCGTCGGTTGCTTTCAGACGCCAAAATAATTTTTTTTTATATCATATGTGGGGTATAAAAGCAAAGGCAGCAATATCAAAAAAAAACGAACAATGTTTTGAATGCAGTCACCGAGGATAACTTATTAAAAATGTACCAAATTCCCTTATTTCATAGGCTGTGTTTCCTATAAAATCTCGAATTCATTCATCATCATCATCATCGCTCTTGGCTCTACAACCCCTGGTGGGTCTTGGCCTCCTCAAGAGTCTTCCTCCACTCATCTCGGTTTGTGCCAGCTCTCTCCAGTTCCGAAGCTACAAGGCATGTCTTGTAGGACGTTGAGGACTCGAATTCATTACATTACAAATTAATAATCCCCGATGAGTGCATTAATTTTTTTTTTGATATTGCTGCCTTTGCTTTTATACCCTGTATTGTTTTATTCAAATGATTTTTCTGTGTATATTTTTTATTTAGATAATTTATTAAGTTAAGTTTTATAATTTACTTTATTTTAAAATATGTTTATTTTAATTTGTGGCCATTTAATTTGTTTTTTTAAGCCGTGAATTCGAATGAAATTATGGACGTTACACGAAATTATCAATGGATAGACAGGCAGACAGATGGACAGATGGACAGATGGACAGACGGACAGACGGACAGACAACGAAATTATTATGTTTGATATATTTCAAAAGCACCAAGCCCCATTACGAACATAACTTATTCGTATATCGATTTTCCGTACAAAATCGGAGGTTATTCGCAAATTTCGTGTTTATGGGATGTATACAGTTCATAGGTGTATTTTATTTAGGTTTACAGTTCACAGGGTTTATAAACTTCATAGATCGACGACCCGTTCACAACATTGTTTCCATATACAACAATAAACACACCAGTTCATACGTAGCACATAGAACGGCGTTCCAGCGATGTTGCTTCAGCCGGGTGAATGACCTCTTTACGGTTCATAGGATACATGTACCGGTATATTAGTCAATCGTAGTTCATTTTTCCGCCTCCATGATCCGATCCGGCACAAGACAGAATCAGTATCCGGAACGTTTAATGAAAATCTAAAGACAGAATGGACCATAAGTTACTTTACTTAAAATTAAGTCATTTTTTTTTACCTTTTGAAATATACGTTATAAATTTGACATATAATGGATATTTTTTTCTTTATGGGTAATAAAAAAATACATTTTGTTTTTTGAGTTCGCTACTGCACATACAAAAATTCGTTTTACCGTCAGTACTTAAGGTGGTTAAAATTTTTCATTAGCAAATTTTTGAAAGAATTTCAAAATGGCGCAGTTATGTATGTTCTGTCAATATCCGTGACGTACGCAGCAGGAGGATATAATCATGTCACCGGGGCTTAAGTAAAATGAAAAAGTAGATTGTTTTCTTGTTCAGAAATATAATTTCGATGGATAAGCTTATCAATTTTTTTTAAAGATTTTTGTGCAAATGAGTAAGAAAACATTTTTGATATTTTTTTATTTAAAACTTCCTGATCAACAAACGGCGGATCTTATCAAGAAAAAAAAAACGTAATACTACTCAATAGATAATGTTACTAGTAAGATATGTACAAAATATATCTACTCTATATAATATATATGTTAAATAAGGCTTTCACGGGTTACAAGATGTGTTGGTCTAACTACTTTGGGGGAAAACAGCGTCAATTTGGTCGTCAGGACCAGTCGTTGCCCGAACTTTCGAACCAGACTTCACTGTCATATATAATAATATTTATATGATTATAAATATATATTGATATATAGAGATTATATATAGATATATAAATGTTACAATATATATATATGAATATATAATATGGTAACATTATATATATGATATATATATTATAGGTAACATTTATATTACTACATTTTGTATTGTTCATTTATAATAAATATGTTATTAGTATTATTTTGTAATTATTTATTGTAAAACGTTTTTTATGTTACATTTTAAATATAAAATATAAAATATTTAATTTAATATAAAAATCCTTTTAATTTTCTTGTACTGTAAAAACCCACTAGAGTATTGATAAATAAATAAATCAATATAATGTATCTAAAAAGTCCGATAAAAGGAGTTTTGAGAAAAACAAGGTCGCCGCTATCTGCTATAACACGACATCAGCTACTTACCGTGCTGATTTCAAATTGCTTTATTTCAGCCAATTATTAGAATTTTTGAATGACTTATAAAGAAAATTATTTATAAAACATCAAGCTATAAGATAAAATGAAAAATATTTTTTGAAAATGTCAAGGTGGTGTAATTCCTAAAGAAAAAGAAGAGTCTAAACCAACATAATTTTAGTCGCTTGCTTAATGTTCCTGTCTTTTCGCATTCTTGTTGTTGATTTGTCGCAGAATTGAGACATTTGTGCATCACGCCGTCTGTACTTTTATTCTATGATACTTTTATTTAACTAAAATTAAAGATGCGCCTTCTGATTTGCTTAGAAGATATCCATCGATCGACACTCCTTTGGTATTCGCATACGATGCTACCACCACATATCGAAAGCGTTAAGCGTGTTTCTTTTTTCTTTCTCAGAATCCAAGTTTTGATACCACATACACCTTTGGAGAACCAGTAAAATTTTTAAAACCAGATTTCGTATTTGCCCACTATGGATTTTAATGAGAAATCACGGATAGATAAAATCGCTCACCTCTTCTTATCTGGTCACAATAAAAAAATAAAAAGTAATTAAGGATAAATTATAGAAGTCTCACAGAAACGAAGCCAATATGAGAAAAGTGGAAAAGTCTCTCATACGATGGCGCAGGGCTTACAAACTGTATGAGCTGGATTAAGGGATCACTCTACACAATTCAACGTTTACCAACTCCATCGTAAGAACATCCACATATTATCAAATTTTTTTAACGTTCTTTATACATGTTCGAAGTTTGAAATCCAGAAGCATTAATATATTTCTATGATATTCTGCTAGATCTTCTGCTACAGATATCCGTTGTTTTTAATGTGGATGTTCTGACGATGGAATCACTTAAGTGTAAGCCCTGAACTACGTATAAGAGACTTCCATCAACTTTTCTCATATATTTATTTATTTATTAATCAACGCCTTAGTGGGCTTTTACAGTACAAGAAAGTTACAAGGATTTTATATACCTAACATAAAACACGTTTTATAGTAAATATTTAAAAAGTAAAAATGAATAATATGAAATGTTACAATGTTTAACTTCGTTTCTGTGATAATTTATCCTTTATTAATTAATCATCTTTCTGGGGATATTTCCAGTAACTGTGTTCTTAGAATATAATTTCATATAAGATATTGTTTAAATAAAAAGTATTTAGATTTTTAATAGTAAAATGACTTTTGGTCCATCTTGTAGCAACGATCAGATACTTACTGACTGGCAGAATTATGAAAAATATTTTCATATCTGTAGATCCGCCGAATGACTAAAAATTAAAATAAATTACTTCCAACCTAATAAGCAACTTTGGATTGACGGGAATTTGCATGGCATCTTTCAACAAAAAGCTTCGCTTTTCTCGAATTCTCGATAACTTTTTATAGAAAAAAAAAAATTTCAGCGTTGCTGAAATGCAACAAAGTCAAGCATTTATTTATTTTGAATTTATAATCGCACTCCGAGTGCAAGACTATCACATTTCCAAAATATGCATTCTGAGATAATGGGGTTAAAAGTTTTATGTTATAATATTTTAAATAGTATTTGTAAGTATCAAAAAACTCATCAACATGGCAAAACGGTCGCATTTCTAATAGACCATTTTTGCATTAAATTAAAAAAAATGAAATGAACATGTATAAATTAACACAGTTAAATGATATTAGAAAACCACCCACAGATGATCTTTTGAAATATATTAAATCTGATTGTTCCCGACGCGAATTTCCGGGAATCCTGGGGTGAGTATTACGGGAACAGGAGAAGGATGATGGGATGGGGATCTAGAGGGGTGATACGAAATGAATGTGGACTGTATTTGATGAGGATGGAAAGATAACAAAGTAACACGGATGAAATAGCTTAATTCGCCACCTAGAGAGGGTTCCATCTGCTTTCTCTTTCACTGCGATGAGAAATAATTAAATAATTATAACGATTTGAATTTTTTGAAAACAAATTTAGCAAAATAAAAATTGTTTGAGTCTAATTGTTATATAATATAAAATATATTAAAATAACAACATTTTACATTGTCATTTGCAGTAAGAAGTTTAAAATTAACGAAGCATAGATAAATGACTATTTTTGGATAAATTATAACTGAAATTTAGTTTTGAATAAATTATTACACTTAATATAATAAATACTTATGAATGGAAATGAATTAACATAATATAATCAGCAACAAACATACATCACGTTATGACTACCTTTTATGGTTTTGATTCTTACAATTAAAAGATAAAACGAAAACAATATTTTATCTTAGATTTTAATTCGACGTATAAAAATGTACAGAATTTTTCTATCTACAATCAAATTAACTACCAGACCTGCTAAAATTTACTTCAATTAATTAATTGTGAATTATAGTTTGAAATAATTTTCAATCAACATTTTAAAAACTCCGAGGTTGTAACTAGAATATGTATTTATAAAATAATTTTTCGCAATTTTGAAAATAATCAAAATATAATATTTGCATGAAAACGATTTTTTCCGATGTCCTAAGTGTCTAAACCGGCCTTTATTGGCTGTCAGAAGCAGTAAGTCAAACAGCTAAGTCTTCAGCTTGACAGCGGTTGAAAATTGTCATCCTTTCAAGCACTTGTAAGCGTTTATTTAAAAGCTTTAACATCAGTTCAGAAATGCTGCATAAGATAAGCTTGAACGCATACGGCTTGGATTTTTATTAAATTGAAGGTATTATTCAAATTATGGTTTTGTGATATTTCATAAATAATTTCAATGTCATTGGAGTACAACAGTAAATGCGCGTTGTCGAAGTTTATCGAACAGTTCACACGAATCTGTACAAACCAACATGTTTGTTATTTATCACAAATACGAAAATAAAAACATATAAAAAAGTAGCGTCTTGATAAAGTTAGTGATGGACATTATTATATTACACGTCGTTATAATTTGAGCCATACGGTAGCGTTAATGAAGGACATTGTTACGTTAAGAATACTAATAATCTTTTTTGTACCTCATTTTATACACCTCATCATTGTTTGTCCCATCTGGTAGCCGTTAGTGACGTACATTATTACAGAGAATTATATATTTTGTTTGATGATTAATACCAAAGACGTGTACGATAAAATAATGGATGAACTTATAAGTTTTTATTGAATCTAAATAAAAAAATGTCACGGGACGTGGCTTTGGGAGGCAAATGAAAACACTGGAATTTAATCAAATTTAATTTTTACAAAATTCACTGAACACGAGTTCAATAGTCGTACCGTCGTAATTTTATTTTCGCTAAATATCTTCTAGGTAGGTACCGTATGTTTGTTTTGTTTAGAAATGTGTTTGGTCAATTATATGTTTTTATTTATTTTCATAGATGGCGGTTGTGTACATGTATGAAAACTTTGAATAAATATATAAAAATAATCACATAAATTACATAAAATTTGAGAATGTAAATCATTACAGGTAGTTATTGTTTACATTATTGTAAAAAAATTAAGTATTTATTGGATAGTTTCGAAGATATAAGCCTAAATATATCAAAGTTACACTCTTGACACTAGCCTCGCAATACATATACAAAATCAGAAGCATTGGCTGATACTGTGCGTTTTCGCTGTGATGGCACTTTCTGGATATCGATTTGTTTATAAACGATGATTTTTTACATCGCGCGTGCGTTACAAAGCGAGAGGAAAGATGTTACACATCAAAAATAAATAAATAAAGTTTTATTTATATAGAGAAGTTACAGACGTTAAACGAAGTTACGACGGACGGACGGACAGACAACGAAATTATTATAATTGGGATTATTGTATTCTATAATCAAACAAGAAGACGAAGAACTAGAAGATGAAGAATACTTACACTTACCCAATCGAATCCTTATGCGAAACCATGTATAATAAGTTAGTTATATTCAGTGTATTCTATTGAAAAGTAAAGTTTGTCCCCTTTTCTTCTTCAAATTGCTGAATTTGGGAGAAATGTATATCCGCAGCTAACCTTCGTAAGTGCCTCCCCAAAACTTTGTTGTGTAACATTAAGTCAGCACATGAACGCGTTGTTGTAGTTACATCGTTACAATATCAAATTTTCCCATTCGATACTGAGATAATTGATAATGGAAACAATTTCTTTTAACGCAGACATTTCGTCGAGGGCGAAATTTAATTGAAGGGGATTATTATTAAATTAAAACTTGATACAAGGGTTGGAAACTTGGCTGAAAACTAGTCTTGAGATCTGACGGTGTATCTCGAAGTCTTAACAGTTCGAGGGATGGGAAATCAACTTTGTGTTTTTAAAAAAAACGATTCAAAATTAATTACGTGACTTCCATTTGGGACAACGGACCAGTTCACTTAGTCTATCGTAAATCTAACCCAATCGGTAATTTCCGTAATATGCCGTTCGGGCTCTAACACGACACGTGGTCCACCATGAGCCTGTCTGAGTGACTGACCACCTGGAGTAGTTTTACTCGTAAGCAGTATTTATTATACCTTTTGGTGAAGGAATATAAACCAGCCGTAAACCTTTGGATGTAAACTGACCCGCACGCTGATTGACATGCCACACTCGGGCGCCCGAGCTTCATTGGCGGCTCAGCGGATAAGTGATATTGTTGTAATTCCAATCTAATTCTAGCGAGTTACGGACAGATAGACATTCGAAATTATGATAGATTGCGCAGCGGGGCATAGATGGGTTAGGGATGTTTTTGGTTATTAACGGAAATATTTTTTAAATTTTCAGAACGAATCTTTTATGAGGTGATTTTGATGTGTTCTGTATTGGACGTTAACACCTGGCAATAAGACAAGGAAGCAAACGCAGCTTGCGGAGCGCGGCCGGCATCGCCACGTGCGCGAGCAAGTTTCATTCTGCTGCCCGCTTTGAGTCCGTGAACCACGCTTCCGTTTCTCTCTCTAGTTCTAGAGTATTTTTACCTTTATTTGTATAGATGTTGTTCAAATATTTGAATTGTAATTATGTGTTTATAAACAGACAAAAAGCATTATCTACGAATGGCGTTATTACCCTTCCTGAGTTAGCACGTCACCTTTCTTGCATTGTTAATTTTATAAAAGTTAATGAAAATTACTCATATATCGCAAGTTTACAGACAGCTGGCAAGCCACTCAACATGATTATTATACTTTTTGGTGAAGGAACCGGTCCTCTCGAAACCGTAGAGGTGACAAAATAACTTAAAATGTGTATACATTTTGTTTAGTGAATATTAAAATAATCTTGTTGCACCACAAGGTTTTTGCTATATCATTTACAAAGTAGGTGTGTGTACTAACGTATACTCGTTATAAATTATACTTCTTTGGCACATATAAAAAACCACATATTAAAGCAAAAACTATACAAATGTACATTACCATGACCGTAGGACTTTCTCTGGAGTTTCGCAATTGACGTAGTCCTTTCCATTATCAAAAAGCTGATGCCAAGAATCGCATAGCAATTACCTGGTTTTTCCAGCGGACTTTTCCAAATTGATGACATTATGTCAAACGCATTTGAATACGGTCAAACATCGACAATAACATGAAATACTGAAATCTGTACGAGAAGCTCCTTTTTGCCAGCTAAAATCGTAATTTAATATATAGTTCTAATTTTCAATTCAATAACCAATCATTCTTCACCTTTTGATTTGAGAACTTTGTGATTGGTATAGGTCTTTCCATTTAAGAAAGACAATCGAATATGTAAGCCCCGTAAAGACCAACACAACGAAACAATGCGTGTCTTTGGTTTATACTAATTGTCTTTCTTAAATGGAAAGACCTTTACTCGATTCAAGTTGGTCAACAATACATTACTTATATTACTGGAACAGTAATTTCAAGTGAATAAATCTTTGACAGTTACGCAACAACCATAAACAATATACGAAATATAAACATTTTACTCTCTTTGACGGCTAACATCTGATGCGCGAGCATTTTGTTGCATGCTAAAATTTCACTTAAACAGCCTACTTAATGGTCTCGCATTTCCGCTACATATTGCGTGTGAAATTTCCGTTACAATAAAAATGTTACCTTCAATGCGCCAAAAGATGTATGACTAATGTAAGAACACATCATCAAATTACGTAAAAATTCCATGTTGTCGGAGAATTAAATATAATGGTTAAAAATTATAATGTAGATGGTAGTGTTGTTCTGTGATTCGACCCTCGGCTTCATTTGTATGCCATAGACGAGGTGTCTCTCCTAAAGGTACTGTGAGAGATAGCGTAACGCTGAGGTCATCCCGAGAGAAATAAAATTTTCAACACCAGGTGTTTCATAAATCTATGGTCGTTTGAGGAAGGGTCCCTTGGAAATTCATGCCGTACAAGATTTTGTATAGTAGTTAAGACACGTCTTAACGCGGAAAGGGTTGATATATAATTGTTACTATCACAATTCAAATAATCGAATATATTATTATTCGACTCAGAATATATTATTATTTTTTATGATTGTTAGTTTATTTTATTATTGACTAGCTGTAACTAGTCAAAAATGACGTAATTATTCATTTCGGTTCCCAAAGAATATGTGTTTATTTATTTAATAATTAATTAATAATCAAGATTTTGTTGTGTTTTTGAAATTGTGAATACTTCATATTAATAAATAAATTTATATAAAAAAAGAAATAATAAAAAAAAACGTTTTCATAAAATACGGACAGACAGACAAACAAACAAATAACGAAATTATAATAATTGGGATTGGGATGACTTCCAGCATAATTATTTGCGAAATAAAAGTCCTCCAATTAGCCAGACCTGCTTGTCAATGAGGCTTTTTTGTTAAAAAATTACATTTATTTCACAAGTTAATATAGGTGTTTTGCAGCTTTTAAGAAAAAAAAAATTCTGTACATTTTGGGTACAATGTCGTCAGTTATGGGGACAAGCGACAAAGTAAGTATTTTCCGTAAAACGATGGACTATTAGTACAGTAACATATATGAAATACTAAAAAATCATTCGCTTTGATACAAGTCAAATAGAATGATTAAAACCTTGCAGAAATTTAATTTTTTTTTTTTTGCAAGGTCATTTTATTTGATTTGTATTAAAAATGAATTTTAAATATTCCTTATAAAATATTTTCTATTCAAAATTGAAGGAAAAAGACCCCCGAAGTTTATGCTACTAGCTACGAGACAAAAAATATATTGAAAAAGGAAACAGAAAAAATAATGATCACAATAAATGATAAAAATATTACCAAGATAAAACCTCAATTTATCAGTATAAATTTTTCTTATTTATTAGTAATTCCATTACGTATTCTATAAAGATTTTATGAATACTATATATTATATAAATACGTGGAAGTTTATTAAATATTTTCGTTATTACATATTTTCATGTCCTTTGAGTTTATTTATTAGTTATCTTTGGTATGAGCAGTCCTTCATATGTTGTAAATTTAGTACCATGTTTGAGGAGCAATCGATGTTTATACGTACTGTCCTCAAGATACCTTGCTACTAATTGATGCTATAATATAGCATATTTTTAAGGAATAAAGTCATAGATCTTTATTCCTTAAAATTTTTTTGCTTTTCTATAGTATTTTCAAATGATTTATTAATTAAAAAATATTGATTATAGTATTATTTGTATAAATCTACTTATATTATTTAATAAATTTCACCTACATGTTTCGGAAATACCTTTCCATCGTCAGGGTATGTAAGTTTAAAATATCAAAATGAATAATGTCTTTTGTTTTTCTAAATTATTTGAAAATTTATTTTTAAATATAATTGAAGTTTTTGATTACTCGCAATTATTGTAAAATTTTTTGGAATTGGGCTAGTAGTTAAATTAAATTGATTATTAATAATATTTTATTTACTATTACATGCTTTACTAATTTCTAATGATTCTAAATTATTCAATTTCAGACCAAAAATATTTATGTGTAAAATAGAAAGTCCTAAATTTTTATCAAAACCGTGATCATTTTCTAATAAATGACTAGAAAATTCAGAAAAACCATGATTATTCAGACATCTCAAATGCTCTTCAACTCTTACATTTAAATGTAAGAGTTGAAAAGCATTTGAAATTTAAATTTCAACCGGTTTTTCCAATATAAAACGCTGTATAATCTTTATACGAGAGTTTATAAACACCTGAATTGTTAAATATGTTATCTTTATCTTTAGAATTTATGAGGAGTTTCCCAATATTATTATTTCTATAAAATGCAGGTCTAATATTTTTTTGTAGATATTATGAAATTTGATTCGAATATGTATTAATATATAAAATTCTTCACCAATAATCATATTATTATTTATATTTATTTGTGAATTGTATAAAAATTGTTTAGTTATATTTTTCTTAAATTTATTTAAAAAAAAAAAATTTATTAATTAATTTCATTTACAAATTTTGAATTGGTGTGATGGATGTGAATAAGTTTTTTTGAATTACACATATCATGAATGAATAATATTTAAGTCTAAATATCTTCAAAACAGCTGTATAAGCTTGTTAAAAAAATATCTTGGATTTAACTAATGAAAATAATTCAAGGATAGTCAACAGCGGAACTTTATTTAGTATTTTGTATTACTAAAAAAAATTTAAGTTCTAGGTTTTCGTGTTTTCATTTAAAAATTATTTTTTTATTCATTTTATCGTATTATTTTATTTTATTCATCATTATCATCATAAAATTATGTTCGTATTTTAATTTTGACGCGAAGAACGTCATAAAAATAAACCTCTTTTCCATCAGAAAGAATTAGACGTACCTACGTTAAATTTCTTTAGAGTAGATCAATCGCGCCCATCTTCTCTTAACATCCCGAGAGGGTATAACATTAGCGGCACGGATTGGTGCACTCAGTCAACTTCGGAACGCCGTGGCTTGTAATCGGTTCATCCAATCGGGGGGTCGAAACAAGTTTTTTTTGTTTGTATATTTTTTATTTAGTTGTAAAAAGTCAACATTTTTACATCTAGTGATTAATTCATAAATCAACATAGCACTTAAGCATAAATATTCCCAAAACATATAACAACATAAATAATAAAAAAAATATATGAAACAACATAACATGCCTAATAATAAATTAAACTTACTTTTCACATATTTTGAACCTAGGAAAAGTAGAGAGACTATTCACATTTCACTTCTTTCACATTTGCTGGCAGTTCATTGAATAATTTAAAACCTTTATAGTTCAAATCATGTTGTGTTTCTGCCAGTTTTATTTGTGGAAGCCTAAAATCCCCCCTTCTTCTTGTAGGACAAGTGTGGACCTCGAAATTATATTTCAAATTTTTATACATATATAAAGGAACTAGGTGTTTTTTTATTTTATATATCAAGAGAAGAACATTTTGTATTCCTTGTAGCCTAATTGTCATTACCTTTCGTTGCTTTACTATATCGCTTATTCTTGTATATTTTTTGACGAATGAACAAATGAATCGAGTGTTAAATTACAGCGTACAAGTTTCATTCCACATATAAAGACAAGACGATACATCAACTTTGTGTTTTGGCAGTAATACTAACGTGCTGTTTGTAAAAAGAAAATGGCACTTGTCGATTGATATTGATGGCGTTGAGGTGACGTATTTAACTGAGAGGCTGTTTGCGTCGCTTTCTCTGGCAACCTTCCTCCAACAAAGTTGCCGGTAACATAATTAATATTGATAAAATTTACTCCGTTAACTTTGCCTACAACTTTGAAGCAAGCGTTCAGAGTCCTCGCTGACTTCAATATTCACAAAGTTTACCTCGACTTTGGAATTCGTTTCCAATCCAAAGAGCATCGAAAGTTTATTAAATCAGGCTTAATCGTTGAAAATCGAAAATTATTACTACTTACGAAACGTATACGTGTGTGTGCGTATGCTGTCTTTGCTTATTCTACTAACACTGAGCGGGAGAAAAGATATATCGCCGTAAGGAATATCAAAAAAGAAAACACAACAGGAAAATACAACAGGAAAAAGTATATAACATGCCTTAATTTTTTTTTTCTGAGTTTTTCAAATTAACTTTTCGGAATAGGCCACGCTTTTGATATAGGAAACAGCATTAAAATTTTAGTTATAGACAATATTTGGATTTAGCCATAACAACAACAAGAAACGAGATAAGATAATTTAGAAATGTCGATGATTAAAAGAAACACTTAATGTTTCGTTTTATTTGTAGTTTTTTCATGATCGCTGACCGCCGATCGCAATCGAATTATCATTGGTCGAAATTGGCGTTCGAGATATTCTGCTCCAATTGCTGGACAGGATTTTAACTTGCGAAATCCGAACTAGTTGACAATTAGAACCACGGAGTTCCATTGTCTATGATTTTGGTGGAAGATTGACTTTTTTTGCGATTCCTAAAAATATGACGAATCCGATGTTGAAAGTTTATATTTAAGCCATTTGGAAATGGATACGTAGCTTTGTTTCCGAATTCGACGTAGCCGCAGTGTGAGTTGAAGCATTTCGGAAATAGACACATCGCGCTCTGTTTTCTAATTCACTCGATTACAACACGCGGAGCTCTGCAACCCAAGAAATAGGACGGACTCCGTAAGTACAATTTCAACTGTGTAAATGGATAGTGGTTGTAGTAGAGATATTTCGAATATCTAGTCTAGACCATGCGCTCTATCGGCGGAGATTGAGCGGGAAATTTTTTATTTCTTTACCCCGACCACGTTCGCTAGTAGCTCGAAATAGTTATCACAGAACATAAATAATATGTTAAGCTTCCTGAACTGCATTATTTGGCAAATTTTTCCTTGAATCTGATATTTTTCTAGATGTCTCGTGACAAACAGGGTCGATATGTATTTTTATTTAAATTTCGTTTTTTTCAGGATTTTTTTCATCTGAATCATTAAATTATCATTAGTGATCATATAAAAAGTATTGCAATTATTTTTGAGAAATATTTAAAGAAAGTGGTATTTAATAATGTTAATTGAAGGGAGTATGCAAGAGACATATCATGATAATAAAAGAGGAAAAAATAGATTTTGCAGCTGCTAACTATACAACTGTATATTTTAATGTTCTCTAAACATACATATAAAAATATTGTTGGCCTCTCAAGAAAATCAAAAACGAGTTGAATACAAAAAAATTTTATTTCTACACACGTGAAAGTAAATAATATTTACAATACATTTTTTTCATTATCAAAATCGCTGGAAACTAGATTGTGATATATGCGTCTAGACTCTAGAATTCATGACCCAACGGAGTTTTGAATGTTGTAATTCAAAATGGGTTTTCTGAATAATTTGCTCATGGCGTCCCTCACATGTACACAGTGTACAGTTCAATAAACCCAGAATACGATTTTCTCTGTATGTTTTCTCTGTCAAATGCAGAAATTCTCTTGTGTACATGAGATATCTTGTACATGATTCTTATACAGATGAATCGCCGGTGGTAGCTAGCTATAAAATATGTGCTTTCTTCATTTTATTATCCCTTTGGTATTTTAAAAATAAACCATCGTGTGTGAATATAGCCTTTTTTGAAATATAAGGAATGCTACAGTTGCTTGTTATGTAGAGAATAACGTAGAAGTTGCTTCACAACAAAATTTTACTTAATTAAGGATAAATTATAGAAGTCTCACAAAGACGAAGGTATTTATATATGAGGAAAGTGTTTTGGAAGTCTCGTATATGATAGCTCAGAGCTTACAACTTGTATGAGCTGGCTGAAGTGATCACTCTACACAATGCAATGTTCACCAATTCCATCGTAAGAACATCCATACATTAGCAAATTTTTTAAAGTGTATATATAGTTTATATACTTCAAATCAAGGACATTTCATATATTGCACTTCCATCCACTTTTCTCACATATAAATAGCTTCGTTTCTGTGAGACTTCTATAATTTATCCTTAATTAATTAATCATCCCTCTGGGGACCAAATCCAGTAACTGTGTTCTTAGAACATACTTTCATATAAAAATATTGTTAAAAATTTTTACTTGTACCAGTTCTGATTTTCGCTCATTTATTATTAGATAATGTATCTACTCTCAATTTAGTTCTGAGATAAAGTATCAAAAATATTGAAATAAATAAAACAACTGAAAATATTGTAAACAAACGACTAAATAATTTGATAGGTAAAATGAAGAAAAAATTAATTGAAGAGAGCATTTTAATGTTACATGAAGAAATTTTGCTTGCTATTGCTAGCCGCATCAAGCCACTGATTGGTGGGTGCCGGCTCGGTGCGTGCGGCTAGAGTCGCGACGGCTCTGAAGCACCACAGACGCACAGAAGTCTTTTTAAAATAATCTGGACTGATGAGGTTACAAATGACAATGTAAAAATCTGGATGCGAAAAAAGATAAATCCTGAAAATAATTAAAATCTGAAAATTTCAAAATTTCGGTCTTATCATGAGGCAAACAGTTCCTGCAACTTATAATTTTAGGCAAAATTGTAAGCAAAAGAGGTCATGGAAGATGGATATCCTGGCCGAATAATCTGAGGCAATGGTTGGTTAAGTCTACTGTCCAACTATTTTGATCTGCTGCAAGCAAGATGTGATTGCCGATCGAAAAGTACTTGAAAAGGCAGTCATAATACAGTTCCTATAGCTAGACCGCATTCAAAAGAATGTGCGCAAAAATGTGTGTGCTTTTACGATGCAAAAAATGAATATAAAATAAGTTTTTCTAGTAAGTAAGTAACCTTTTTTAAACTAAAAAATATATATTTATTTGGAATATCATATTGAGGCTTGTAATACGGGCTTTCCAGGCAACTTTCCCCCGCTTTCTTCTTACCGGACAAAGCTAAGGAATGGTCTTTTGATTGTGATCCACCAAGAGTACTATTAAAACATCGATTGATTGCCACTGGTAACTAGGTAACTCAGTTACCAAGCCAGACTTTGATCGTGGCATTGTGATTTTAATTATAATTTCCAACGGTGGGATGGACCCGACAGTCGATGGGATGTTCTTCGTCTCGGGAATTGAGCTCTGGATTTCACGAACACGGAATAAGCTTAAGGGCCCCCCACAGCTATCTTGATTTTCAACAGCCGACCCCAGAGTAGCCCAGCCGCCGAGCTAAATCATGAGGGTCGAAAAATGTCGAGTGGGCTAGAGAAAAGGGATGAATTGAAAGAGTCCACATGAATAGGAGATATTATGGCCGTTTTCACTTTCTCGTGGCCAGAAGACAAACAGAAAGTACAAATACAAAGTAACTACACGGACGACGTGAAAACCGAACGCAGTTATTCATTATCACCATTTCTGCAATAAATTCAAACTTTAACATATAGATTAGTGATGGTGGACCTTTTGGGCCCGGTGTGTCAAAAATTTAAAAAATACCTAACCTTACGCTACTAGTGTATCGTACATAGATATGCTCTTGAGCTACAAGTCAGTAAGGCGAGACACGTGTTGGTATAACTGCAATTTCTGATTTCTAACTCTGATTTCTTAAAGAAAAAGTATTCCAGTGTAGGTGAGTGACCCGATCACAACAATGAAATAAAATTAATTGGAAAGCAAGTAATAAAAGTTTATCTCATATTAAAATTAAAAAAATATCACCGTACATTTTAACATTTGAATCATTTTATCTAAGAATAAGACGCAAACCAAAAAAGAGAAAAGCATCAAGAAATAATGAATTTTCAGATTTTTCAAAAATTATGTTTTATTAAAAATAATTAATTCAAGGATAACCATACAAAGAGAAGTACATTATGAAATAATAAATTCTCATGAATTCTAATAAAAATCACGAATTATAAAAATTATTAATTCATAATAGAACAAAAATGCATGTAGATCTTGATATTTTACATTTAAGTTTAGAGCAGTTTACAAAATCCGTTAGGAATAAACTCGCAAGATGACATATTTCCTCCCATACATGTAAAAATACACATACATACACGAACACAAAAACGCATACAAACACGGACACATAAAAACACATATTAATTGGCACAAGGCTCGGCTTTTTTAAGATTATAATGTAATGATTTAGGCCATATTATCTTTAAACATTATAAAATAAATCTCATCCCCATTCTATTTCCCTTCTTTGTCTGTCCCTTCAAGAATATATTTACCTATGTAAAGGAGTAGCTTGTTAGTCTTGTGGTTAGGACACTCGCCTCGTGATCCAAAGGTCGCGGGTTCGAACCTCACTCCAGACTAGCAAGCTAGTCCTATTTTCATAGCACAGGCGTTAAGCTTAGTTTGAAAATAGTAAGAATATTGATGTGACATGTATTCCGTGTTCGCATCTCTATTTAAAAAAAAAAAACTAAAAATATATCAATGTTGGCTGTAAAATCGATCCTTGTGGGACGCCTTCAGTTATTTTGTTATCTGTTTCCTAATGTGTTAACATAAACTACTTGGTGGAGTTAAATTGCAGCCATTTATTTTATGACCGTGACTAGACTAAGATATTTTGAAGTGGTGCCAGCAGTTGAAATACACGAACGTTTTAATTTATTTCCATGTACGATACGTTTTGTAATTATCGTGAAAGTCGCGTAGCATCGCGCCACTGCGTCTTTTTATTCAAAAGTAGAGGGATTTTCCGTCTGAGGGTGGGTTTGCAGCGCGAGGGTGGCTGGGGGTGAGACTTGAAGTGAGCGACAGAATGATCGATCCTAAAACAGCTTTTTTAAAACAGACGGCTAGGGGAAGATTTTAAAATTTTTTCATTAATTGACTCACAATTTCAAAATAATACGATTAAATTGGCAAATTCTTTTATAATAGCTATGTTTTTTTTTAAATAGTGTGGTTGATTCTAGATTTATTTGGACTGTTCGAAAAACTTCGACAATGCCTAGTTACCATTGTTTTTAGAGTCTTATGATTAAATATTTACTTATTCAGAATGTCCAAGTTATATACTTTTAGCCAATATTTTTGATATTTCTCGTGTAAACGTGTAAATACGATCTTACTATTCTTTTTATCTTTTTATTCTAAATATTCCGGCAATAAGCAGATGATCGCAATAGAAAACATAGCAACTGACGTGCATATAGGAGAAGACGTAAGAATGTAATAATATGTGTTTAGGACAGAGGAGGGCAGCGCTTTATGACCACTTTTTAACCTCGTATACAACGTAAGTACAGTTTTTATATGTGAGATCTATTTTATATACTTTTATCTACTCTCTCTACTACATAGATGAGATCGTAGAAAGCGAAACCAGAGACAAGAAGCGAAGAGGCGATTCTGTGCGACCAACGAGTGACATCGTGGCTTACAATGGTAAATAAAGTATTCAAGAGACGTGCGGATATTCTGAAAAGACGAGTAAAGTGTTCCACAGATGATAGTGCTCCAATGAAATTCCTGTCTGATTAATAAAAAAATAAAAATAATACTCCAACGCCACGATCTCCTGACAATTTAATTCCATGACAATTAATGTCCACGCGGTTACCCGTGTCGTAATTGTACAATAATCAAGTAAGTATTTATATAAGAACGTGTTTAATACATAATATACCCCGTTTCATTGTTTCTCTATCAATACGACTTCATACTCCCGCTACAAAATATGCCACACACTCATCCGAAAATCGATTAATTTACTCGTTGTAATTTATGTAACAGTCGTTTTGCGTCCGTCCTGACTAGTGTAAGAAACTGTGGTATCGAAACAAGTCGACATTAGAAATTAACATTGTGATTCAATAAAATGAATATGTACATAATTCAGTAAGTTTTATTTATTTTTTAAAACATATTTATTTTTAAAATATTGTAACAAAATATAACTCAACACTATTACAGACACAAGCCCGTTAACAAACATACGACATCCACTATCTGCTCATGTACCTGGATAAAACCTTTATGCTTCATATAAAATTTTCATCCCCGCCTGGTAGAACCTTTTTTAATCCCACGTTGGTCCACTTTCAGTCCCAGGTTTATATTCTGATCTCTATTTAGCTGGGTGTTCCTAAAATTTATGTCGTAGCCCACCAAAATACAGGACTATCTGTGAAAATTCATTTAAAAATCATGGATTAACATCATTTAGTCAACTCCTGTTTCAGTCGTCGAAAAGAATTATTTACCAATAGGTTCAACCAAAAAAATGTTTCGTTTGCTAGTTGCTAGTTTTAATTAAAATTGAACTAATTATACATGAACTATGAACTGCAATCATTGTGTCCAAGGAAGACTTTCTCCACGACTGTGGGTCCTTTATAATCTGATTCAGGATTCACAAGTTCTGGAGAATTCAAAGCATAGGAAGGTGAACTGACTTCTATGCCCTGTTGGTCTTCTTTCACTTTTCCCTTTTTCCTCCTGATTCTTACTTCCTTTTTGAATCCACGCTTTCTGAAACCTCTGCACATGACATGCGATTTTAATTATTTTACTTTTAACCCAAAAAAATCTTTTAAAAATGTAAATAATATGTCAGCCTTTACTTTGCATGAAGTATTTCATTTATCAAAGACTTTTTAAATTGAATAATTATTTCTTTAACAAAATAAGTTATTATTTTCATATCATTTAAATGATCCCGGAGGCATTTTCAGGTTTTCAAAAACATGTGAACATGTCACGTACTAAATACTGTAATTTTTTAGCTGACGTAGAAATATAATATTTGACCTAGAGGCAGCAAATTAAATTGGAAGTCGAGTATGAACGGAGAAAAATCGTTCTGAGCGGTATACATTAAAAACAGATTAACTTAAATTATTGCCAAAACAGCATAACATTAATTTGAATAAGTGTGATTTTTTTAATCATCAAGAAGTATTGTAGATGTCTCATAGAGACGAAGCTATTTATATGGGAAATTATAGGTACCTATCGTATGGCTGGCTTAAGCAAGATCACTTTACACAATGTATCGTTCACCAATTCCACCCATGATTTACCACCACGTCTATCAAATTTTGGAAGTTATGTATTTTATACAACCCTTTCCACGTATGACTTTGTTAATGCCATCTGCGAATGAAATTTGTCATCCCCATCAATCAGTGTACAGATGTCACCACTGGTAATGAGATATCTATTTTTAACAATTGATTTGCTGTCTTCGTCTTGTCATATCGTCGCTGTATATATAATAAATCCTATGTGACGTTTTAGTACATTCTGAGATAAGCGATTAAAAACAATTGCACAGATTTATCAAAAATATTTAAAATAATTACTAGGCTGACTTTCCGGATGATCGGCACTTTTTTTTTAGTATATGTCCATTATTTATATGAAAAATTGACAAATTGACTCGTGTATCTCAAAATGCACTAAACGGCACAAAGGATTTATTATATTTACAGCGACGATATATTATAATCATGCTTAAGAACCATTGTATGTACAAGGCATTTATATGTATCCTTTTCCTGTAATTTTAAGATTTGTCATCTGATACCATTGACAGCATCTTTCTTCTAGTATTTGAAGAATATTTCCACGTCGCGTTACTCAATACTAATAATTGCAAAGTAAGATAAACATAACAATTATTTAAATTAATGGGGTTTTCCAGTAAATAAAGATTTTCACTGATAACAAGATCTTGATGTTTCATTTCACCTCAGTCAATTCACGCAATTCGAATTTTATCAAACCAATTTTATCTATAGACTATAAAAATTCAAGTCTAAAACCATGGTACTGGTGTAACCCAAGTTTTCTTCGAGAATTTTAAGTAGGGCACTAACTAACTTATCGTTACGCTGTTGCCCCCGCGGGGAAATACCCCTTTTAATTCTATTAGGTATGCTTGGATCAGCTTAACATCATTTCCAAATTTGTTTTTTCTTCCCTCTGCCATTTATGGATTGACACACTTCCGTCTAACTGAACTCAGTTCCACTGCATTCAGTTTACTTTTGTTTCTCTTCTGCCAGCCCTAGGCTTCACTTCCATACATCAGTGCTGGTACTAGAATTCATTGTGAACTGCTAGTTTTGCCTCGGTCGATAAGTATGTTGAGTGGGAGGTTTTCGATAATCCTACGCTTCTCTCTTCTTCTTCATCAGCCTTCGTCTCTTCACTGCTGTATATAGGCCTCTTCCTTTCTTTTCCATCCTTCCTTGTCGTTTGCTAATTGTAACCATTTCTTT
The DNA here is from genome assembly GCA_016648135.1 of Agrypnia vestita. Taxonomy (NCBI): domain Eukaryota; kingdom Metazoa; phylum Arthropoda; class Insecta; order Trichoptera; family Phryganeidae; genus Agrypnia; species Agrypnia vestita. Next base: position 70,276 of record JADDOH010000590.1, on the reverse strand, counting down.
CCCCCCACAGCGGCCATATCATCGGCCCATCTCTTTTGAGGTCTTCCGATGCCTCTTTTATTCTCCCAAGGTCTCCACTCCAGAACTCTGGGAGGCCATCGCCATTTTAGCTTCGCTACACGATCCATGATATCCACTACTCTATTTCTGCGTCTAATATCTTAGGCTTACTCCAAGCATGGATCTCTCCATGGTCGTTGCGTGCTTTGGGCTTTTCTACACTTTTCTTTGTAAGGGCCATAGTTTCCACTTCATACGTCACCACTGGCAGCGTGCATGATTCAAAGGCTTTTCTTTTTAGGCTAATTAGGATCTCTTTGTTCTCGAAAATATGTTTGAGTTTGCCAAAAGCAGCCCAGCTCATTCCAATTCGTCTTGGCAATTCTGCTGTTTGGTTATCTTTGTTCATTTTTATCTTGTGTCCTAGGTATATATATTCATCTACTATTTCAATATTATTATCTTTGATAGTGATGACTTTCTTCTCTGGACTCAATATTTTTGTTTTCTTTATATTCATCTTAAGACCAACTTTGCTCGAATCCTACGCATCAAACCTTATTTTTAGCGTAATTAGTTAAATGGACTGGCGGTTGACGATTTTGCGAATCTATACTTAATTATTGGCATTTATGTCACAACCCCCCATCTCTCTTTTTCCCACCCACCTTCGAAACATGTCTTACAGCTCGACTAGTAGGAATATTATCGCCTGGCTTAAATTATCACCAAATATCGACCGCAACTTCCAGACAGCATTCACGTCACCATCGGGTGAACTTTCGTTTCGTCGGCTCCGAGCACCGTCGCGTGTGACCAGGTGAGTGCCGCCGATTTTTCGAGTTTGATCATCATCCTTGTCTCGATATTTAAGAAAAAAGTGTCTTCGGCAGGTATTTTAAGTTTCCTGTGCCCTCCCTTTTCTTATGTACAGTCCACACTATCGATACGTTTACCTCATCTTTCCCCAATTTACGTCATATTTAAATAACAATCTTTATTGATTCCAGTGATTTGCACCGGAATCAGAAAATTTTATCGAAAAATATATTATTCTGTATGTGAGTAAAATCGAAAGATTTGAGTATAAGGTGGCGCTGTTCAGAGAAAGCACCAGCTCCTACGCTCTTCTTTCTTTTAGCTCGTGTGCAGTTAGCACTAGGTTTCGTTGAGAGTCGGTCGACACATATTTATCTGTGAATATATATATATATATATATTTTTTTATCTTAATTATTTAGTTCCACACAAAATGTTGTGTAGGCTAATATACGATTTCACTTAGACATATTGCATTCCATCTAATCATTTAAAAGTTTTTACAATAAAATTTTTGCACTCCAGTTTAAACCTCCTTATATTCTCCGTGTTTTGAATTTCCTTTGGCAGGCAATCGAAGATTTTTATACCTTTATACATCATACAATTTTGTGAGGTGTTTTTCTTTTTCTTTGGTAGTCTTATGTTGTCGCTTCCTCTTGTATTGTAAGAATGAAAATCCTTATTCGGCTTCATCCTGTCATCAAAGTGTTGGGGTATTAATCCATGTTTAATTTTAAATATTTGCACCATTACATTATATGTTATTCTTCTATTCTTATCTTATCTATTCTACTTTTTATTTGGTCTATAGTTAGATACTTTTTTCATTTAATTAAAGCTGAAAGGTCTTTACTCTCTGAGTCTCCTAATTATTGAGAAAAATACTTTAGTGAAGGATTGGAGTCGAGGGTTGGAGTCGGCCGAGCCTACCACCACTCCCGCTCTTTGTAAAAAAGGGGATGCAATTACACTTAATATACCAGATGCAGATAATTTTCCAGATACAGACGGAAAGTTCGTCGTGAGCACTCGTTCATTTACTCATGGAAGTCCTACACTGCAGTATAAAGGGGCATTTCCTCTTCAAAAAAGAAATTTCGCAATGTCTAGCTCTCCCACAGCTGTATTTTTTTACACGCCTGTACGTTTCTGTAGCAGTAGGGAGTAGTTTATTTGGTTTGTAATTTTTATTTCGTTTCACTGTGGTAAATTTAGGTTCCCAAGTTTTATATTTCTATTGAAATCTCAATTAATTTTAGTAGTAAAAATTGATGGTAAAATTAATTGTGAGCTGTGGAACTGGTAAAATCCAAATTCTCACCAGAATTTTAAAAATGTACAAATAGCGGTTCAATCTTTTTATTCTTCAATTTCGATACTTAAAATTAAATTAAATTATTCATTAACGCCCTACAGGGCTTTTACAAACATATAGGTAAAGTGCACAATACAGAGAAACACTTGACAAAAACAGGTGAGAATAAAATGTTGATATTGTCATGGGAGCGAAGCTGTGAGAGGCAAATGAAACACCGATTTAAAAAAAATAGAGATAGAGAGCGAATTCTTACTTTTTTTGACTTACCTAAAATTAATTAAATTTACTAGACACTAATTGAATCGGAGCACCGTCTTTAATTCAAATACTAAATCTCTTAATGAGTATTAATAATAAATCTAAAGGCTCCTATAGCTTAGTGGTCAGAGCACCGGCCCCGGAAAGGACGTCACCCGGGTTCGAATCCCGGTAGTAGCCAAATATTTTTTCGTGGATTAGAATTTTCAATATGTCTTTCTAATTGATTAATTAATTTGGTTTTAAAAATATTAATTATCACTAAAATCTCCGTATGTCTATCGCTTGCTTTTTGTTTCTGGTCGATTTGCACAGGGCCGCTAATTTCTACGGTCGCCCCTGTCAGTGACTACTGATTAATGACTATTAACCCCCAAATAAAGAAAAATTTATAATGATTTCAACATTCTCAAAGTGAAATAAAGATACCTCTATGTTGGTACGCGGAACGCGTATCACATTAATACTCTAACTATTTTTTTATTAATCTAATAAAAAATATATGAAACTCCTGTACTCTGAAAATAGTACTAACTTGCTGGTCTAGAATGACGCTTGAACCCGCGACCACCGGATTACTAGGCAATTATCTAAATCAGTAAACCAACAAGCATGTCCTTAAACTAGTTTCTGGGCTATTCTGCGTATCCGACGTTTTGAATCCTATTACAGTATTTATTATCAAATATGTTTTCGTCTTACACAGAAGATTTAGAACGGCCGTGAAAATATTCTTAATTAGGTACGTATAAAATGAATTTATTTTTTCCTAATTTTATGAAATCAATAAAATTATTCAAAAATACTCTTACTTAATATAATTTTCAATTACTTAAAGTGATTTGATTTCAGTACCTCTAAGATGCTTAGCAAGTACACTTCATTATTTTGATACAACCTAATTGACTTTGGTGTAAAATTGTCATATAAGTTTATAATTCAGATTTTATGTGTTAAAATAATTATTTATTTAAATAAAGTTAAAAATCTTTTTTTTCAAGCAGACCGCTAACTGGACGATATTGACCCTGATAGATAGTCCTAGAGTACAAACTATAAATATTCTATGAATGTTTTAAAGATGACATGATTACACAATACACTTTATATAATAAAGAAATTAATGTTAATGTTTTTAATAAAAAAAAGAATTATGTGTCTATGTTTAAGAAACTAAGAATAATGTTTTCCAAAAAATATAAATAATGTTTAGGTACAATAAAAATTATGACTTTCGCAAATTAATAAATGTAATTGAGGGACGTGTTGGAAATAAACAAGTTATATAACGAGAAAAGATAAACAAGTTATGTCTGTTGAACTTTGTAAAAAGCTTGAATTAATAAAGAGATTAAGATATTTGTAAACCGCTATTTTTACATCATACGCACACGATTTGTTTTTATCAATGTAAAAAACTACTAAATTAATTATTCCCGAGTGGTAGAAGTAATTTTTTAAAAGATTTTTCTCATATTGTAACGAGATGCTTAAAAGAATTTACGCACTGTCCGAACCGTTGCCACATGTCATATCGAAGAATCTATAATGGCCTAAAATATAAAATAATCTATAAAAATATTAAGATCAAGGGTTATCTCTAACCTTCAAGAAACGTCTATAAATGTATAAAAATGCTTGGTTCAATCGAGAAATAACGAGAACCTTCTAGAAAGTACGAAAATATCACCATTTAAGAGTATAAATACGGCGTCGGCCGCGGCGCATAGTTGTCGTGTTAACAGTTTGTTCAGTACAAAATCGGCTGCGAAGTACATGCAAGACGACGTCCAGTGTGGTCAGTCGTGAGGAAATCGAAGCAATAAATAAAGCGAATAATCGAGCGAAGTTTGTACCTACTTGGCGAAATACCTAATCAGAGCGATTAATACGAGCGAGAACTGGATGAAATGCACTATTGAATGTTAAATTCGTGTTACCCAGCGATAAAAAAGTGTTCATTTAGAGTGATATACTGCGAAAAAGTGTAATTTGAAGAATAGCTATAAGTTTAATACGTTTTAAGTGACTTTGTGCATTGAATAGTTAGTTAATCATCTATTAATAAATCGCTAATTAATCTCCATTGATTAACTTTATTCTTCCCGTAGTCCTGGCGTGTAATAATATTAATTAAATTTTCCATCGTTTTCTGTTTGTAAATTTTATTTTTTAACACCCTGTATAGTCAAGGTATCTCGGTGTGTTACAAAGTGTTTTTTCTTGTGTACTTTAGAAATACTTTATTCTCAATTCCTTAGAGTCTACGGTACTCTATTTGAGAATGGAGCACCTATGTAATGGTACGAGTGCTGCTTAAGTATTGTTAAGAATTACCTTAGAAAACCATTTTCTAACTATAGTTGTTAGATGCTCTTACGATCCATGTATATGATATAGGACGCGATGAGATAAATATTGTCGATGTATGTAAGTTACAAAATTGATGGTGATATGATTTAATTCAATTATATTATTCAATATAATAGCAAGTCTGTTTTTATAACGAATTAAATATTGGTATTTTTTCTAACAGAATGTTAGTTAACTTAGTAAAAACCACTACCAGATTTAAGGTCTACCGGTTTCGAGACATACCCGTCTCTTCGTCAGGACCAACACCACACTACTATATTCACAACACTATACACCCCAACTATTGTATTGTTAAACTTTCACCGATATTGATCACATGCGTGTTAATCGTGTTAATCTTGAGACAAGCTTGCACCAACTAGCCTACAGAACAATCAGGAATCTAACGGGAGAGAGTGAGAGGGGGCGGGGTCTAAAGTGGGTGTTACCAAAATTAGGAAATTTGAATTAATAATGTTTAATCGCCAAGAGTAAATATTGCTTCTGCTCTTCATCGGTGACGTGAAGACAATTGTCTTCACGCCACCGAACACACACGAACATTTTTGAGGGTTGCTTGCATTGCAGAACATTCTAATCATTGCTTTTAGATGGCATTAATCATCCTCTGTTTAGTGTAATATTTTATAATGTAAAATATGAGAAGAAAATGGTATTTTTAATAGTTTTTTGAAATATCATTTTCTAAGACTAGACAACCTAATATTTTCAACAAGCAATTTTGAGATAACTCATGTTCATCATTATTATGCTTACATAAACTTATAAGAGATTAAATTTCTTCAAGAGAGCTTTGAAAATAAAATAAATACATTATTTTATCAATTTTTATTATGAAAGAACAGTAATTCAAATTTTTCTCGAGTGTCATTGATTAGCGACTTTAAAATTAATTTTGGGTATTACCTGAGATCGAATATTTAAGCGTGATAGAATTTATGTCTTATATTGCTCATACATATTACATAAACACATTGCAACTTTATATCTATTAAAATTCTACGACCGTATTTTTTGTATTCAAATTTTGCACAGTTCGTAAAAGGTTTGATACTTTTTACTAGGTAGTCAATAATGCTTAAATGTAGGAATGAGCTTAGAAAATGTATGGATATTAAAATATAAAAAAGTTCAAAAATATTAATTGGGTACATTTTAATACTCAACGACTCAGATTTAAAAAAATGCCAGTTTATTTAAATCGCTTTTTCGTAAAGATATCGCAAAAAAGAAACATTTAAATTAATTCGAAAATCGTCAAATAATTTTGATATTTGCGACATACAAACGCCAGCGTTAATTTGCGAATCCGTGAATTCTAAATGAAGGCTCAGTGGGAGCCGTCTAGCCCCTGAAATAACAAAAGACAGTTGTAATAAGTTGGCACTTTCTTCCCTTTGAAAAGACTCCGGATGGAAGGCGAAAAAATGAAGGCAATAAAAAGAATTGGTAGGATATATACGTGGAGGTATATAATTCAAATCGAAAGGCCCGAGTAGTCCCTCTGCAGTCGTGCATCAATAGGTCGGCCCACCCTCTCCAGCCGATGAAAGAGCCCTTCCAGAGTTATTGATTCCAGGAACAAAAGGCTGAAGCTCTTGTACAAACCGTGAACACAATCCACCCCCTTTCTCATCATCACGGCGTTACGCTAAGTAGACACAGCGACGTTTACTTTATGAAAAAATGCTCGTTTTAATAAAATATTTCTGGCACTGATCCAGAACCAAACGCGTAGTTAAAAAAAATCCATATATCCAATGTTTTATTTGTAAATTGTTTATATTAAAATCATATAAAAAAAAAACATGTTTATATTTAAATGTACTTAAAATAAATATCGGCCAAAAAATGTTATCCCCACTCTCCAAATAAAAGATGGGCGCCTACGATATTGATAAAGATTCCAGAATTCTGTTGTTGATGGATATTTTTTACTGTTTATTAACCGCATTTAAAAATAAGCGTGGTTAAAATATTTTTTTTCATGTAATATAATATATTACCCAGCGTACAAAATCACTTCAATAGCACCATGAGCTCATTAAGTAATTTCCCATATTAAAATTTCAATAATTAATTATGATAGATTAATTGATTAATTAGTGAATCTGATTGTCATCACAAATAAGAGTACTAATATGGAATTTTAGAGTCTCATTGCTATTAATTTTGATTTAGATCTTGTATAATTCGCTTTCACTTTTAATTCACGTGGAAGGGCATTAAAATTTTTTTTTACTGTTTATTAACTGCATTTAAAAATAAGCGTGGTTAAAATATTTTTTTTCATGTAATATAATATATTACCCAGCGTACAAAATCACTTCAATAGCACCATGAGCTCATTAAGTAATTTCCCATATTAAAATATTAAAATTTCAATAATTAATTATGATAGATTAATTGATTAATTAGTGAATCTGATTTTCATCACAAATAAGAGTACTAATATGGAATTTTAGAGTCTCATTGCTATTAATTTTGATTTAGATCTTGTATAATTCGCTTTCACTTTTAATTTACGTGGAAGGGCATTAAAAAATTTAACCTCATGAAATGTGAGTGTGCTGAATCTGGACATTGCAATATTTCCAGCCGATCTTGTTATCTCTTTAAGACAGCTTCTTAGCGACGCATTATTAATATATAGATAAAAATTAAAATTGAAGTGTAAGAATCAAGAAAAATGATAGGTTCATACCAGTGGCGTGCAACGCATACAAGCAAAAAAGCTGTGCATTAGTAAAGATTCTGAGAAACAAATATTAATTAAATAATCCTTATCTTAAGAAAAAATTGATTTAAAATTCTAGCCGTAATTCTCCTACGGCTAGAAGTTTTATTTCTGACGTTTCCATTTAACGTGACGTATCTGTTTTTTTTTCGATTTAAAATTCTAGCCGTAAGCCTACGGCTAGAAGTTTTATTTCCGACTTTTCTGTGCTGAACTTCATGTCAATTCTTCATTTATAGCATAAACCATAAGCAGAACCTCTTATGCACAGAACTCATTCATCCAGCGAACATGCAAAGCATACAATGACCACTTCAATGACATTGATATATTTAATACCAACATCTCAGCTCTTAATCGTATTTAAACCGCTTATATTATATTACTAGTTTCTATATCTTCACTGGATTAACTGAGACCGACCATCATCATACACACACCACAGCCAAACTCTCATCACTTACACATACCCCCATATCTGTATACAACGTCACGCACAGAATACATACGCACTCCACTCAGCCACAATCCCATACACCTCACTCACTTCCCCCTCTAACTCCCACTCCTATCCCTCTATTTAATATATGTTCTCTTTATTGCTTGATTTAACATTTTATGCCGTGGATCTCTATAATTGGTCTACGAATTACCCAATACGTTATGTATTATTATAATAAACTGTATACTGTTGAGATTCCCAAAATAAAAAAAAATAAAAAAATAAAATAAAAAAATTATTTCGCCAACCAATTTGTTCCACAGATATAGTCAAGTCGAGAAAAAAACCTTTTTTTTTAATGCTGCGAGTTTTGCACAATAGCGTCCTTCTTCGAAAGGTCCTATGCCAGGCGCACGTCATGCAGAAATGTTATTTTTTACAAATTCCACCCAAAACTTTCGGTGTCAATTTTATGTCTTTTCTATAGTAAAAATTATAAAAACGAATACGACAAATACCATATGTTATCTGTTATATCATAATGTGAAATTTTTGTGAAAAGAAACGTATATTTGAAATTAGTATTTTTCCCGATTTAATTATATATAAATCGTCTTCGAAATATATTGAAATTTTTCGCCGTATTAGCTATACCTATATAAAATATTTATTTATTTAGAAAATATTGTTTACAATATTTCTTTTATAGTGCAGTTATTTTTGTGGATTGAAGCTTCTCAAAAAAGTTCATTATATATAGTTAATTTTTTTTTTAAATGTATATACCCTTATAGGTATATGCGTATATATATATTTTTAATATAGGTATATAGTCGGTCACAGCATAACCTAAGTTTATACCCACTGCGCGCCACTGGTACATACATATTATAAATTGTTTAGAACAAGACAGAAAAGTAAGACGATATCGAATAAAGCGCACCGACTAAATTACGTTTAAAAGTTGTTTGCAACGCTTTAGGGCGCAGTATTTTTCTCAAGTTTCAAAAATTCTCCTCTCCGTATTCTATTTGAGATCGTCCTCTACAAAGAAAGCACTCTTCCACTTGCATGAACTGCCGCACTCTGCCAACTTCGTATTTTCATTTTATAACATTGTTCAAAGACTTAAAATTTACAATAATTTCTGCCAGATATTGCCTTTGTTATAAATTTTTAAACACTTTACGCGAAAGATTGTTTTGAAATTATACTCCCTGTGTTAAGAGTGAAAATCTTCATAAACGAGGCATAAAGCATGGTAACTTTAAAACAGCCAGTGCTCTCCAAACTGATAGTAGAAAATAAAACAATAGAGCAAGTAATGCGATTCAAGTACTTGGGCGTTGAAAGCAGTAGTGACCTTTATGAAGAAGTTAGAGAGCAAGCAATTAAAGCTGCCATTATAACGGGATGCTTGAGAACTGCTGTGTGGAAAAACAAACAATGTTGATATAATTAAGAAAAATTAACTTAGTTTTCACCACTTTTGTATTGAAAAATATCAACATGTTTCAGAGTCCATGGCCCTTTCGTCAAATTGTTAAATTTTAATTCACGTGGAAGGACATTAAAAAATTAACCCCTCGATAATGTAAAAGTAGTGAAAAGTAAGTTTATTTTTAATAATTATATTAATTATTTTACCACAAAATTATTTTGCTGTTTTTGAAGAAGTAAAACAGTAAAATGAAAATACATACATATAAAAAAAAAATTGTAAGACCAAATTTGACATATGATATTGAAGCAAGAGTCAACACCGCGAGAACGAAGATCCTCTTAAGAACAACCGAAATTAAAACTCTCCGACCCCTTTCAGATACAGAGTACGAAACTCCAAAATTCGTAAAATCTGTTTAAAATCGATGTCAAAGATGTTGTGTGATGTGGAAGAAATAGAAGGATGTACTGGAGAGACCACGTGGACAGAGCAGACTGGACGAGAGTGGTAAGAATAGCGAAGAACGAAATACCTGCAGGCAATAGACCTCTAGGAAGACCATCAAAACGATTGAGGGGCAGCATGTAATCCGTATACCATTAGCAGGAGCCAAGAAATAACAGGACGTAATCCTAACACAAGCAGAAGAAGAAGAAGCGTTGAGGGTGAAATTTAAGGATGTAACGAAATTCGCAATGGAATATTTTTTCAGCATGAAGTCACGTTTCAGCAATCAAAAGCTAAGTTGGCGGTTTTCTGAGTGATATTTAATCAATAGAAAATTTCATAAGTAACCACAATAAGTTGTGTGAAAATGGTGTTATAAAAATTGCATATGCTCCGGGCACTGTTATCTATTTTGAATTTGCTGATGTATTTTACTTAATATAATTGTGATGAATATCATAAAGTGTGATTATGGTGATTGAATTATGTGCTTCCTGTTTCGTTTTCTGATATTTTTGGTACGTGGGTACTGTATAAAAAAAATGTGTATTTTAGACTTTTTATGTATTGATAGAAACGGTGGTAGCTATAAATGCATGGTAGCAAGCGAAATTAAAACTCTCCGACCCCTTTCAGATACAGAGTACGAAACTCCAAAATTCGTAAAATCTGTTTAAAATCGATGTCAATATTTTCTTTTTTCATTCGCAACTTATAAACTCATACTTGCATGTTTGATGTATTTTACACCTGAATGAATAATGGTTTTTAGTAAAACTTAACTAATTATTATTTGTATATGGTTTAGCGTTCAAGCATTTCTTGATTTCAAAATAATTCAATCTAAGGCCTCTATTATTTATATGAAGAATCTCAACACCGTTTTCTTTTTTTAATGTGTCGCCTGTCTCCAAAAGTTGCTCGAAAATTCCGAGAAGTTATTTTTATTGAGACGTCTTAAATCTTTCGTTCTCATATTTGAATTACATACCGTTTTACCTGTATGAAATGCTAGAGTCATTGCAATTGAGTTTATATATACCGGAATGATATAGCGGAATGATGTAACTTTATCTTTGGAGTTTGTTATGAGTTTATCTTAGCTGTTGTTAGTATAAAACTTGCATTATTTTTTTTTGTATATTAAATATTAATATAAATAAAATATTTGGTAAGCTTTTAGTCACTTTATCTGAAATTTTATTTACTTTTTATCACTTTATTCGATCCATATCACCTTAGCATTATTTCAGTGAATGTCCGTATTCCATTTCACACAAAAGTATAGTATAACTTGGCTGCGCAATTCAGTAATTAAACTTTATAATAAACATGCTTAGCTAAAATAAATATTAATTAGCGTTGGATTTTAAATTTCTCTCACGAGTTTTCATCCACCTTCACCCTGCCGACATCTGTGGCTCGACGCTCCACCCCCCTACTGCCTTCAGTGCAACCTCTCACCCTTCTCGGTACATCCCTGTGCACAATAAGAACTGCCGCTGAGGGGACACATAAATGTTCAGAAAGCCATAAAATACTAAAAGGTAATGAAACCCATACAAATCTTTGTCTGCCGCCAATTTGCTTTCAGAGCGATCTGTCTCCCTCTTGGTTATTTATTATACCTAAATTCGATTTATAATTCGCTATTTTATGCATTCATTTTAAAGAACTGTGCTCTTGGCAATACTGTGCTCGCATTGCGTGATTATCCTGGACATCGTCCATGAATTGTTGATAGATAGACCTATAAATCGTGCCATAAATAGTTTTATAAATTGTGAAAGTAATCTGGATATGTATCGCGACAATGCCGTTAATTTAAAAATGATACTTTTGCTTTATTTGTTCTACCCTCATCAAGTTCCACCCCACACCCTACACATATTGAAATTCATCAACACACATTCATAAACTGTACCCATCAACTTCTCCAAAAAGTTCTTGATACTCTAAGTAAGTGGTGTGATTTGAACGATATGCATTTAAATATACATAAATGTTTTAGTATCTCGTTTAGGAGAAATAGAATTATAGGTAAGGTAGCATACTCTATAAATAATATTTAGCTTATTCCGTTCATACTATACGAGATCTTGGATTGATTTATGCTTCACATTCACTAATTACTTTAATAACATCAAATAAAAACCTTAAAAATATAACACAAAACCATTCAAAAAACCTTCATCATTAATATATTTATACAATTCATTGGTTCGCAGCAATTTGGAATTTGGTTTGTCATTTGGTTACCTCATTATATTACTTTTTCATGTTCCGACCATCACCATCGCCAGGGATTAAAATAGTACCTTTAACTGCCGGCAGGGGAAATAAAATATATATTTTTTTAATATTTTGATAAAAGTCGTTATTACTATTTCATGGGTGTTGGCAATAAATAATTAAATACTTACTCCTTAGGAACCGGCATATTAAAGAGGCGTCATTTTTGACGGGTCACTCGTATAATATACAATGTTTGTAAATTCTAATTAAACATAATTATTTCAATTTAAAATACTTATCTGACATTATGTTGAGCATGTCATTAATTACATTTCTGGGGTACACACTGACTCTAAGAAGGTGTCGTAAGCGTTGCCGCCTTCGATTTTCGATGGGATTTGAAGGCTTTATTCATCGAGAAAATATGAAATAATAGCCTTCGTTACAATACATAATTCTGTATGTAACAATGTCCGTCACAGACAATGATGATATTATAAAATAATAACGTATAAAACGAAAACGAAATTGTATTATTCTCTTTCTATAAATTTCCATCACTAGATGGCGCTGTCCTCACAACCTTAACTCGCGCCGAAATAATTTTAATATAATTAATAAAATTAAATTTATTTTTTGCAGAAGAAGATTATATAATTATTTGATTCGATACACACACAAATAGGGCCAACGTTCAAAGGCCATCACGATAAGGTTTGAAAAAATGAATAGATTATCATAATGTTTCCAGTTACATTGGAAAATTGGAAAACGTCGCAATTGGAATTTCTGCAAGATTTTTGTCATTTTGTTTAACTTGTATTGAAATTAATGAGTTTTCCTAATCAATACAAGTGACTATAATGATAGTTTAAGGTTTTGTATAGAAATATTGAAAAAAATGCAAACTTAGATGTCGCACATATCTCTAACTATTAATATTAGGTCATAGAACATTTTCGGCTCATAATCAAGGCAGGAATATAGTCCTGCGAGGTTATGAATATTTTATAAATAAACCCTATATAATTTGATGAAAACAATGTGCGTTTTTAATTAATTATAATATATTATTAATATCACTACTAAATCATTTAGCTCTTTTTGAAGAAGTTAAAAGATAAAAGTTAAAATTGTTTTAATGTCTTCATCTTCCTCCCGCAGATACGTCCCGTGACAATATAATGATATCTTTTATTCAGTTTACCAATCCATGTCGGGGTGATAACATTAATTATGTAATATTTTAATTCGACGCCCTCCGGGCACAATATACACCCTTTAGGCACACCGTTATGTTCTTTTGGTGCAACGTTTCGCGCTGTCGGAATTGGCGCTAATGGGAGAGGGAGCGCTGCCGACTGTTGGGGGAGCCGCTATCGGGGTAGCTGATGGCTGCCACTCTCTGGCGCCCTTCTGGGGGTATCTGACGATCCTCCCCGCGGACATTAACAGGCTATGAAAGGTTAATTATTAATCCTGATTTTTCATCTAAAAATCCCCGTGGGGCGCTGTCATAAAGATATCGTGTGAAATTATTTAGAGTAGTTTTTTCTTTTTTTTTTAAAAAAAATAGAGATGCGAACACGGAATATACGTTGCGTACATTCTTACTATGTTCAAACTAAACTAAACGCTTGTGCTAAGAAAGTAAGACTTACTTGCTAGTATCCTGTAAAGGGGCTTGAACTATCGACTACCATATTACCAGGTGAGCGTCGTATCCACAACACCATCAAGCTACTCTACTACAAGTTCAAGTATAGGTCTTTTCATTTAAGAAAGAAAATCGAATTGAAAAAAAAACACATTCTTTTTTGTGAAGTTGCAATTTCAGAAGAAAGTTGTGTGAATTATTAAACAATTTTTATTAATCAATTGGAAAAGACACAAAGAAAAAATCAAATTAACGAAAAATTATTTTAACTGTCATCGGGACTTTGAAATAGCAATTTCACAAAAAAGAATGTGTTTCCTTTAGTATATATGTGTTGTATCAAATGTTTCCAAAAATTAAAATGAAATATTAATTTCTGGCGTCCTCTAGCGATAGATACGCGAAGGTATTCGTAACTATTGCAATTAAAAAGAGACTACATAGGTCGAAAAAAATTCGTTAACTTACCAGACTGTCATGGATAATGCGCCATTCCCGGATAGAATTGGAGGTCCGTGGTTCGAGTCCCGGTGACGGTTAAAATATTTTTTCGTTAATTTGATTTTTCGTTGGTTTTTACGGGTATAACACAACAAAACCATGTGCTTTGTACGCACGGCTTACACATACTTATTCGATTGTCTTTCTTAAACGAAAAGAACTCTACATTTCAACAATTTGAGAAAAAATATGTAAAGAACATTTGAAAATGAAAGGTGTTCTCGTCATTTATGGAAAACCGCATCAAAATATTACGGGTAATAAATGATGTATAACAAATTCATTCAAAAGTTTATTAATTCGATTCATAAAGATTTGTTATTCATGATAATTTGTTAATATTACTACATAATTGATAATTTTGAAATGTGGAGAAACTAGCAGAATTGTCTCGAATATTCATAAACCAACATTTTTTCGTATAAAAGCTAAAAAATGCGCACACGGCGTGTCAGTTTATATTCGACACGCTAATAATCTAACGCTACAGAAACTAAAACAAAATATAAAACAGCGAAACAAGCAATAGAAGGCGAGAATAAAGGGTTCCACAGATGGGCGAAAATTCTAGTTAACGAGAATTAAGACACAACGAATTACTAGTAATAATTAATGTGAATTATACGAAACTTAGTTATTACGAACGAAAGTTATTAATAGTCCTCAATTGTCCAGTGAACTAGTAGAACCCGCTCAAGGTTACAAGCTACCGAGATTTTTACGAGGAATAGTAGGATTTACCAGAAGACACAGAATAAGAAATACATAAATAAGAAAATATCTCGAAGTAGAGCCCTTGTTGACGTTTATCGAGAAATCACAGTTCTGGTGGCTGGGACATATCTTGTGGATGCTGGTAAACAGACTGCCAAAGTGGATATAGCGGCCGTCCTAGCGGAGAGCGAAGCCCAAAATAGGAAAAGTTGGAACCTTCATGCGGTGTACCGACCCCGACCCATTAGGTTAAGGGGTAGAATAAGAAGAAGAAGAAGAAAGATACAATTAATTCAGTTTATAAAATATTAATTAAATTTCGATGTTTTATGTGCTTCCCACTAGTCACGATTCCTTGACAATTTTATTAATATTTTTAACAATGTAATAAATAATCTGAAAAAAAGTTATTTTTTTGATTCATAATGTTTGGTGATTCCTGGTGTTTTATTATTATCTATTCGTTATTGATAATTTTGGAAATAATAAGTCAAGAATATTTGAAAATAAAAACATTTATGGATAACCTCAATAAAATGTTATATCTATTTTTAAGAGTGTCGTAAATGATCTGTAAAAAACACATTCATTCCCAGTAATAATATTTTAGAATATCATCCACCCCTAACTTCCTATTCAATGGCTGATCTCATTCCATTTTCAAAATTATATGATAAATGTTCCGTTTTTAAAATAAGTACGATTTCAAAATTATTATGAAATTTATTGAAAACATTGGTTTTATATTTATTTATAAAATACTTTGATCACTTATTTGATTTCTTTAAATATTTTGATTTTTTAAACTATTACAATAAGACATCCATTATTTCGTCGCATATGTCATTGGTATTAATTAGTCATTCATCAAAATATATATTTCCTCTATGTAACCATGTCCGTCACTAACACTAACGTGGTTAAAATAATAATGAACTATTATTACTTAACTGGCGGCCGAAATATATATATAATAGGTTATTCATTTGATTCATAATGATATGTGATTCATGATATGTTTATGTCAGTTAGGTTCAGAACTACATTGAACCGCTTCATAAAAAACAGCCGGCATGTCCATAAATTTTCTTTTAAAAATTCTGTTCGTTAAGTTAAATTCTGTTCATCCCTTACACTTGGGAAGCTACGAAAAGTGGGTATCTCGAATTGAAGCGATGGCCTACGATAAATGTATCCAGACATAAATCGGTCAATCCCACGGGCTATCTGGTCCCTGTTGAATATTTACTAGCAGCATCCCTCTGGAGCGAGACTCTCTTATCCTTGTAGCGCGGTTGTGTTGGAAGATTTATAAAAGTGATTTTCGGCAGTTGCGGTCCTGCTCACCCATTTAACCTTTCCCGGCAAGGGGAGTTCAAGGGTTTCGGAAAACATTCCAATTCTAATTTTGAACATGTCAATGATTCCGATTTTATTAATGGCGGGTCGATTCGGTCGTAAAACCTGTGTTCTTTGTTAGATGGTAAATAGAAGAAGTAACATTTGAATTGGACAAAAGTTATCTTCCGTGTGTAGTTTTCTGGGATGTTTTGCCGTGTATATCTGACCTCTCTGGCCGGAGTTTTGGAACCCATTGCAGGGTTCATCATCAGGGCCGATGTGATGAGTGTATGTTGGTGTTATGGTTAGGTATTGACTAGTAGGGTATCAAAATCAGGGTGTCCTAGTTTGCCTTAGGTTTAGTACTGACTTGCAATATCGTATCGAAAGCAGGGTGTGTATGTGTTAATTTTTTGTGTGGTAATACTGCTTTCGAGACGGTATTACAATTCAGTACTTAATTTATCGCAAATTAGGATACAGCCTGATTTCGGTACGGTATTGCGAGACAATATTTTACCTTTACATCATAACATATTCATAACATCAGCCCTGATGATAGACCCTGCAATGGGATCTGAAATGTCAAGCAGAGAGATAAGAAATATACGGAATAATATCCCAGAAAACTGCACAAAGTTTCTGAATGGCCGTGAAAACTTGAGAATATTTTTTAGACAAAAGTCAGTTAAATGTTGAAATAATCGGTGCTACAGACATGTGGATAAATTTGCATATGAATGCAGAGCAACCCAATATATCCCCTGTTTTGGTCCAGTCAGCAGTGACACGCGTGTAACTAACTCAAATTCAATTCAAATCTGTAAGTACTTTTTTTTATGTAATACCTGTGTGACTTACTGCATTCAATACTTAACAACCAATTCATCGAACCTTTAGAACATCTTGAAGTTGGATCCCCCTCACATAGCATATAACTTTTGATAGGTATCGTCATCACAAATATGCCATAAACTTTTGGAAATGCTAAGCATACGTCGGATCGATGGGGAATTCAGAAATTTTATTAAGAACAATTTTATTATATCAAGGACCATGTTGAAATTGTGCCCAGGTATACAGTGTAACAAGACTGAGATGTCATTCAATCTATGGTATAATCTGAGGTATAAACAACCAACCAAACCAACCAACAACAAAAACATACTATTCATTACGAATATATTACATGCAGGAATGTTTCTGAATGAAATGTATTGTATATATCCACCATTCATTAAAGTACCGCCGTTAATAAACGATTAAATATTTGTATAATAAATATATCGACTTATCTCCTCCTTTCTCAATATTCCTGTTTAAACCACCTTCACACCAGTAACTTCAGATCATTTTGAGAGTAATAAATTAATTAATTATTTGTATTTCCACATAATTAATGAAAAAATTCCATAGGTATTTGAAAGTTATCAGTTTAATACTTCACAATGAGAGATTCTGTTACTGTCAAAACTTAAATAGTTATATATAAAATTATTATCAAACTAACGAAGAGGTAAGGTTTTTTATCCAATTCTACGATCAAAATATTTTACGTCTCAAGTTTTTCAAAGAATTGTTTACAAAAACATTTCCGGCATGATTACAGGCAAGGCATAAATACTCAGTAATGCCTTGCCTGTATTGCGCAATGGGCATGACACTAGTTCCTCACATTAAGAGCTTTGGGTTCGATTCCCGGTGGGATCACAATATGTTTATCTGATTTACTTATGCCTGGGTGATTTTAACATGGTCTGTGAGTATGTGAGTAATAAAATAGTCTGTCCAAGCATTTAGATATATTTATTGTTTCCGGATATATTTATAAAAGCTGCATTCTGGGATTCTTAATTGAGAATATCTCCCGGAATAGAAGAAATTCAGCAGTGCAAGAATTCTCTCAGCATTTCATGGCTTCGATCGCGATTAATGGCCATGTTTTGCTTTTCCTTACCAACAAAGGAATAAAGTCCAATTACATTCAGACGAAGGTTACCATTGTTGCCACCCCACTTCGGGTGGTAACAATGGTAACTTCGAGGGAGCACCACAAATATTTCCTACATCTAGTAAGAGCTAATAATACTTGAAATATTTTGGAGTAGGTATATTCAAAATATTTTTAAGAAAACATTTACTGGATTTTTGTCCCCAGAAGATACATTATTAATCAAGATACCTTATGGTTGTCTTAACAAAGACGAAGATCTTTATAAAAGAAAGTAGGTAAGGACGTCTTTAAGCTTTTACAGGGCTTAAAACATATCATATGGCTGGCTTAAGTAAACACTTTACACAATGAAACGTTAATCGATTCCACCCATGATTAACCACAATATTTATCAATTTTTAATATAGTACATATTTGGGATATAAAAATAAAGAAGCAATATCCAAAAAATTTAAAAAATGTTTTGAATGCAGTCACCGAACTAATTTAAAATGTACTGATTTACTGATGTATCTACTATTACCAATTTAAAATTCTTGATTTTATATATCTAGCCCCTCTAAATTTATAGGCTATGTTTCCTACACAATCTCCAATTCAATACATTATAAATAAGTAATCATCAATGACTGCATTAGTTTTTTTTTTAATTTGCTGCCTTTTTTTTTCGTACCCCATATATATCTGTATTGAAATTTGTGATTTCCGTGAAACAGTGTCACTTGGGGTGACCCACTGGTCGCCTTCCTTCCGAGGTTGAAATTTCTTGATACTCGTTTCTATAGAGGCTCCATGCCGAGTGAGTGCCTGTGTATGAACTTTTCACCAGTGTGACGCCCACTACCCTTCTCAGAAAACCCATCTTTGCAGCCTGGATTCTTGCTCTGTTAGTTTTGTCTTGGCAGACACTTGGACACTTAGACTTGACACGCATTTTCTTATCACCGTTATATAGAAAACGTAGAACGCTGGCTGCAGCTTCGATTCTATTCACTTTCCTGCCTCCCATCGCTATAAAATTCCACCTTAAGGTATTTGAATTTATCGAATCATTTTATCAGTAGCATTCCCTATATACTATCGAGCACTGATCTTGGTCTTTTCCTTCGACCATTACCTCTGTTTCGGCAGTGTTTATCTTCATCTTAACTTGAGTGTTTTCTTCATTGAAGGAATGTATCCACTTTTGTAGATCCTCTTGTGTAGGCGACAGCCTCACTATATCATCGGCAAAGAGTAAGAAATCGATTTTCACATCTCCAATACTCTTACGGCCCTTGAGGTTTGGCTTCTCCGGCTTATCCTGCCCATATAAAGTGGGCAGGCAAACTTATCTCGATCTTATTCCGACCCTGAACTCTTTCTCCTATGTATTATAATATAAAATAATTTAAATACATAAAAATGTAATCTTTACGCGATTCACTCCATAAATAATCCCGTTTTATTAAGTACATATTTTGTTTTGATATTATTATGCCTGTTTTTTGATTTATGGAGTTATAAAGTTTATTCTATCAAGATTACATTAAAGAATTTTCCTTGTAAAATATACAATTTTCTTGGTAGCCTCTTTATTTTATCGCCTGTATCGCTCTTAGTGAGGTACCAAGGTATCCTTGTAAAAAGGTTTACACGGCAAAAAGCCCT
Source organism: Agrypnia vestita (assembly GCA_016648135.1). Classification (NCBI taxonomy): domain Eukaryota; kingdom Metazoa; phylum Arthropoda; class Insecta; order Trichoptera; family Phryganeidae; genus Agrypnia; species Agrypnia vestita. The sequence goes on along the minus strand of JADDOH010000590.1, from coordinate 50,380 downwards.
ATCTCATATTACACAAGGACTGCTCAGTTCTTGCAGTATTAAATTTGTATTTTCCTTTCATGTCTTTGTATTCTATCTGCATGTTTTTAACTATATCAAACTGTAATTTGTATCTTATAATACTGTCATGTTTCAATAGATATTTTATTAATACCATATAAAGTTTACCACTCAGATTCACACCAGATCTAGATTCTTGTATATATTTATTTAGTATTTATTAAATAGTAAAATAATTTTTCTCCGCATTTTCTTTTAAAAACACTTCGTTTCGAATAATATGGAACAAAAAAATTTTTTGACAATAAATCAACTATCCTTATTTCGAATATCCATCCGTCTATCCGTAACTCGCTGGAATTACAACAACAACACTGATGATGATTAGCCGCTAATGAGGTCCGCGAGCCCGAGTGTGATACATCAATCAGCGCGCGGCTCCGGTAACACGAAAGGGTCGTCTTTCATTATTATTATACTGTTTCGTGATTTTTTACGAGTTTACGGCTAGTTTATTAGTAAAAAGTTCTTATGTCGTGACTTTGAGGGATAACGAAATAACTGACCTTTCTTATCCTGGCATACAACTTTTTCTCAAAGACTTTCAAACATCTTCTTATGCACGCTCTAGTATTGTTGAAGCTTTTAAGGGACATCCATCAACATTTGGTTTATCTGGCTACGCCAGGTCTTTTGCGGATGCCCTTTATTCCTGATGCCTCCGAAGGCCTCGTGTATTTTATTCACCATCCTTTCTTTGCTCATATGTTCCACATGACTAAACTGAACGAATCTTTCTTTATTATATCTACTGCGCTACATTCAGCATAAATGTTCTCTTCTGTGACCTTCTCTTTCTTTAACTTAGAAAAAGAACCGTACAAAAAATCTTGGATTCAGATAAACTCGATTATAGATAAATTTCACGTCACGATGGATCGAGAATACACGAGAATAGCCCAGTCATTTTGAGAGATTTTGATTTTATTTTATTTTTTTATTTATCTTCATCTTGTTACATTACATAGGAGATAGAGCCGCTCATCTCACTAGGAAGAACCTGTGCCAAGATGAGCAGCTGAACAATATAGTGAGAACAAAAAATAATAAAGATATACAACAAAATACTATATAACTATAAGATTAATTAATTGATTATTTGAGTATATAAATATAAAATGTGGATAATAAGTATATATTGTATAATACAAAAGCAATAGTGAAAGTAAAGTAATATGTATAAAAAATCATATGCATGGATAGTAACAAAATGTATATATAATAGCACAGTTAAAAAATATATTTAGGTATACACCTATATAAGAAAATTAAATGAATGATTGTGTATATTAAATAGTGATAAGAAATGAAGTTTAATGAGCAATAAATTATGATCTGTTTTCGGCAGTTGGGTATTTGTGCGTAATTCTTTCTAATTCTCCCATCTCGTAATTAATACAATTATATATACATGTATACAATTTGAAAAGCTATGGTGAGGGAGAATAAGATGAATATATAGAAATATACCACACGTATTCACACGTGACAATGTCACAGGAATGCGAATAATAGAAGTACTATCTGGGCTATGTATCACTGTCTTCTGATCCCATGTACCTAAAACCGGAAGGAAATCTCAAGATGAACTGTCTTTTGCAATTACGCTTACTGCATAACCCGGTGTAGGGAATGACGGATGGTGACAGCCAATTTGCGCGAATCCGTCAGCTGTTCCGTCGTCTAGGGGAGGGGGGTTTGCGAAATATCGCTAAATTATTTTGAAAACAGTGACGTCTTCAAACAAAAATGTGAAAGGAAGTGATTGGGCAAATTTTGATATCATTATCTGAGACATTTGATATTTTGCACATTAATATTATGGCGTTTTAGTATCCCTTAGATGATCTAAGGTAACTTAAAACCTCCGAGATAATAACGTCTGGTGGTCCGTAATGGTGTTTTAAAAGGGATATTGGAGTATTATAGCGATAATTGAAAGCGACGCCGATGAAGGGAAGTGGAGTGAATACTAAAAATGCACTTCTGTGAGAATATTATGAATCAATGTTTATTTATCTATTGTAATGCTATACTATTTACATTTATTTAAATTTGTTTTTTACTGTGTTGGCTGAGAGAGGCAAACTTTACATTAAGTAGTTATATTATTGATGGATTTTGGTGTTTAAATTGTACAAATTATTCATGACGAGCATTATAAATAATATTAACCTTGTTACCTCTACACGGGTTCAATATTTTATATTGTAACGAAATGCTAAAAAGAATTTACGTTATGTCAGAACTCCTGGTAATATGTTACTTGAAACAAGACTATAGTAGGATCTAGAACGGTATACAGTTATCTACAGTGTTTGAGAAACGTCTAGAAATGACTGAAGTAACCGAGAAACGACGAAGATCTTCTCTTAAACACTAAAATAATCTAAGACGAACGAAAATATCAGCATTTAGAAATGAATACGGAACTACGCCGCGGTACGAGTTCAGTTGTCATGTTTGACAGTTCATTCCGCGCGAAGTACGTGTGAGGCCAGTGCCCATTCATGAGATTGTGAAACGATATGGATAGATATCGAGCGAAGTACCTAATTGGCTAATTAAATAAATGCGATAAACACTCCGTGCGAGAATTGGATGGAAATTCTAGTGAATGTTACATACGTGTTACCCAGTGACAATAAAGTGTTCATTTATGAGTGAAATATTACAAAATAGTGTAAATTATAGGATAGCGTTAAGTTTAATTCGTTTTAAGTGTCTTTGTAACTTGAATAGTTAATTAATCGCTAATTAATTCTCAGTGTTTTCATTAATTCCATACTAGCCACGATACGTGACAATATTGACATTGATCATTTTTAATTTTACTGAAAAAACGTATATTTAATACATAGCGCATGGATGTGTTGAGATTCGATTCTCGAGGTTTAGCTGGAGTCGTATCGTAGCGTCATCGGAAGAGTGCCCTATCGCTGCGGGATTCAAGGACATACTGATTATTTCTTGCGCAATCGCAGGTTGTATGCACTGCATTGAGGTATGTTGCTTGCTTCTACGCTAGGGGTCAGTGTATGCAATATGAATTGGCGATATCTTCGGGCTTTCATTTTGTATCAGTAGCACCCTAACGACCCTTAATGTAGAAGTAGAGCCTCCAATCCGAATATTCGAATCTCGAATATATTGGCCTGTTTTTAAGTTTACAAATTTTAAAAAGTATTCGTATTTTTTATTATATATTAATATAAGTGTTATGTATTATTATATATTAATATTTACATTATAAGATTTTTAATATTTTTCTAAACGAAACAAATATTTACGGACCCTGGAAGTCAGTATGCAAGCATTAATTCATTCACTCAGGTATACGAATTTGGACATCAAAGATGTAAACGCCTTTGTCGGACATCTTTTGCTTATCTTTATGGCTTTATGATAACAAGTTTTATTACATTGTTTTGTCAACTTGTATTTAGTTTTCATAAATACTTAAGCCGACAAACAAGAATTTATATACAAAATAATGAAAAAAAACTTGCACGTGGGGAGTGAGATAAACGTATCAATTCAACATTATTTTTCAATATATTTTTTGTTGTTTTTTATAACAAATATTTAAAAAATTAAAATAATTTAATTCTCTACAATTATTGTGTTTTTATTTTACATATATAGAATGTATTTATTTATCTGTATCATTCAAAGTAAATTATTCCTTTCTTAAAAATATTACGAATATATTCGAACATTCGAATTTATTATCATTAATTATTCGATATTCGAATAGCTGGATTCACGAATATTTGGAGGCTCTACGTGGAAGCGAGCAATACACCTACACATGTTCTTCCATTCTTCCTAGATTATTCTAATTTATATGAGAAGGTTCTCGTTGCTTCTCGGTTGCATAAGATATTTTCAGACGCTTGTAGATATTCTCCGAAGTTTGTAGATCCTTCCATAGTGTAGTTCCAAGTGACCAGCGGTTCGAACAGTGCGTAAATTCTTTCTTGCATCTAATTACAATATTGCAATACTGCGGGTCTTTACGGAAATATTACAGGTCTATTTGTCTCGGTAGACCTACGTTCCTGCTTAGCAAAGGAAGGGTTAAGGCACGAAATTTACGTTAGAGAGAATTTTATACACAAAATGTTCAAGGATAAATATATAAGCTAGATTAAATTGTCTACGTAGAAATGTTGACATCCAACGCCCGGGTACTTCAGACCCGGGCAGACCGGTCAGGGGTTAATGGCGTCTTGCGGGGTATCTGGACCAATTTTGCGGCTTACACGATGTATCGGGCGATCAATCTCTCTCCGTCTGCTATGACAGGATATCAGATTGTCTGGGCTGGAAAGGTGGTACACTTTGATGAAGTGGTCCGATAGGTGCTACGGAGACGGGAGGGCTTCGAGAGATGTTCATCATTTTGTGTTAGATGGTTAATTGATTGGGGTAGTCATTTACCTGTAAATTAATTTGTAAGCCGTAATACATTTTGAAGGTGATATTGTACATTCGTCATCGTCATTTTCGTCCCTTGAGGGATATAAAAGCGAAAGCAGCAAATTACGAAAAATCAAAAAAATATATTTTGAACGCAGTCCCTTTCCAAAATAATGTTTCTAAACCACTATTATAAGCAAAGGCAGCAGTCAACCAATTATCTTAAGCCAATCAAATTAAAGTTGATGTTCATTTAAGACTGAGATATCATAGAAAATACAGCAATATTCAGTTTCGTAAATGTTCTCTATGTGTAAAACCTTTTCCCATTTAAGAAAAACAATCGAATTAGTATGTGTAAACCATGCGTAGGACTCACATTTTGTTGATGTTTACGGGTATAAACACCAACACAACGAAACAATGTGCCTCGTACGGACGGCTTACATGTACTAATTTAATTGTCTTTCTTAAATAGAAAGAGATCTAGTAAACACAGCAATATTAATATTTAAAAATTAAATATTTATGTATTTATACACGTGTAAAAAAAGAAAACTGAGATGGGATTAGTTTTAAAATATTTATTTTCAATAAGATGTGGGTTTGATAGATTCCAGAGAAATTTACTTGAGTATTGACAGGCTCAGAAACACTTCAGTGCGATATTACTGCCTTTGATTTTATCTTTATTCCTTTATAATATTACTTAAGCGGATCTCTTAGCTCCAAAATTATCATTTATAAAACTATTCCCAAACAAAAAAAAATATTGTATTAAATGGCAGTGAAACTTAAGACCTTAACCCTAGCATTATCTATATCAATTAACAATATGTCATCATAAACTTTTTATAGAACTTTTTGAGTTCTACAACGTCTCCATAGAAAGTATTTAAATATCTCCTACTGTTAAGGCAGCGTTCGTAAAAAATTCGTCGCTCGACGATTTTTTCGTGGACTATAGTTGTAAAATAGGTCACAACGAAAACCCCTTTTATTGTAATGGGATAATATCGTTCCTATAGAGGCAAAACTCAGTAACCGCAATATTAGCCAAAATGAGTTATGAATACTAACAGTAATATTTTTCCTATCTCCATTCCAGGTAAAAATTAGTTAGTGAATATTCCGTGTCTATATATAGTTATTTAGTGGTAAAACTGTTAATTTGAACTTTTTCAATCATTTTAATATCACATTTTGAATGTTTAAACCTCACTATCTCAAAACTACTCCAATGTCACTCAGTGAGTTTTACCTCCAAAGGGACGATAGCCTATGTCCACTCTGAATGTATAGTCTAAATATTGGTGAAAGAATTTTTGAGATCGGTGAGTAGTTTGGAGATTACTTCCTACATCCAAACTTACAAACTTTCCCTCTTTATATATAAGTATAGATATAGGTACTAGTAGATAAAGTTGACGGTAAATCAGTAAACGTTCACTTTCACTTATTTTTTAATATAGGTATCATCATTATATCGTCGCGTTAGAATGAAACGTTTCCGTTTAAAATAATAAATATTATAATAGTTTACAGTTGCAATGATATATTTATGGAAATGAATGCAGCATATTTTGTACTGAATTAATTTAGCCGTTAAATAACTGCACATGTGCATCTATTACTGCTGCAGTTATAAACTCCAACTGGGTGTTCATAGTTCTGCAATCACTTTTAATAAATTTTAAAAACAACGAAATTGTGAAATGAAATTCAACTGAATTAATAAAATTCATGGTAATCATTGCAATATTATTAATATATTTTCTGTGTTTGAAGAAGAAGCAATATTATTAATATATTTTCTGTGTTTGAAGAAGAAGCAATATTATTAATTTACATGGCAAATATGAAATAACCGAATAAGCCTAAGCTACACTCTTCTGCATATATAAAATATTGTGCGGCCATGATATGAATTCAAATTTGCAAATGAGAAAGATACAGTAGGTACTACGTGTTCCCTGAACATTTTTATGGAATGGAATCACGGATAAATAATCATAATAAAAAAGGATAATTTATATAGCCCCATTTTCTTAAAAATTTCACCTCAAAGGCGCTTTACACAAACAATTTTTGGTCCTAGACTGGTATTTAAAATTAAACATTGCGAATTTACGGATCATTTAAGCCAGATCACTCATAGTCCCATTCTCAGAATGCAATTAATGGATTTGTGGCGGCTGGATGCAAAACCGCCACGTTGCATGTATATGAATTGTTCAGTAATCAAACAAATCGTTTTAAATATTTCCCTTAAACATTTTCCTGTTTTTTATTATCTTACTTGATACATATTAAGGATGTGTTAAAATCTGCACACGAATTTTAAAGATTTTAAATTTAAAAATTATTTATATTTATTCACTTCAATATAAATCAAATAAAATGATGAAATATTTACAGAAACTGAAACTGAAGGCGATGATGATGATGATGATGAAGATATTATGTTGATAGTATATTTTATGTTAGGTACAATAACTACTTATTTTTTGTAAGGTAATTTAATTTTACCTATAACAAAATAAATCCAGTCACACGGTCTTTAAAGTGTCAATAAAATATACAAAATGGGGACGAGGCGGACTTTTTAATGCGATTATTCTCTCCTATTTCGCTTTTGAAAGTTACATTCACATCGATCCTTGTTTACTTCATGCTTTCGTACACTATCCTTTGGTAATGAGGGATGTCCACTTTTAGTTTTCATGTAAATATTTGAGGTAATCACAACATACGTTATCTGCAACGGATGACGTTTCTCCATACTAAATCTCGTAGCGGTGCTGGCTTCTGATTGGTCCGAATGAATAGTGTCGGTTCTGCATCCCACTTTGCGGTAACGTGGCGGTTTTGCGACGTTACACACCATTATATTTAAGGACGACTTTGAAGGGCATGGAAGCAATTTTTATTATGTTGGCAACTTGTAGAATGTGAAGAATAAGATATAGATCATTAATCAATCCAAACATGAAAAATGGTCCAGTATGGTTGTGGTGGTTTTGCATCTAGACGCCACATTTGTTAAATATTTTTAAAATGACAAATCTTTAAAATGTATATTTTATATGTTTTTATAAGTAATTGATGATTATATATGTTAATGTTTATAATATATAAATATGTAAATGTAAATAGAGAAAATACGGATTCTATAAATAAATAAATATTAATTATAAGAAGCATAATTTGATAGCAGTGTTGGCATGTTTGGGCAGCCGGTACGAATGGCATTACACATATCCCGGCATTATGCTGGAATTGTATTTGGTTAAATCATGGAGTGAGTGAATTAATTAACCGACGGCCCGCGCGGCGCCCGGCCTGATGAATGGCCGCGCAAATCGCGAGCGGTGTTGCCAAAATAAATGATTTAGCCGGGTACTTAATTTCCTCCGTTTTGTTAATCTGTTTCCGAATAAATAAATCGCGTTTCGAACATTATTGACTACACAGTTCCGATTGGTCCTTTTGAGTGCATTAAAAGAGGTGGAATCCGTCAATTTGTGACAACATCGCATTCATTATTTAAAAAAATACTAGCAGGAAAGCAATCGGCTTCGCCGATTGCTTACTGCTAGGCCCTGCGGGCGGCTATTGTGGCCGCTTCGCGGCCAATGACGGCCGCTCCGCGGCCAATTGTGTTTGCTGTGCAGCAAACACAATTGTTTACCTATGCCTACGTCAGCCGCTTCGCGGCCAATTGTATCTGGAAAATTTCCATTTTTGCTATTGTGGCCGCTTCGCGGCCAATGACGGTCGTCCCGCGGCCAATTGTGTTTGCTCTGCAACAAACACAATTGATTTCCTTACTGTTACAAAGTTAATACAATTTGATAATTGGCCGTATTTTGAAGTAAGCAATATTTCTTTTTTTGTTTCTTGACAGTTACTGTATAATATTGTGATGCTGTCAACTCTGAGTTTTTAAGTTTGGCTGGTTTAAAAATAATGAATTCATCAACATTGAGGAGAAAAAAATCAGGTTTTAGTGTCTATGGTAGCTGTCAGTGACAGACAAAATTTCAGTGGAAAAATCAGGTTTTACTGTCTATGGTAGCTGTCAGTGACATACAAAAAATGAAACAGCTGTCAAATTCTTCTTTGTATTTATTTTTATCGATAAAATTACAGCGTCTTATTTATTAATAAATTACATAGCATTTTAGTTTAATGATTATTGATAAATGAATGTATTTTAAAAATATATCATTTTGTAGTCCATTTCACGACCATCATCTTTAATACTATCCACATAATAAAATGTAAAGATTGGACCTTCTAAACGCCCGAGTACATCTTCGTTAACCAATCGAGCATGTTCATTCTTTGGACACAGTATCGCTCGTTTACTCATTAGGGGAACATCCGCTATAGAATGTACTTCATTATATATGCTTTGAACAACATTTTGACTTACACTTTCATTTGGAATAAGCACTGATGACGCATACTTTCCTTCCACAGGAGGCAGCTTTCCATCGCCTAAATCTAAAAGCCACTGTGTAAATGAATTTTCACCTTCTAAAGCGGGGACATTAGTTTTCAAATTGAAAATAGTAAAATTTTTCCAATGTTGGCTGTTTTTAATAGATGTCGCTACTAACTGACCGCGAGAAGCCCTTCGAGAAACTGGTAGAATTTGTCTAGTCGCCGCCCAAAATGATTACTTTATTGCCAAAAATATCATTATTACCCATTATATCGCGCAGAGTACGTTCAATTATATCTAAAGCTATAACTGGCGCCATCGGCGCTTCATCCCAGATGATACATCAGCTGCACTTATAATTGCACGGTTCTTGGATGTCACTCTGCATGTTGTGTTATTCTATAAATCAAGAAGTAAATTAAAAGCCATGTGACATGTACGTCCACCTGGTAATAAAATTGCTGATATTCCTGTCCAAGCAACAGATAAAACTTTCTTAGATCTTCCTCTTCAAGTATGTATAAAAGTCTTATAAAGGAACGTTTTACCTGTGCCACCAGGACCGTCAATAAAGAAACATTTTTTTGTTTCAGATACATCTGAAATTTTTTACTTAATATACTGTCGAAAGCACAATGTTCTCGATTGAGTTTTCCAGCCATCTCTGACCCTAAAGAACTTTCTAATGCTAAATTAATATCAACCACTTCATTATAAGTATTGCTGTAATCTGGTTCCGGCAAACCCTGTGATGTGCATGAAGAATTTTCATTTATTAATGCCTTTTGAATATACAAAAGGGAACAATTTTGTGCAATTTCTGCAGTAGCACTTTGACGACTAAAGTCTTCTGACATCAAATCTTTGAAATCGTTCCACAGCTGCAACGGATCTGGTGGGAGGCAATGAATCATTAATAAGACAAATAGGTCACGAAGAGCTTTGAGCATCATATACGTTGAAGCTTCAGCCATGCAACACTGCCATTCTCCAATATCATCGATGAGTCCTAATTCTCGTACTGCATCACGAAATGTAGGAAGTAAGACAACCATTAATAGTCCGCAAAGATTCAAAGGACGTAGCCCCAGTCACTTGTAAAAGAATAAGTCTTAAATGGTATAATTCTATATTTCTAGGAGAAACGGGGGACATGTGACCAATAATCTTGTCCCCGCCACATTGCCTCTTCTACCACTGCTTATTGCTAGAAAAAACATAGAAATTAGTTAAATCCTGATACTTAATATTACATGCCTCATTATCTTGTTGGTTAAGTTTAAACCATGCAGTTAATGTTGTATTATTTAAGGCTGTAGAGTCCAACCAAATTCACCTGATGGAAAAACCATCGGATCTAAATGTTTTGATAACATATTAATACGCTGGAGACCTCCTACATTCTTAGGGTGAACAGCAAAATCTACGTTTGGCGGTAACCTACCTTCGTAATCTGCTACATACACAATGGCGACTTCATTATTATTAGATGGAGCATTATACCTTCTTTGGTCATCTAACGAAGAACGCGTAAAGAGTAGTTGAATATTCCGCATCTGGCCCCCGTGCTCTGCAACTATAGATTCTTCTTCCCCAACCGCTTCTTTCAACCTTTTGTATTGGAGAGCATATGGACTTACACGACGGATGACATTATCAATAGTTTCCATTATATTTTGTTGACATCTAAGGTTAGACGGATGGCTCATACGTACCCTGACTGCTTCATCCGCATCGTAAACATATAGTTGCGCATATGCCGGCACCTCTCCATCACTCTGCAAACTTCTAGACGTTCTATGATATACTTCACCTGAAATTTTTAAACAATACGAGCCTACACCTGGTATGTCACTTATTTGCACTCCGAAAGATGCAAATGCATTAGCACAGTTGTACTGCACATTTAAAATAAGATTTCGCATTTCTTCCTTCAGCATACACTCTTTGCCTAGCATTTTTACGGTCCCGCTGGTCAGCATTCCTTCTTTCACATTCCTCTTCTGTTATGTTTGACAGTCTACGTCTGGCATTTCTTCTTTCATATTGTGAACTCGAATCGCATTATCAAATTGCCGCTTTGTGATGTTGAGTCTTCCATCGGAATTCTGAAAAATAATAATATTTATGTATAAATACGGAGAAAATGACACGTAAAATGACATTCGCGCCACGCGCTGTGAGTCTTTTGAGGTTATATGAGAGACGTTATGACGTTAATCTAAGGTTAAGTTCACTTTGCAGTTTAAATAAAATATAAAGCGTAATAAATGTTTAATAAATAAATGTTTTGAACGTTTATTGAAGCAAGATTAATGCAAAAACAATAAAAAGAAAAGCGTAAACGTATACTTACTGTCAATGTCATAAAGCGTCATTCTGTGGTATGACCAGCACAAAAATTCGTTGACTGCAATTACGTTGGCTGTTTTGAATACACGGATTCCACGAAAATATTTAAAAAAATCTATAAATTCCGATATTTTAATTTTCGATAATTTGGATTTGGATGTTTTTTGATATCAGTTTGTTCGTATTCCTATATTTTTTAATCTTTTTAATGTACTCTAAAATGTTTTTTTTTAAACTGGCAACAGAAATTATCCAAATGCAGAAACGACATTGGTTGGAGTAATTAATATATAGATAGATGAAGAGAAAGCGGCAAAAAAGTGTGCGTTAAAATGTGCAATAAACGTGTCAGTAAAAATGTAAAATGTCCCCGCAATTGTAAAATAATTTAACGTGACAATGATAATAAAAACGAACCCCGGAGAGCGGCCGGCCATGTGTGCGGGTGCAAACTTGTCTCGACATGTACCTACCCACCGACACGTGCGGACTTCCGGGCGATCCGCGACCCGCGACCCGCGACCGGGTGACCGCTAATTAGGTATGCATAATTAATTAATAATATTTATCATTATTATCGATCGATTATTTATTTGTTTGTTCGCGTTCGTATTCGCCGCGCCGGGTAGGGTGAAGAGCGTCGAGCGGTGAGTTTGATTTTAGAATGTATAATAATAATATTAATACTATAATACTTTTACTTACTATTTCATATTTAGTTTGACTTAAATGAAGTTACGAATATAAAAATCTCCATAACTATTGATATTAGGTCATGGTTGCTTGAACATTTTAGACTCATAACATAGTCAGGAATCTACCTGCCAAGTTTTTGCTGCTAGCTTTGGTACAGCCTGTACATATATCGTAAAACTACTATCTACAATTTGTAAAAAAATATGTTTGCTGTTGTATTATTAAGTTTTCATTTAGTTTTTAGTATAATTATGTTCGTTTTTTGTTGATTATTTGAGTTATTATGTACTTTTACTCACTATTTCATATTTGGTTTGACATAAAAGAAATTACGAAAATAAAAAATAATATTATAAATATATACGTTTTTTATTTTTTCGATCCATTTATCTGGTAGAGTAGCAAGTTTATGTACACGCTCATAGCATCAAACGATGGTAGACTAGACAAGGTATGAGAAAAAAAAGGTTTCAAAACGGGGTTAGTCACCACTTAGCAGAAATTTAATTTTATTTGATCCGCTCCATACAAAAAATACAAAACTTTTTTGCTCAAACTATAAAGTTTAGGAAAAAGTTTCATAGGACAACTATTGATAAGGTTAATGAGCTCTATCCATCGGCATAAAGAAAAAAGTAAAAAAAGAAAGTTGGTCCCTAAGTCCCTCAAATTACGGTTTCGACCCACTGTGCTTCGGTTCGGGCGGCGGCCGCGCGTTCAAACCATTCGACCGATTTACATGATCTTGACGCTGACTATCCGTTCGCTAGGCCGGTGCCGCCCCCCAAATACGAGCGCCCTAGACTATCGCCTAGTTTGCCTATTTGAACGGGCCGGCCCTGTGTACGGGCGACCTCTAGAGACGTACCGCAGCGTGTGTGGTGTTCGCGGGTGGAGGTTTCCAGACCTGTACGAGTGACCGCAGAAGAATTGAAATTCGATTCTTTTTGTCTCTGCGACCGCGACCGACAAAAGGTAGGGATGGGTAAATGAAAGAAAATTTCGATATATATATATTTCGTTTCCGTTTCCCAAATATTTTAGTTTTTTTTAAAAATAAAAGCTTTTTTGCGTTGCTCTGAAAAGAGTATATATTTTATTAGCAAAAGAACATAATATTTCATATTAAAATTTAAAAATAATAAAAGTACACACCTGAAAAGAGAAACAACATTTAAAGCTATTATTTTATATTATTTTATCGATTAACCGAGAAAAATATCGATGTGCAAAAAAAAGGTAACCAAAAAAAGGTCGCCAAAAAAATATATCGAAGAAAATATATCGATATATCGGGAAAAATATATCGATATATTGGGAAAAAACTATCGATATATTGGGAAAAAACTATCGATATATTGGGAAAAAACTATCGATATATAGAAAAAAATATATCGATGACCAAAAAAAAGGGTCATCAAGAAAAAATATCGATTCGCGAAAAAATATATTGACTATATATTATATTGAATATATATATATATATTGAACAACGTTCCCTCTAATTTTTCTATTGTGTGTGCGGATCTTCGACGCATCTGTGCAGTGGCGGTGCGATAAATTTTCACCCCCCCCCCCATAGGGTATTTATTAATTACTGTGATTTTATATAATTTCCCTAGCTTTGTCCGGTAAGAAGAAAGCGGAGGAAAATTGCCTGGCAAGCCCGTATTACAAGCCTCAATATGATATTCCAAATAAATACGAATAAATAAATTTTTTAGTTTAAAAAATGTTACTTACTAGAAAAACTTCGCATTTCTATTGTACCTACTTTTCATATTTGCTTCGGAACATATATGATGCATTTGACACGATCATATGTCTTCGAATAAACAAATATTTCACCTATTGTTACTTTTTGTAAATGCATTGAAGATGGCATTTTTCTTTCGACGATTTCAGAGAGCCATTCCAGTTTAAATTTATCGCAGGATTTCTTCTTAACGGTCGCCACATCCACTCCTTTTCGACATTTTAAGGGGATGAATTTTATATAATTAATAGGTAAAATTGTATTATTCGACTCATTTCTCCGAAAGCGTGCGAAAGAATTGTGCATGTATTGTTTCATGCATTCGAGCAAAACTAAAATCTGGCAAAGGAAACTTTATTTTATAATATTGACTGTGCGGAGTGTAAAACATGTGTGTGGAGACATTTTGCTAGGTGAACGCGCGCACACGCGCACACCTTACAGGGAACGTTGATTTTGAATATCAATATATCGATATTTTTCAAACAATATCGATATATTGATATTTTTTACCCATCCCTAGTTTAGTTTCAAGCTATGTATTCACTATGGAACAAATTGCCCCTCAACCTCACGCGTGGCATAGAGTCTACGTGACGTTGCAACGTCGCGCACTGTTCCGCGACGTCGCGCACAACATAGCGGAGCATTTCTACGTGTCGCGGCAACGTTGCTATGCGCACGGTACCCGAGCGAGCTTAGGGCGACATCATGCTTTGCGTCAGTACCACGTGGTAAGTGAGTGAAAAATAAAATGATGTGAGGGCCAACAGCGTTCCTTAATATTGTCTTGCTTGGCTATGGAAGGCCCGATTATTTGTAATAAACTTTCAAAATCAGTTGTTGTCATTGAAGTGAAATTGACAAAAGATCCATCAGACATTCGAAGATCGCATAGAAAATCCATCCTTCTTTCTCTTTGCAGTAAATAATTTCACACCCACCACCCTTTTCTCCTCTTACGTTTCGATAACTCGTTAAAATAAATAGATAGAATAGATCAGGCGACATTTCCGTGACAAGTGATATGTGAATCCCGGTGTGTACACGTCAAATGACCGCGTCATTGTCCTCGAAACATGAGCGTAGATGTTGATGCGACATGCCGCTCGGAATGTTTCGCGTGTTGTCCCCTAGTGAATACATGGCTTCAGTTTGTTTCCGGCCGTTCCGGCGTCAGGCCGCGAGTGCTGGGTGCGACACCGCAACAGATGACAGCTGACAGATGTGACATGCGAACACAATTGAATGCCGTCTGCCATTTTGAATAAAATATTTGACATATTATGTAATGTCATGCAAAAACCGTAGTTGAAAAAGCTGATCCTTCTAAAGTATAATTTTATAACGTGTATATGAATATATACATATAATATATTTATATAAAATCTTTAACGCGTGCAATATCATATAAAACATTGCTTAAGCAGGAAATAAAAATAAACGCACAAAAGAGCTTTAAAAAATAGTATCCTATAACCGTATAAAAATATGCTTTTCAAACATGCGAATAGTACACTAGCGAAGGGAAAAACTACATTTCAAAATGAAGACTACAACACACACACGTTCACCAGTTTGAAGACTACAAAGTGTACACTACAATTGTAGTAAAAAATACTTGAAGTGAAGTAATTGTAGTACTACGAAATGAAGTGAAGTAATGAAGTAATTGTAGAAGTGAAGTAATGAAGTAATTGTAGTATTAATGAAGTGAAGTAACGAAATGAAGTAATTGTAGTATTAATGAAGTAAAGTAATGTAATGAAGTAATTGTAGTATTAATGAAGTGAAGTAATGAAATGAAGTAATTGTAGTATTAATGAAGTGAAGTATAATGAAATGAAGTAATGTAGTACTAGTGAGTTAATATTTTTTTCCCAAATAAAAATTTGGCGAGCTAAAAAAAAAAAAATGTCAACGAGAAAAATATTTAAGATAAATTGACGATATTTTCTCCACAGTAACATTTGGCGACCTAACAAAAAAAAGAAAAGGTCGCTAGCCAGATTTCTTCATTTGATTCCAAAAAATTTTCAAACCATGGGGGGGGGGGGGTTGTTACAGTTTCCAGAGATTTCTTCATATATCTACATCAACTTTCCAAAAATTTCACGTAAAAAATGCACTATTTAAAGTATGTTTCTTATACTTTCGATAACTTTGAAGTGTATGTACTTTGTAGTGTTCGCTTTGAAATGAAGAGTACTATTTGAAGTTTATACTTTCAATAACTTTGGTGTTTGTAGTTTGTAGTGTGCACTACACTTCAAAATGTGCGAAGTGTGCACTTCAATGTAGTACTACATTGTAGTAGTGAGTACAGAGCGGACCCATTACTATAGTACACTCGAAAATCGTAGTATAGTCCGTCTAACTTATCTGAAGAATGGCCAAATTTGGAACTAACGACGCCATATTGGATTATCTACAGCTGACAGACCTTTGACGGACTTTGTTTACAGAGGGGTTCATGACTGTTTCGATAGTTTTTTAAGAAAATTTTAGACTGTCACCATGCCAAAAACCATTAAAAGCGGTGTTCGGGAAATAATCTTGAAAATGCACACGTTTTTTGTAGAAGAACAACGTCTAAAAGCCCCAATTATACCGTTTGATTTTGTTCATAGATGTATTGCCGCCAATTGCCGCCGCTTCAGGTTAGTGCTGCCATGCAGTTATAATGATTTTCCCATACTTAGTTTTTTATTTTACTATTATACAATTTCTTCAGGTATTCCTGAATCGGCAATTTACAAAATAGTTAAAGAAGGTAAAGCGGCCGTGGAAATGGGCATTAAAATATCTACACCCGGAAAAAAAAGAAAAAGGATAAGTGGAAAAATTGATATTGATGACTTTGATTTGGGAGTCATCAGGCGAAAGGTACATGATTTTTATACTTTTTAAGAAAGAGTTACTTACATTAAGTAAACTGCAAAAGGTATTGAAAGAAAACATAAATTTTCAAGGATATCGTGAGATATAACGTAAATTACTGCATAAGCTAGGTTTTTGTTTTCGGAAGACTAAAAGTAACCGTAAGGTGCTTATAGAACGCAATGATATAATTAATATGTTTCATGAGAGCAAAATTCTTGTATGAATTAAGGAAGAATGAAACTTCTTTGAATCGGCGGCCAGTCATACATCTAGATGAAACATATATACATACCTCACAAACAGCAGACAAATGTTGGCAAAGTGAAGATGTCGAAGGTGTATTCAAACCCGTATCTAAAGGTCAGTGCTTCATAATTGTCAATGCAGGAGGGGAAACTAACGTGTTCATTAGTATAAACATATTTTTTTCAAAAATAAACTTTTTTATTTATACACATTAAAGACTGGTTTAATCAACTTACTTTATAGCAATAGTTCATTTAAAGCATAGATTTTTACGAAAGCGAGTTGTTTGATCGGTGGAAAACGCAAAATATCTATGCTTTGAACGAAAGATGACTATAAACCAAGTTGATACAACGGCCCTAAACCGATTGATATCCTTAGGTGTTACTGAGTTAAACATGGAGGTCAGATCATTACGTATGAGACACCGAATAAAACCGGCGCCACTCTGCGCGGATCTTCCGCCGCGTCTCTTCTGTCGCGGAACATCGCTACATTTCTTTCCATACAATATGCGCTTATTAAACACACTACGCGGATGATCGGTCGATCTATTTGCTTTGCCGATTTGGCGCAACGGAAAAGACGATAATAAAAGACAAAAAGCGGAATATCTGCGTAATGTGGCGCCGGCCTAAAAGAATAATTGTTTGTTTTTTTTTTGACAATTGTATTTTTCTTTGATTTTGAAAAAACGCAATTTGGTGACGTGTATTTTGCGAATGTATATTTTGATAAATTTATTTGTACATTACTTTACATTTTTTGATTTTTTATCGTGTCGTATACTGCTTAATAAATTGTTTAAGAAAAAATGAATTTGCAAAAAATTCCCTAAAAATGAGATAATTTTTAGACTATGGGCAGCACCACAACGATTGGGACGCCCTCCTTTATTCTCCAGATAAGTTGGACGGACTATAAGACTCATGCGGTGTACCGCAACGTGTATGAGATCTACGGGTAAGCCCATACACGTTGCGGTACGGACCGATCTGCGATATGCGGTGTACCTCTACGGTGCACCGGAGTGTCTATGGCCGCCTTTATGCCTCATTATTATATTATACAACTCATTTGAGCCGTCTGGTAGTGTGACAGACATTGTAACGTAGAGAATTATACTTTTCTGTACATCATTTTATACAACTCATCATTAGTTGTGTCATCTGGTAGCGTTAGTGACGGACATTGTTACATAGAGAATTATACAGGGAGTCTCATAGCTAGTAGCAAAAACTTTACAAGTGGATTCCTGCTCTAATAATGAGACTAGGCCATGGACCTAGGACTGGTCTGGACCATGGACCATCGGCCAGAGCATGTCCGGCCTTTGAGATGTAGTGCTACAGGCGCATGGCGAGGATCCATTGGGCAGAACATATCCGAAATGACGAGGAGTTGAGCAGGGTGGGCGAAAAGAGGCGGCTCCTGAACAGAACCGCCCAGCAACGAGCAATTTGGATAGGCCGTAAGATAAGGCATCCGGGCCTGCTTTTTACCACCGTCGAGGGAAATGTTGAAGGCAACAATCGTAGAGGCCGGCCGAGATCAAGCTACGTAGACCAGATTATCTGAGATGTGCGCTGTAGCACCTACCAAGAAATAAAGAGGCTGGCAGGTGACAGAGAGGAGTGGAGAGGGCGAGTGCTTGTTGCAGACCAATCCTAGGATTGCGACCCAAAAAAAAAATCAGTCTAAAATGTTCAAGCAACCATCACCACTTATGGAGATATGCTATATCTCAATACCTATAAAAAATAATAATTTGTGTTAAAAAATGTGTTAATTTTTTTTTTAATATTTCAAAATTTTTCGACAAAATAATAACTGAAGGAATCGTCATTTTTTTTTTTTATGAATGAATTTTTTTTATTGAATCAAGAATAATGTTCAAGGAGCAGGTATTTTTTTTTTATTTTTTTTTTTTTTTTATTTTTTTTTCTTCATCTTGTTACATGACATAGGAGATGGAGCCGCTCATCTCACTAGGAAGAACCTGTGCCGAGATGAGCAGCTGAACAATATAGTGAGAACAAAAAATAATAAAGATATACAACAAAATACTATATAACTATAAGATTTATTAATTATTAATTGAGTATATAAATATAAAATGTGGATAATAAGAACAGTATATATAGTATAATACAAAAGCAATAAAGAAAGTAAAGTAAAGTAATATATATAAAAAATCATATGCATGGATAGTAACAAAATATATATAATAGCACAGTTAAAAAGTATATTTAGGTATACTATATAAGAAAATTAAATGAATGTTTGTGTATATTAAATAGTGATAAACATTTAAGGCATAAAGGCGAACGTATTTTTATATGGGAGAGTATGTATGAAAGTCTTTTTTTAAATGTTTATAGAGCTTACGGTCTGTCATTGGCTGGCTTGTGTGATCATTTTACACGATGTAGCGTTAAATGTGATCACTTCAGCTGGCCAACGGCTATGCGAATTATGCGAAATTTATTTTTATTTTGCCCTTTTTATACACCGAGATGTCTAATCGCGGCATCCCGTTTGGTTGTATATTTTAGCACTCGAACAAAAGCGTATTATTTGATTAACATCTGGCAAGTCAGCATTGAAATAATTATTCAACAAAGATAGTTTAAAAAAAAAACACAAATGTTGCCTCATTTCGCGTCGGTGCGAAGTACGCGGTACCGGTTATGAAAATGAAAACATTGCGTTACGTGTTATGGTGATTTCTCCAGATTATTCGCCCGGGAACAGTAACGAACGCGCAAGTTTTTTTATTTATGAATTCTGGAAAATTAAATCCAAAACTATTTTCTGCCGTCATAAAAGTGATGCGCGCAATGACAGAAGATCCCCGACTTGAGTAAAGAATGAAGATATTAGGAATGAATGTAAAGCTGATCGCAGCATAATACATAGAATAAAAATAGGGTCGCTCAGGTGGTTTGGGCATGTTGAGCGAATGAATGAGGAAAGAATGGTAAGAAAGATATATGATGCAAGTGTTGACGGCGCCAGAAAGAGAGGGCGACCACGGAAGACGTGGCATGACCGGATTAACCAGATACTGGAAGATGGTCCTGTTAGAAGCCTGAACAACCGTCGAGTTTTCATGCGAAGATGTATGAATGTAGACGAAGCGAAAGTTGTATGTCAGGACAGAAGAGTACGGCGCTCTATCCTCTCTGCCTACCCCCACGGGGAAACGGCAGGATGGTAAGTAAGTAAGTAAGTAAGTAAGTAACTCTGTGGAAGTTCATTGTAATTAATTGTGAATAAAACACAGCGACAATGACACTTTAATTTAAAAATTAAAACGTTTTCGATGCTTACTGCATCATGTTCAGTAATATACTCTTAAGACTTATCTACTACATGGGGTAGCGCAATCGGGAGCGGGGGAAGGGGAGGGGTAGGCGACAAGTGAAAGTGGTTGCCGGGCGGGGCTAGTATGGATAGGAGGGGGCGTAGGTTATTTTGTAAAATTAAATTGTCATTGTGTGAAGTAAACAACGTTGTGTTTTATTCATAGTTAATTTGATTTTAACTAACTAACTAAATTTTTGGGGTAATAAAACATAGCCTATTAAATTATATGAAACATGATTTTTGAAGGGATAGATACATTAAATCTAGAATCCAGTACATATTAAATTAATTAAATCAATCGTCGGTGACTGCATGCAAAATATTTTTTGGATAATGCTGCTTTTTCTTTTTATAACACTCATTTGGTGATTGTTTTGTTAAAATGTCAATATTTCTATTATTGTGACGAAAATATTTGCTTTCATTTAATATTTGAACTCTTTGGATGAATAAATAAGTAGATGTGTGCGACACAAAACGAAAATAATAATATTAGTGCTTATCTTATTGACCAAGTGTGATGTAATTGTAAACAATGAATGCTTAGAACAAGTGAACGAGTTTGGGTATTTGGGAAGTATGTTTAGTAGAGACGGCAAGGCTGAGAATGATATCGAAAGGAGAGTAACTGCGGGAAACAAAGTTAATTGTGCTCTAAATGCAATTATGGCCAATAAGAATCTGTTAAAGGAAGCAAGACTAGCGGTACATAATGGCGTTCTAGTGCCAACCCTAATGTATGGAAGTGAAGCCTGGAATTGGCAAAAGAGGAATGAATGCGGTAGAAATGCGGTCACCAAGACGCTTGTGTGGAAAATCTTTGGTCGATAGAGTAAGGAATGAACAAATTAGACGTGAATGCAATGCTGGCTGTAGTGTGGTAGATAGAATAAAGAAAGGAGTGCTGAGATGGTTTGGTCATGTGGAACGTATGAACGAGGAAAGGATGGTTAAGAAAATATATTAGGCGAGTGTTGAAGGCAAATAGAAGGCGTCCGAGAAAGACCTGGCACGATCAGATACAACAAGTGTTTGAGGATGGCCCCGTTAAAAGCCGCAACAGCCGTAGAACTTGTATGAGAAGATGTATGAATGCGGCCGAAGCAAAAGTGGTGTGCCAGGATAGAAGAGTGTCGCGTTCAATCCTCTCTGCCTACCCCTTCGGGAAACGGCGTGATGGTTAGTTAGTTAGTTAGTTAGTTTTATCTTATATAATATTCGTCAAAAACTTATATTTTAGACAAAACTCCAGATTGTTAAGCCTACGCGATGATATAAAAATCGCTTCTACATCAAATAAATTTTTGAGAAGACCAGGCATTGAGCAGGTCCGACACTACAATCCAAGTATGCGATACAAAATATTGATATATTGCTTGCGCAACGTAACTTGGCGTGCGGCGAATTTGGAACTAAAACCCGCCCCGCCCGCGCCCGGCGGTAACCCCTCGCCCTGCATTCAGTTCAATTTTGTATTTGGTCGGGAGCTGTGACATCTTGCTTACCAATATACACTGAATTATTATGTCCAAAACATCCTAAACAGTCCGGGATGGTGCAAGAATAATTGCCGATGAAGTATTAAAGTTTTTCGAAGCTGAAAAAGCGAATAATGGACCGATATTACCGTCTGACAGTTTGACAGATAGAACGGCCACCATTTCTGCACGGTTTCTTTAGTGCTGCCCGACCAAATTTCTGTATTTAATACGACACAGGTCACCGGACATTCTGTACATTATGCATTGTGTAATAAATTTACACCCTGACAACTTCTGTTACGCGACAGGGACGCCCTCCCTCGCACGCCAAATTATAGTGGTACGTCTATGCCTATTTTAATTAAAAATTATTTAGATACGCTATTACTGCAATACTGTTGGATATTGATAAATTGTATTGCACCATCGTATATGTAGACATGAAAACACAGGTGCTATTTCTGCTTCCTGTCTTGGATTTTTTATGACAAGTACTTATGAATCCCTTATAATCCCCTCAATCAACATATAACACTAATAAGACCATGTAGATTCTCGACTACTTTCCAAAGATCTCATCTAAAATTGCAAAATTCGTAAAAGCAAAAAATATATATAATAAAATAAAATAAACTAAAAAAAGTCCCAGGTAATAATCGCCGAATAAGGCGGACTGACGTAAATCTACGTAAGGCAGCAATCACTCAAAATAACTTTTTTTAAATTACGCCGAATACATTACGTCAAAAACTCTTTTTTTATACATCTTATAGGTTGAAGTTTTAAGAATGATTTCAGTCAAGACTTGTTCAAAAATTCCGACCCAAAAAATATAATAATAATAAAACTCAAGCAGAAAAAAATTCAGTTATAAGTAGAATCATAAACTTATTCTTGCAATACGAGAATTCCCTTGGCATAGACTTATTCGCAGACATAATGTATATTATTAAGCAAAAACTTAAAATAATGAATTCATAGTACCAACGTACAACGCACACACCCACACATACATACACATATATACACTAAAGACATCACATTTGAGTAATTAATTTTATATATATTATTGTAAGCGATTAATAGATGTATGGAGCAGATATTTTTCAAGTGTTTCAATCTTTTCTTTATAAAACATTTTCATGCATTGTAAGATTCAATTAGATATAATAAAAAATAACTTGTGTTGTGGCAATTTGACGGTAGCGTGAAAGATGAATTTTTATTATTAATATTTAAAGCATTAACTTTGTGGTTATACATAATAACAGAATGTTAGTAAACTTAGTAAAAACTACTACCAGATTTACGGTCTACCGGTTTCGAGACATACCCACTGTTATGATGAATTTTTAAATGAATTTCATTATTCTTTTGCATTTTAAACTACCCTGTGAACGCCCAATAAAGACTTCCATACATACTTGCCCATAAAAATAGCTTCGTCTCTGCGAGACATTTTAATACATATAATATACAAACACAGAAAATTTATTGCTTTTTATATGTATTAAGAATTCCTTCACAATTAACAAATTCGAAAAATCCCTCGAGGTCAAGTACCGGTGAAACGAAGCCAAAAACTGACAGGACATTGAAAACGGGTTTTTTTATCTCGTTTTCAATGTCTCAATTAATTGGCACGATTTTGAACACCTTGTATGTCGCGCGGTTTCGTAACTAAATTATATCCCGTCTTTTTTTAAAGCCTCGAATGCCCTTAAACCGGTAAAAATCATTTTCAGAAGGACGCTCCCGTCGACGTGGGGGCTTTCGGGGTCATTCAGAAGCTGGCCGAGGGCGTCCTGGGGTCCCTGTCGGAGCGGATCATCCCCCAGGGGCTGAGGGACATCCTCAGGAGGCTGCAGGACCAGAACTCGGCCCTGGAGACCATCAGGCTGAGGAGCAAGGAGGAGAACGGAGGCATTGGTATGACCGACACCTTTCGATCTCGCGTTGTTGATGAAAATTCTGAAAAGTTCTTTAACACACAGAAAATTAAAAGGCTTTTTATATGCCTGACGTAAAACACGTTTTACAGTAAATAATTAGAAAATAATAATAGAAATACAGTGATATTTTCTTTGTGATTTGGACGACAGAATCAATTAAAACACAATTGAGTTTCTCTGTGCCTAAGGAAAGATTTATTTTGTTAATCTCATTTATTATCAAGATTTACACAAAGAAAAGTATCTAGTAACAAAACATTATCTGTAAGGAAAGAATCGATATTTAATGTTATTAATTGTAATGTCGATTCCTTAATCACAATCACGAAAGTAATTACTTTTAATTATTGAAATTAATCTTATCAATTTG
This sequence comes from Agrypnia vestita, assembly GCA_016648135.1. Taxonomy (NCBI): domain Eukaryota; kingdom Metazoa; phylum Arthropoda; class Insecta; order Trichoptera; family Phryganeidae; genus Agrypnia; species Agrypnia vestita. Next base: position 26,343 of record JADDOH010000590.1, on the reverse strand, counting down.
CTCTATCATAACTTATAGATTCTTCTTAACTAAAACTTCAAACGGCTCTCCTGCAACTTTTTAGAGTACGTTTAAAATGTTATCATTTATTTATTTATTTATTTTTTAATTCGGTCATCCAACAGGGAGACACAATTGCTTGATAAGATGAAATACAAAAAAATAGTTAAATGTCTCCCTCAATTAAAGGATAACAAAATAGGACATAATCATAGATAAGTCAATTTGACAATTACAGATAAAACATCATTTAAACAATTGTTCCAAATTTAGCTTTAACCTAAACATAAAGGGGCTCGTGATGTATATAATATACATGACCAGGGAGGGGGACGAGTTTCTAGTATCTGCCTCACCATATGACGATACTCTTCATATTTAGTGTTAAAGATATCTATTGAATTTAAGAGGTAATTATAATCTGAGCAAATGCGTGGAATGGGAGAGGATTTCCTATTGTTGGTTTGATAAATTGGAAGGGAAAAGAGGTACTTCTGTCTGGTAGATCGGAGTGGGACGTGGAAGGATAGCAAGCTGGTGTTTCAGGAGAATCAATAAAGGTTATTTGGAAAAGAAAGGATTGATCTGACAATATTCGCCTGTTTTCTAGAGTTTCCAATTTATGAAATGTAATTGTTCACGATGTATGAAGGCGTGCGATGTGGTCCTCAGGCATCTTCGGGCGCAGCATCCTGAAGGGGCTGGCCGACCCGCTGAGCCAGTGGATGCAGGGCGCGCGCGACCACGGCGCGCTGGACTCGGACCGCGGCTTCATGGCCGGCCTGGCCTCGGGGGTGGCCTCCGTGGCCGGCGGCCTCAGCGACGCCTTCAAGGTCAAGGTCACCGCCATCTTCCCCGGTTAGTCCAAACAACCCGTCCACGCCCACCATGTTTGGTACCATCTAGGGAATGCAATCCCGATCCCGCGAGATCTCGAGGCGTTTTACGAGGTCAATCCCGAACTGAAAAATCGGACCAAATTATCGAGATTATCGGGATTGATCAGCATTTTTTATGTTTTGTATGTTTAATTGTATATGTCTATAGAGTAAAGCTTTTAGTAAGTACTTAAAACTTATGTTCGCGTCACATTCAAATAATGAATAATAGCTTTGAGTAATATTTGTTGTATTTTATCAACCTAACATAGCAATAAAAACTACTACTAGTTAGTAGTTTTTACTCTACTGCATTGACTGATTGATGCTTGGAAAAACGCCTACAAAAAGTTTAATGCAATGATTAATAATGTACATTTTATTAAAATTGCTCATATAAAAATGCAAGACATTGTCATTAATTGCTATCAAGCTCTATAGACAAAAAAAAAACAAAAAAAAAGTATTCGGGATCCCGATCCGTAGGGATCCCGCGGGATTGGAATTTCTAATCTCGAGGGATCCCGAAAGGGCAATCCCGACTCGGGATTGCATTCCCTAGTACCATCACAAATGTCCTACGGATTTTTTTATTTTATTTTATTTTATTACCTCTTACAAAACTGTAATTACAGTTTAAGCACAAGGATTTAATTATAACAAGTGTATGTACATTTCTTTACTTAATTGTACTTAATTTATGACATATTATACAGGGTGTACCAGAGCTACCAGCAGAAACTTGGGCGGTAGATTCCTGACTAAATTATGAGTCTAAAATGTTCAAGCGACCATGACCTAATATCAATAGTTATGGATATATGCAATACCAAAGTTTGTATTATTTTTTCAATATTTCTTACTTATTTTTTTGCAAAAAGTTGAACTATCATTACAGTATCTTATTTCGATTATGAAAAATTGCAATGATATTTCAACTTTTTGCAAAAAATAAGTCAGAAATATTGAAGAAAAAAATGCAATATTTGATATTAAGGCCATGGTTGCTCGAACATTTTAGACTTGTAACATAGTCAGGAATCTACCAGCCAGGTTTCTGCTGCTAGCTCTGGTACACCCTGCATATATTCATCTACTATTTCAATATTATTATTATAGATTGTGATGATTTTATTCTCTGGACTCTAAACTTATCCACCTTAAGACCATGCGTACATACATGCTACTAAACAGCAATGAATCAAGAAACTCAATACTGCGCATGCTCACGTGCCACTAATAAGCACGTGTGTCAGTGTAAAGGTACAGATACACATGCTTATTTAGTGGCATGCTAATGAGCATGCCACTAATAAGCATGCCCTAACAACTGTACACACTTGCTCATTACTAGCATGCGTATTAGTGGCATGCTCATAAATAAGCATGCCCAAAGCTAACAATCAAACACACATGCTTATTAGTGGCATGCTCTTGTCATAGAATAGAGACGGTCTTGTTCAAAATGGAAACTTTGCAAACTGAAATAGAAAATTCAAGTGAACCAATAAATAAAACAGTTCCCGAGTTTCCATCCATTTTAGTTTTTATAATTTTTATTGTTAGATTTGAATCATTCGTGCCTTTTAATAAAGTTTCATAAACATTATTTCTCGCTATATTTTTTTTACACAACGGTGACCGAGTATTCCGCAGACATTCTTGATTCCTATAATAAGTCACGAAAAGTAATGTTTTATCATCTCCCCAACGCGCCATATTTGTTTCATCTATCGCGGACTGAGAAGATCGCATTGATAATACTGGCTGCGAAGCCCGTGAATGACATAAGCATGCTCATAATAAGCAAGCCTGTTCACACATGCACCAAAGACACCCCTTCTCATGGTGAATGACAGTGGCATGCTCATTACTAGCAATGTGCGTACACACATGCCACTAATAAGCAAGGTCTAAAGAAGGTCGATACTGCGCGTGCTCACGTGCCGCTAATGAGCACGTGCGTCGGTGTACAGTTGCCGGCAAACTTCTTGAAATTCTTTGGCGTAGTGGGGGAATGCGCAGAAGACAAAATTTAGGTCTCGTTGGTGGAATGGTATATGCGCAAACTTCTCCCCACTACGCCGCAAAATTTCAAGATGTTTGCCGGCTACTGTATCGTAATTGAATGCAGTGTAGGGATGGGCGTTGAATGGACGGACTAGTTGAAATCAACCGTTGACGTTTCATCGACGCGTCGACGGTTTACGTTTATCGCATGGACTAATTGAATCCGTAGACGTAGATGACTAAACGAAGAATCCTTCGTTCGTAATTCAACGTAGTCCAAAGCAACGAGCGAGAGCAAGACAAAACGTCTCCGTTGATTTCTCTCTCATCTCTCGCTGTCGACTTGTAAACGGGTCGACGGGTAACTGCATTTCAACTCTAAAGTACACCACCATAGAGTGCAGATCTGTGTACATGATACCATGACAGACTTGAAATTTGAATGCGCGCGTAGGGTGAGACAGGCTTAATCATAAGCTATTATTTTTTATAGCAAAATTATTTCGTGGTGACATAATTATAATTTATATAAATTATAATTATGTCACCACAAAATAATTTTGCTATATTATTTTTTACTAGCATTGTGCGACGTTTCGGTGTATTCCCAATTTTACGCAGTATAAAATAAAACAATTCTGTTTAATTATTTTACACTTTATTTTCTTTTGTATAGATACATCATTGGAAAAAGTTTGCCTTTGGATTATTTAAATTTATCTCATAGAATTAGGAATTTAATGAAACAACTACACTCGTTTGAAAAAAATATCAGCTTTTATCTACTCAGTTATTTTTGAAAGGGCTGCAAAATTTCTAGGTTATCTATAGGTTAACAAACTTTGATATTTTTATTTTATACGATTAAACTATTATTAATTAACAGTCGAAAAGGCCGGCTAGATATTTTTCTAAGATCAATATTTTATTCGATCTATATTTCTTCGAACTTCTTTAAATTTTAAAAAGTAACGTAATGAAAATAGCCAACGGTCGAGCCGTCGAGCAGCGTCGAGCCGTTGACACATCGTCCCGTAAAACGTCCGCGTAACGAAGTTGACGCGTCAACTAGTTGACGAATTCAACTAGTTGATCGTCTCGTCGATGGACGGACGTGGACGGTCTCGTTTCGTCGACGGTAAATACGTCGACGACCCATCCCTAATGCAGTGTTCTGTTCCCAGGCACGCTGTGGTGCGGGGACGGGCACCTGGCCCGCTCCGCCGAGGTGGGGCTCTTCTTCCTCACGGACAGCTGCTGCAGGAGGCACGACGCCTGCCGCCTCTACATCCCGGCCGGCCGCTCCGACTACGGCCTCGTCAACACCGGCCTCTTCACCAGGTACCGTCGGGATAATAGGCATGGTGACAGCATTCAAGAATAAGTCATTTTAGACAAGAAAATATTTTGAAAGAATTCTAAAAACCAAGTTTTAATTATACTCCCTTTTTCATCGAATCAGGTTTCGTGCCTACTGCACGCGTCGGGGTCATTGGTTCCGATTTGAAAAACCATTAAAAATTCTAAAAATCAAAAATTATACTATAATTATTTAAAAAAATTTAACGAAAATTAGATATATCATTTTTATCGTCGCCACGAGTCTGCCTACAAAGTTTCAGCTAGATTGGACCACGGGAAAAGGGTTAAAAATTGATCTAAAGTTTTTCCGACAGACAACAAACCGCAGACGCTATGAATTAAAAGAAAGGGAGTAAAAAAGTAACCCATAAAAACCAAGTTTTTATTATACTCCCTTTCTTTGTAAAATATAACAACAATTAAAGACGAATTAAAACATATAACATAACACTCAACTTACAGTAATTCAATATATTTCTAAAATGTCAGATGTTTTGAGCTTTGATAAGACACTTCATGCTTTGAAGATTAAATTCTAAAAATATTTGTCAGTCAATTAAGATTTTCGAAATTCGTAGTGAAGTACCTATTATGTATAACGACGGAGTAATTCAAATTTAGAAAATATTCCGCGACGTTATCGGGCCGCCGTTGCTAGTAATCAAACTTTTGTAATGATTCCAATTTGAAAAATCCAAAATTATACTATAATTATTATTAATTCTTAACGAAAATTTGATTGTGCTTTTTTCAACATTTGAAATTTTTTTTTCTTGAATAAATTAAGATATAATTTAAAAAAAATAATATTTAAACTTAACACAACTCGCCATACATATTCCGCAACATATCCTACACACACATCGAACACCGAAAGGGGCCCAAATGTTAGAGGCGGGTCGCTATCGCGCCATAATCTTTCAGTATTAAAGTGGCGAGCTCTATCATTAGATACGCTCTATGACCACAACATATTTTCGCAAGATTCCGAAAACGAGGAGCACCGCCGCGTCGAGGGTTTTCCGAACACTTAAAGTTTTAGAACGATTTGGAAACAACTGAAAACTGACGGAATGCACGGGAATATGCGAGAAGATTCTAAAGAAAATATTTCTTATAAATTTCGTCGCAGCCGTGCGCGAGGAAGCAGTTTGTTTTGACAAGCGAGTGCGAGAGTATAGAAATAAGGGAACATACCCATACTACGTGACCCACTTGTTGCAGTTTTAAACCCCCCCCCTTGGTGAACAAGTGTAGTATATTCCAAGACCCCTCCCCCTACAGTTTTCACGTAGTAATTCATAAATATAGTTTTGAATCATTTCTCGCTAACAAAAAGTTTAAAAAAAATTATTTGGCCCATATTTGTCTTTATTAATACGACGCTTGCTGCGTGACGGCAAGATTGCACGCATATCTATAATTGCAAGTGGACAAAATATGATCAAGATAAAACTTATGTCAAAATATATTGTAACCAGGACTTAATTTATAGAAACTAAAGTCCTGTTATTTTTGTTAACAGATTTGCCTACAGGATACTAAGCCCCCCCTGAACGGGTCACGCAGTGTGGGTACGTTCCCTAACTGCAATCCGAATGCACATAGACAACCACCTGCGTGTGGAATATTCTTGTTTTTGCATCATCAGCTTACATCGCAGTAGTATGAATATATTTTCCTCGGCAGGTCGCACTGCTCCTGCGACAGCGCCTTCTACCGCTGCCTGAAGAGGACCAACACCCTGGTCTCCGCGCAGATCGGCGCCACCTACTTCTCCATCCTGGGCCCGCAGTGCTTCAGGAGGGCGCACCCCATCGTCAGGTGCGCCCGGCGGACCAGGTAATCCCTACAAGTCTGATGCGAGGAGCATAGGAGAGTTATAACGCACTATACCCGGAACAGTTGTTTATCTCCGGCCTGTCGGCGAGTTATTAGCCTACTCTCGCGTTGACGCTAGGGTTGTCACTTTATTTTTACTCCCTTTCTTTTAACTCGTAGCGTCTGAGATTTCGACGCATAAGGTAGACACGAAACCCGAAAATTTCTGTAATTAGTATACCTAGTTTCTGCGCTTAAATTGCAAGAACGCCGATTAACATCAACGTAGACTTTAAAAAAATTCAGTCTTTGTGATAATCATCACACCTTTTTAGTAAAGCGCCACAAACATAAAGCGCATTTTTTTTGTAAAGCGGCGGCTGCGAGCGCGAATGGCACCGAAGGTACGGCCCTTACTGCCGCCGCCTTGTGCCTCCATATTCTGTGTCAATGTGTGCGTCACAGTGCGTGCGTACACGGCGCCGAGCACGCGCGCACACATTCTAATGGGTAGCGGCCAGTTTGTATGAAGACGTATTACTGTTCTTAGTATACTGTGGTTATAATACTATAGGCACGATGAAAGATTTTGAAATAACATTCTATATTGTAGGTGCACGTCTACTATTACCGAAAATAACATTATTTCAGTAATAAGCTGAGTTTTTACGCAAATAATTTCATTTTCATCCAAGTGTCTATTTTTAATTTCGCGCGAAAATTTCCGCAGCTGTCATGGCGCCTACGTGATGTCAAGCCTAAGTAAACATTGCATTGTGTCCATGACAACAGTTCAAGAGACACGGTGATGGGTGTTTCAGTTAAAATGGCGGATTGCACAATTTTATTTTATTGAAAATCTTATTAATCTCAATGTGTATATTAAAAGTGAATCATTTTTTAGAATATTTTCCAAATATTTTCTTCTCTAAATTCACTCATACTTTAATTCTATAATTCTAAATACGTATAAATTTAAATAAATAAATAAATAAAAAAATAAAAATAAAAAAAATATATATATATATATATGTTAGTTTTAATTTCTTTGGGGGTAACCCGCGTGAAAATCTGGTCCTCAGAAGGACCATACGTCAACCGACGTTTCGCCTGAATCACAACAGGCATCTTCAGGGTGTCTTGTTAATAAATTTCCGTCACGAGGGGCAGTGCGAGCACGTCCGTTCGTCGGTTGACGAATGGTCAATGGAACGAATGGAATTAATACTAACATTTCTAACACCCGTGAAAACCTTCATTACCTTATATATATAAAATATCATTTAAAATAAGTATGTACTAGTATTATTTTAAAAGTTGGTAGAAATCAGTAAGTTTACCACACATCTGCTAATTTCTTCATCCAAAGAGTTCAAATATTAAATTAAAGCCAATATTTTCGTAACAATTATAGAAATGTTGACATTTGACAGATCTTAACATGTCTTAAGTAGAGATGGGAAATTTCGTTCAGTTGACTGAACTGTTCGCTCATCGAGTCGTTCATTCCTAATCGTTCATTTGTTCACTTAGAATATTTGTTTTTTATCCACTTCAACTATCGATATGTCGAAGAAGAATATCAATATCAAAACACAATTTGTTGACACAAAAAAAAGGTCAGCGACAAAAATATATCCAAAAAGATGCTAATTTCATACTCGACAAGGAATATATCGATCTTTGATATATCACGAAAACATAAACATACTGTTCGCAGCCTAGGAGATTCAATTTCCAAAAATTTTACCAGAATTTAATGAATTAATTATTTTTCATCCACTGAACTAGTGAACGACTAGTTCACATAAGTTAACTGTACCGTTCGTTCGTTCAGTAAAGTGAACTGTTCTAAAAGAACAGTTAGTTCATGAACGACCCTTCTCTAGTCTTGAGGTCTCTCTGTTTGTAACAATCACCATTAAAAGAATCTTGCTATTGCAAAACTATAGTATCCAAAGTGTGTGCCTTCGTTTAGTAGTTATTATCAGTTCTCTTGACTTATTCATGGGTCTTAATTAATACATCTGCATTGGTAATGTACTTTTTAACATGCTTTTATTGAACTCTCTTTGTGTGTTGTTTGTTGTGGTGGAATCTTATAATTAGTTTTTCACCAACTTCCCGCCTAGCTAGAGCTCTGAAACTTTCAACATTTACGTAAAGTGGATGACCATACATTACACGAGTATACAGGGTGTCCCGTATCTCGACGTCGAGCCGAAATCGGGTGATAGGCCAAGTTAAATAGTTATCACAAAAATATTTTTTAAAATCTAAATCATGTGTTTTAAAAATTATAAGCGTTTAAAAAAAATTAAAAAATCTACACCCTGTGACGGTCTTTTCACTCCTGTTGCTACAAATCTTTACTTTTCTTCATTTTTTTTTATTATTATGTAATCCTGAATAATGCTTCTGTAAACTTTTGTACAAAATTCAAAGCCAAAACTGCTCCAGCTTGGAAGAATATGTCAATTTTTGACCAAACCAAGTATTCAAAATCAATACTTTGCCCGGTTTTAACTGACTGTTTTTTTTTTAATTTTTTAAAATATTTTTCTGATAACTATTACGACTATTATCACCCTATTTCGGCTCGACGTCGAGATACGGGACACCCTGTATATCAATTTAAATCATTTTCGACATGATTTGTTCACTATTTCCATTCAATTTTCCCTTATTGTTGAATATTAAAAGCCTACACAGATTCGAGATTCATCAATATTAGTATTAAAAATGTCCCGATTTGAAATTTATTAATATTATTTTTTTATCTGGCTTTGACAATTAGTATGCAAAGAAAGCGTACAAAAGCGCGTCTTCAAAAATTTTTTTGATTCAGTTTTTAGACGTTTACATTAATTATTGTGTCTCTCGTTTCAGGATCACGGGACAGAAATGCGAGGAATATGAAATGGACGAGTCGCAACCTAAAATATGGCAGTGGTTCGATAGCCCGACCTTCTGATTGTGCTATGACCGAAAGAGAGAGACGGGTGATTGGTCATAAAGTAGGAGTCAGCGAGTACGTGAGAAGGTTTGGATATTATGACATTTGAGTTCGGGGGATTTCGCCGGATAACACGGGCACAAAAAATGTATCAGGTTATATACGTTTGGTCGCGTGGAACGTAAAAGCGAGGGAAGGATGGAAAATATATGAGGCGAGTGTTGAAGGTAGCAGAAATAGGGGGCGTCCGCGAAATACCTCAGATACGATCAGATACTGCAAATATTGGAGAATGGTCATATTAAAAGCCTCAACAACCGAAGCAAAAGTGGTTTGCCAAGATAAAATAATATGGCGTTCTATCCTGTCTGCCTACCAGGGGCGTGCATTGAGAACAAGAAGTATGATTTTTGTTTGAATATTTATTTGGAATTAATCGAAATTAAATGTTTATCTGACAGAATTTTAAAATCTGAATTATATGTTAACTATTGTAATGGGGATATTACGAGATGTATCTCTTATTTCGGTTTCTTTTCAAAATATATTCTTAGGAAAAAGTCATGCTTCCTGTTCTCACTGCACGCCCCTGCTGGGAAACGACGCGATGGTTAGTAGGTTAGCTGGTCAACGCAACTAATTTCAGATCGAAATGTCACTCGCATAATAAAATAAGACGCCTATTTTTTTTTGTTTCGAAAAAGAAGAAATGTGTTTTTAAAGAGCGCATAGAGAAAATTTATTTCAGACTCGCTTTGATCGCAATAAATCACAATAAGGCCCAGTTGTATCAAGTTGGATTAAAGTAAAAGTTTGTTTAAAGCATAGATTTTTGCGTTCTCCATCGGTCAAACAACCCCTTTCTGTAAAAATCCGTGTTTTAAACGAACTTTTGCTTTAATCCAATTTGATGCAACTAAGTTTGAGTAACATTTTTCCTTTCAACACTTTACCGCTTCTGATTCACAACAAAAAAGCTCCTAAAGGCTCCTGGTATTGCCTTATACAAGAAACATCATTGGGACGTACAAGCACGTACAACGTTTTCCGAAAATTGCAATATCAGGCTGTAAGATCTCTATCCCAACACTTAATAGACGAGAATAAAAATAAAAAATAAACAAGACGTAAGTATACGTCGGGGTTCGTCGCACTTAACCTTCCAGCGGGCGCGCGGCCGTAAAACTTACGACAATTGCACCTTGTCGCTTCCCCTACTTTTACCACTTAGTCGCAAGCATCGAGCTCCGAGCTATTCGAGGGTCAGTGTCTCTCTAAACTATGTACAGACGAACCGGGTGTGCTTAGAAGTTTTTGTTATTCATCGATATTTGGAAATTTCTGTTGAGGGTAAATTTTACAACACGCTCCTTAAAGTGTACTTTTTCTATTTATTTTTCATTTATATCGTTTATTTTATAGCGAAAAGTATTTTTTTATTATTTAAGACGTGTTTAAGAAGACACAAACCAGAAAATATTGATTCTGATTAATAGGTCGTTAAAATATTTTGTTTTGAAATATAAACATATTTACAGTGCTTTTTCGTTTATTGTTTAATTAATTCAAATATATATATATATATATATATATTAGAGTAGTCATTTATCATTTTTCGTAACCTTACAGCAATTCCCTGTCATTTGTATAAAGAAAACAACATTTACACGGAGAAAACTAGATGACGTAAAATTTACGGCACGCGCTCGCTCTAGGGAAATTAATCAGCGCGCCCGCTGGAAGGTTAAATAAGAAAATATGTGTATTTTGGCGTATCTACCTTAAAAACCTTTATTTGCGATGTCCGATTTTTCCAGTCTGACAGATTCGCCCTGCCGCACACTTAACCTCACAGTTCTCATTTTTCGACTAAAATTACATGAAATAAGTACTAATGCTGTAATTAAAACCTATAGAAAATGCACTTATTAATTTCTTCTCCCACAGCGTCCTGATGTAAAATTATGGCAAAATTGTCTCGTTGGACCATAGAAAAGAGAAATATTGTTGGACTGTTTTTATATGTGATAACCGTCATATACTTCTTTCTCCCTCTCACCATACTACCGACGTATACTTACATGTCGTTTATTTTTATTTTCGTCTATTAAGTGTTGGGATAAAGATCTAAGATCCCAATATTGCTATTTTCGGAAAATACGGGCGAATATGCGTTATTATTTGGCATCAGTAATTATTATGGCGACATCTAGCGAATGCCGCCTTAAAAAAATAATATTTTTTATTATTTGACATTAGTAAGTGAAAAAGATGTTTGAAATGGACATCTTTTGAACCTTTAACCACGCGTTAAAAAGATACTTTTACATCTGCGGACATGTGTACGGCTCACCATTTATTTATATATATATATTATATATATATATATAATAATATATATATATATATAGATATATATATATATATATATATATATGTATATCGCTGTGAAAGTGTCTGAGTATTCTATTGAATAAAGCCACTTACAGATTCACACGGAATGTACAAAGAGTTCAAATTTATAAAAAATACTCGATGTCGCGGAGTTCGCGCGGTATTGCTATTGATACGGTCTACGCTGAGGCGCTAGGGTCCCGCATTGACGGGCGCGTTCAGCTGGCCTACAAATGTTAACAGCGAAATGGTTCAGATGAAATAAGCACTGCAGAACTATTTTGCAATCGATTATTTGTTGAAGGAGTTTGAGAATTTTAAAATTTATTTAATTTTATAAGTTTAAATGTAAGTCTTGTGTATAAAATGTAAATAAATAAATAAAAAAATTAAATAAACCTATTTACTTTTTATTTACTCCCTTTATATTAACTCTTGGCGTCTGCTTGTCTTCTTGTCTGATGAAAAAACTTTGGATCCATTTTAAACCCCTTTCCCGTGATCCAATCGAGCTGAAACTTTGCAAGCAGACTCGTGGCGACGATCTACAATCAAATTTTCGTTAAAAAATTAATACATTTTTGGATTTTTCAAATTTTTAATGGTTTTTTCATACAACATATTTAGTTATATGAAAATATTTCAACGCGTCTGTTAGATGCGAAACCTGATTATAGTATAATTTTGGATATTTGGAAATTTTTTATTACTCCCTTTCGTAGCGTCGCCCGACCGAAGCCCAATGCGTAAATGAGAAAGGGAGTATAATAAAAACTTGGTTTTTATGGGTTACTTTTTTATTTCAAATTGTATCATCCCTCACCAGGAGTGTAAATTAATTTTTCCTATTAATGCCAGAAGATATTTCGTGCTGCTTTCCCTAACCAAAACTATTTTTAAATTATTGATTGTGTGCAAATGAATCTGTACAGATTTATCGATCGCATATTCCGTACCGTTTTAATTGTGGCAATTAAAATAAATGAAAGAATTATGCGGCTCGACTCTGACCCCCCCCCCCTCACCACACGTAGCCCAGCGTAGAATTCTATCAGAATCGGGTCACGCGGTTTGTGGACGCTTCCTATTACACCACCCCGCGAGACTGAAATTCAGGCAGAAATTGAATGATTTTTTTCCAAGAGGGTGATTAATTATTTTTATTTTTTTAATGACAATGAAAAATTTTCAAAAAGAAAACAAAATGGTCGCGTCTGAACGTGACGGAAATACAGCATTTCCCCGTGCACGTTTTTTTTAAATAAAAATAGAAACACGGAATACGTATTGCATCAATATATTTTTACTATTCTCAAACAGGGCTAAGTGCCTGTGCTGTGAAAATAGGGCCAACTTGCTGGTGTCCTGGAATGGGGGTCGACCACCAGATCACTAGGCGAGCGTCCTGACCACTACACCAACAAACTCAATGAGGTTTGTCCGAGTGAGAATTAATTGCTGTCCCCACTGATTGGTTTGAGTGAGGTAAAATTAATATTGACGAAGAAGTAAGGACAGTTATTTTGTACCGAAAATTAAACTTTTAAAGCATATCTTAACCTTTAAATCATCTAAGTATTGACTCTGAATTCGGGCAAGTATGTTCGAATAAGTAAATACAGTGATAAAGATGTATAAAATTGAACAAATTTTTATTAATCAATTAGAAAAGACATACAGAAAAATCAAATTTTTATTTATTTATTTATTTGTTTACGCCCATTAGGCTTTTACATAAAAAGTATAAAATAAATTTCAAAAAGCACATACATTAAACAATATCTGTATAGCACCAAAACATGAGTATAAAAGTTAAAAATATAAAGTAAATAGCGGCAATGTGTATAGGCTTTTACCTAAGAATATAACATAAAATTAAAAAGAACAAACATTAAACAATATAAGTTATAAGTAGCGAAATATGAAGTTTCAGGAATAGCACCAAATCATGAGTATAAAAATTAAAAATGAAGAGTAGGTAACGAGCAGCAATGCGTATAGGCTTTTACATAAAAAAATATATCATAAAATTAAAAAGAACATACATTAAACAATATAAGTTACAAGTAGCAAATTATTAAAAGTATCAGGAATAGCACCAAAACATGAGTACAGAAATTAAAAATATAAAGTACAAAGCGGCAATGTGTACGAAAAATATATATTACCCACCATTACATATTAACAGCTGAAGTCAGTAACGAAGCAGTATTGCCTCTTTTTTAACGATTTTAACGATAAATTAACGAAATAATATTTTAATTGCAACCGGGATTCGAACAAACGGTCCTCCATTCTATCCCGGGATGGCGCGTTATCCAATTTTGCCATGAATAGAATGGAGGTCCGTTGGTTCGAATCCCGGTAGCAGTTAAAATATTTTTTCGGTAATTTTATTTTTCTGTGTGTCTTTTCTAATTGATTCCTAAAAATTTATTTAATAATTGACAGAACTTCATTCTGAAATTGCATCTTCACAATAATAAGGTTTAAATTTTCACAGGAAGCAAACACATTGTGGTGAGACATAATATTTTTAAATAAAGTAACACTTTGTTTAACACCACTTTATTGAGTTTAAACCACAGTGTAAACCAACTAGTTTCAACTCGCAGCTGAGTCATCATTAGGGTTCAGTATTTGTTTATTATTATTATTATTATTATTATTATTATTATTATTATTATTATTATTATTATTATTATTATTTAGTATTAACTGAGCCCTGATGAAGATTCAGCTGTTGGTTTAAATTCAATAAAGTGGTGTTATTTTATTTAAAGATAGTATAAACTTTGTTAAACATTCTTTGAAAAACACTATTTTATTCCACTGTTTATTGTACTTCGAGTTAAAACGTTTTCGAAAGACAACCTCTTTTAATCAATAACTTATTTCCACCAAAATTAAAAACAATTAGAGACAGTAATTACGGGAATAGAGTGTATGTTATGTGATGGTGGTGGGGGGCGGGGTAAGAATGGATAGGGAGTGGGGAAATACACAAATTTATATAATATTTTATTATTACAGACATTTATAATAATCAGACAAATAATAAAAACATTTCATATAATTTCATCAAAATAACAGAGAATGTTCTTAGGTTTTCACGGCCACTCAGAATCTTCAACTTTGTGTTTACTGGGGTATTATGCCGTGTTGTTACGACCTTTCGGGCCGACGTTTCGGAACCCATTGCAGGGTCCATCATCAGTGTCATCATCAGCCCTGATGATGGACCCTGCAATGGGTTCCGAAACGTCGGCCCGAAAGGTCGTAACAACACGGCATAATACCCCAGTAAACACAAACTTGAAAATAACAGAGGTATATATATAACTTTCAAAATTTGATAGATGTGTGGTTATTCTTGCGTGGAATTGGCGAAATTCCATTGTATAAAGTGATCACGTAAGCCAGCCAAGACAGGTCGTGTTGACATCTATAATTTATCTTAATTAAGTATTAAAATAAAAAAATTTAAAATCTAAACCTCGTAAATATCAATAGTGGTCCTGGTCGTTGTGTTATTTATACCGGCCATAAAATGTATTATTTAAAAATAAATTGGCAATAAAAACAAAACATTTCGACCCATTAAAAACATTTTTAATACATGCAGAATGTCAAACATTTAAATGTCAGTGATCATTATGAAATCAGTAAATTAATGTAATTTTTTACAATAAATGTTGGAAGGTCTAAATTCTCTTTGAAGTATTTATTAATGTGATTAAATTTGAATATATTAATGAAAGGTAATATAGACATCATTTTAATATAGATTTTTTAGTCCTTATTTATTATTTTTTATTCATAGGATAACATGATTTTTGATCTGATAGAATCGGATATAAAAATTTGAATAATATGATAAGAATTGTGGTGGGGTATTACGAGATGCATTTGCCGACTAGCTAGAGCTCTGAAATTTTCAAAATTTACGTAAAGTGCACGACTGTAATATTATTAATATTTAAATCATAAACTTTGTGGTTAGACATTACAACAAAATGTTAATTGAGTTAGTATACAACTACTACAAATTACTTTTTTGGAAAATTTTCACAAATTACATGCTAGTGTAGTGATTGTCCTGACAAAGAGACCGGTTACGTCTCGAAACCGGTACACAAAAAAGTAATTTGTGGTGGTTACATGCTAACATAAATAACATTTTGAATGACAATACATTATTTAATCATTTCGACATGATTTGGTCATTATTTTGATTAAAATTAATAATCATGTCACTCTCAAGCAAGATCCGCAGAAACAACCAAAAAAACATGCCGTTGAAACATTTAATTTAAACTTTAAAATAACCTGTTTAATATATGGAAACTGCATGACGATGTTAAAAAATCGATTACGAATGTATACAAAGAATTATTATTATTATTATTGTTACAATTATTCTAAAGAAAAAATTCCTTAGAATAAGCCAGCACTCTAATAATATTGGTTACTTTTATCCCATCACAAGGTTATGTCGCACATATATAATGTGTATTGTGCTGACCCTAACATTGATGCTGATATTCTTGCAGATATCTTATCATCATTCAAAACTCACTCATACACAACATCCATTTTCTAAACGATGACCGGAACCTATAGATCCATTAAATCAATTATTTATTAAATACTAATCGCACTACACTCAAACACTAAATATACAATACCTACACATTAATGTACATGTAAAATATACTTAAATGCAAAAACACATGTTATTAGAGCGTGCCGAAGACACTTGCAATTGGGATAATGGGCATAGTCTTCATTTATAATGTTTTATTAGAGTATCATGTACCTTTTATCCTGTTAGTGTCTCTAATAAATATAAATAAAAATAAAAAGCGCATAGAAGCATGTCTTCAATTTTATTTTATTTACTTATTTGGCCATCCATCCCAGACAATCGGGAGTCTATTGTGTTTATGTTTGTGCCACATCCTCAGATGTTTGAGCACCAGTACTACGCAACGATCTTCATTCCGAAGCACAAGGCGCTGGTGGACGCCATCTACCCCGAGGACCAGCGCTCCGGCATGGCCAGGGGAGAGCTGACCGACCTAATGATGTACGCCATGAAGTCCAGGTGGAAGAACGTCAACCTGATTGGAGACTATATTCTCCAGAAGACGAAGAATGATGTTTCGTCGAGAAGACATAGGTAGGCGGGAAACGAATTTGTTGACGAAACGAGCAAAGAGATTGTTGCGCCTACAAAATACTATGTTGGTGCTTAATTGTCGTCAAAAAATCATATTTTATAAACAAATCAATGTCCAGCAAGTTCCATCACAGCGAAGACGCACACTTCCAACATTTAACGCTTCTGATTGATATATTTTGGCTTATATCTTCGAAACTATCCAATAAATACTTTTTTTACATTATTGTAAACAATAACTACCCTAATACTAGTGATTTACATTCTCAAATTGTATGTAATTTATCTGAATATTTTTAAATATTCATTCAAGGTTTTCATACAATACGTAAGGCGGAACACTACCGCCATCTATGAAAATAAATAAAAACATATAATTGGCCAAACACATTTCTAAATAAAAATGCGTATGTAGATATACGATACCTACCTAGTGCGGCAAAATCCAATAATAAATAAATGCACATACATTATCGTCCAACTTTTGACAGAGGATAAGTGAGAAATATTGAAAAAACTGCAAGGACTTAGGCTCGGTTGTTTCAAGTTCGATCAAAGTAAGCGGTCGATTAAAGCATAGATATTTACGAAAACGGATCGTCTGATTGGTGGAGAACGTAAAAATCTATGCTTTAAAAGAACGCTTACTTTAATCCAACTTGAAACAACCGGCCCCTACTCGTATATAAATGCACGCCCGTGTTTTAATCGGTTTGTGTTTCATCAGATGCGCCATGATAGGTCTGGAAGCCCTGGATCACATCGTCAACTGTGCAGCGTCGTACTGCCAATTTTATGAGACATTCTACGGCTTGATCAAGCAGATCCTCTCTTCGGATATGGAACCCCTGAGAAAGTATGCTTCGTCAAAGGTTAGTTCCTCACATCCCTGGATAAATTTTAAAATGCTGCCTCTGCTATTTTTATCGTCCCTTTAGTGAGTTGTTACGATATAATTTTTTTTTTAATATAAATATCTTGAATAATAAATCAATAATACCCCAGCAAGGAAAAAGCGGAGTCTACATTGCTCCAAGTCAAGTTGAAAGGGTTATGACGTATTTTATATTGGACAAAGCGGAAGAAGAATAGTAAAAAGATTAGAACATAAATATATTACATGAAAAAAAAAACACGCTTAGGTATATTTAAACTAGCTGTTCGTAACCGGCGTTGCATAGGTTAAGAATTTAGTTAAAAAAAAGGTTTGTGGGGGAACATAAAAGTCCAATATTTTTTTATTTACGCTTCAACAGGCCAAGAGGCTCAATTACAGAAGCAAAACACATCAGAAAATACCCAGTAAATCACATAGATTTAAATTATGACCTCACCGGAAATCGAACTCGAAACCCTCGGTGTTAGAAGCCTGTGTCATACCCACTAAGCTACGAGGGCCGTTTGGCAATGTCTCTAATAAAAACAATGTTTCCATTTAATCTAGGCTGGGATAGATGGGTTGTCCAGAGGGAAATGTCTCCAGTTGGGTCCTAAAGAATATGTATGCAAAATTTAGGTCAGATCTGTCAAACGATGATGATTTGTTCAGAAAATATATCAGGGGGAGGGGAGAAATGTGGCATATGTTACTGGCCGGGTCCTTAAGAATAAGTAAGCAAAATTTGGGTCAAATCTGTCAAACGGTATGGATTTGTATATAAAGTATATCATGGGGAGGAGGTGTGGTAGAGAGGGAATGGGGCATGTTTCCTATGTACTTAAAATAAAATATTTTTGTTTTGATATTGTCTAGTCAGATATTAAAGATGTGAACACTTTTCTCTTCTTCATGGCTGTTTGCCTTGTAATTAAATAAAACATGTTGTTTGTCTAATCTTAGGAGCTTCCTGATTTGTCTGTATTTTTAACATCCTCAGATCCCGCGTAGACGGTGCCAAAGTTTAATCAGAACTGATATAAGGTGCAAGAAAAAAGTCAGCAAGAATCCTAAACTAGCGGACATTGTTGAAGAAGTCGAAGTCTGGAAATATCCCTTCCTAGTTCACTGATAAATTACAATACCAGCATTGTTTAACTGTCTTCTGTTTATAATGTACAACTAATTTCGAAAATAAATTTCATCACACAAAACGAATATTTTTATCAACTCTTTAATGCTGAATGATCGAGTGCTATAACCATAATACTATTTTTAGCCAGAACACACAACTTTACAAATTATTTTACGATTTATTGTATACTCTTCGGTAATTTTCTCTAATAAAATGTCAAAACTTGGTTATTCGGTGGTACTTGTCTGCTTTGGAACAAGTCCTACTTGATTTACATCCTGTTTGAACGCGAAAATTTTTTTTTGGTCAACGAATCAAAATGTGTCACGACAACACACGCTACCCTTGAATTTTCAGTAATTTTGTGTTTTTTGCGAATTTTTTTTATAAATTAATTAATAATTGTTCTAAATAAATTAATGCCAGGAGCTAAATAGCGAAGAAAATTATATGACTCGCCATGGAGGTGAAAAAAGAGATGAAAAAGAGATGTAGCCGTAAAATATGAAGATGTTAAGCATATTCGTTAATATTGTTTTGTATTTATGTATTTTACTATGAAGCTATGCTAAAATTACTTTGTACAACTCGATCGTGTTTAATCTGCCAATGACAGGATTTTTTTTATGGGAACGGACTAATCATTTTCCCTTTATTTCTAATGGATAAACGTCATTTGGCATACATCCTGTTTGGTATAAAACCAAGGATCTGCAACAGTTTAAGTAGAAATGGAGAAGTATATACAAGCCCAGGGTTTACAGAAATTTCCAGACTCGAATATTGAGAGAGAACAAGGATTGTGAAGATAAGGCCTTAAAAAGTCCCCGTGAAATCAGCATAGAAAAGAAATAGAAACCAGGACCCATGATTCCGTAGTAGTCTATGGTCTGTTCGACGGTAGGTACCGAAAAGTGAATTAAACAAATTTGTGACAATATTTTTCTACTGACCACACTGACCAGGGCCTGCGCACTCTATCCATAAAGTTTCGATTCCGTTATAATGGCATCAATTCTTTTATGGGAATTTTTTTAAATTTCATTTTTCGGCGGTTCTAATTTGGTGTCAGTACTTACCTACCCTTGCCAACTATTTTAACAATTATTGTAGTGGTATTAATGTTGGTTTCGCAAAATGTTCAAATTGGTTACACTATTATGTTATCTATGGGTTACACTGTTCACAAATATTCTGTGGTTCACAATTTGCGACGCCATTTTAATTTTTCAAATCAAATATGTCTTTATTTTGTGGCGATTTTGCTTGTTTATTTTTTTACAATCCCGCTACCACGTCACCGCCTCCGACATTGACATCCTCTGATAATATGTTTGTTTCGATATGAAACTGAATATTGACATTTCACAAAGGATATCTCCTACAAAAACGAAATATTTTATCGTCCTTTTGAACTGTCATACTGAAACCGAAAATACACGTGAGTGATTGTATTTTATATTTATATTAATTATATTTGGAATGTTTTATTATAATTGTGTTTGCAAGTTTATTAGAAAAAGTTATTTTACAAAGGAAAACTAATTTACATAGGGTATAAAAGCGAAGGCAGAAATATCCAAAAAATTGTTTTGAATGTAGTCACAGAGGATTACTAATTTAAAATTAACCGAATTCTAGATTTTATGTATTATTTTATCCCTTCCAAAATCTTGTTTCCTATAAATTTACAGGCTATGTTTCCCATAAAATCTCAATACTGTTGACTAATTTGTCCAAGTTTTCCGTATGATTAAAATACAAAAAAAAATTATGGTTAATTATTATTACATCATTATCTTTGTATAACATGCATACAATTATTAATTAAGAGTTATTATTATTTCACTGCTGGTTTTAGAAAGAACAGAACTTCCCACTGACATAAATGATAAGTAAAATTATTATGTCTACAGATTCAAGTCCAAGGAGATGAATATTGGTGTGACGGATGAATATCTCAATGGAATCCTCAGAACCCAGCTCCAGCAAAGGAGATGAGGGTAAGAATATACAACTATAATCTATAACTAAATATTTTTTAAACAATGATTGCTTGTGTTGTATTTTTTTTAATACACAATACATACATTAATAAATGTTTACATCATGAATAAAATAAATTTAAATAACAGTACTAAAATATTAAACTAGTAAACTAAAAAGTAATTTCATAAATAAATTTACAAAATAAATAATTTAGTTAAAGTATGTTTATGTTAATAAAATTTAATTAAAGATGGACACACTCTCCCACACTTATTAATTTAATTTAATTGTTAATACCCATTAATTTAATTTAATTGTTAATAAAATTTAGTTAAAAATGGACACACTCGTCTGTCATTTTCCAGCGTTGTCAAATTTAACAGATTGTATTATTTTTAAGGTTAAAATCAAGAAGAAGAAGAAGAAGAAAGCAAGCGTTGCTGCCTAACCAGTCTGTAGCAGCATTCTTAAAAATCCATGCAGATGTAAGCATCGACAACGAGGCTTCACAGACAGTGGACTTTGTAAAATATTATTAGAAATGTAAAAATAATGTGCATAATAATATCGAACCATGAGTACTTTAGTGTATTAAGTGCAAAATGCAGTTTTGAGATATCGGCGTTAGATGTTATAAATTTCTTCATCAAATTGATTTTCAATTATTTGTTTTAGAATTTTTTGAATATTGCAAGGATTTGGATTGCCTCACATGCACCCATCGATAAACCTTATATTTGCTTATAAGGTTTATCAATGGGTACAGCATAATATAACTATTTTATTATATTTTGATTGAGACAAGGTTTTATAAAAGAGATAAATCATTTAGACCTTCCGACAAATCTGGTGTTTTTAGTATATATAAAATTAGTGTTTTGCTTTCCTGAATGGGAACATTAATGAATGATCTTGCAATATCAAATGATACTAACTTTTCATTCAATATCTTTTAAGGTATTGACTACATGAAATTTTAATTGTATACTTTGGTTTAAATACGTTGGAGTTATTTAATATATTTGTAATGATTGAAGTTATTTTGAATGTTGGGGAATTGCATTACATTGGGATACTGCTGATCTGATGGGGCTGTTTCCTTTGTGAATTTTGAGAAAGCCGTATAATTTTGAGATCATTAACACTGTTTGCCTTTTTTCCTTACAAATTAAACTTATGGAAGTTATTGTCCGATCGTCCTGATGAAGATATAATACAGTATCGAAATCATTAGACGTTTAAAAAAAATATGTGTGTTTTTTAACACTATAAGCATAAAAAATATTAAATCATTTGTTCTACTTTTTTAGTTTCAAACCGCTTGATCTTACTGACCGGTTATATTATTTGCAATGCATTGTAAATGATGTCTGATTGATATCTGTTCTTGTATACGCTTATTTAATTGAAAATAATTATTCTGAACATTGAAGTGTAAAATGACAATTGAAAAGAATACTTTTTTTTGTTGTGTATCCAGAATAATTATTATGTATGTGTAATGTATATGTATGTAAGAATCGTTGAAAATACTGTCAACCCATTAGAATGTACTCTGTTCACACTTTTGATCATTTAGATGATATTCCTAACCTTTTTTTATTATTTTAAAAATTTATTCTTTAAATAGGAAATATAATAATTTTATATTTCTTTATATATACAGCATTACATATAATTATTTAAAATTTTATTCTAACTAAAGTATCACATATTTTTTTAGTTTCCTCTTAAAGTTGTTATATTATTTACATCTCTAATGTCCCTGGTAGTTTTATGTATAGTTTCGTTGTAGTAGTAGTTTTATATATAGCACTGTGCATGATTGAAATTTGTGATTTTTTTTTAATGTAATCTTTTCATCTTCTCTTGTGCAGTGGTCATGTTTGTGTTTGTTTTTTTCTTAATACTTCAAAGATGTTGTATCCATTATTAATTTTATACATAAGTAGAAATAGAATTAAATTTAATTATTTGTCTATTATTGGTAAACTTTCTAGCACCACTTTAATTCTTGTGTATTGATTTATTTTTAGTATAATTCTTTATGCTTTCTTTTCGAGTATTGTTATTTTTTCAATTCTTCTTCAACCCAGAAATAGTATACTGTCGCAGTAGTTGATGTGGGGGACAATTATTGCGTTATATAATATATTTTTGCTCAATTCTGTTTTGATCTCTTCTGATTCTTTCCAAGGGTGAAATTCATTTTGCTATTTTTTGTTACATATTTTGTGTTCAATGTAAAGTTTAGTTTATGATTTATAATTGCTCCCAAATATTTTACATCGAATTGGGTAGGAATTTATTGCAATGTTTTTTTTAAATCAATATTTGTTGAATTTTTCCAATGTATATTTGTACTTAAAACAATCATTCTGAATCTAAAAAATATATTATTTGAATGTTACATTTTTTTATCACATCACTTAAATAATATTAGTAATAATATTAACAGGCAATGAAAATTGACTACCACATGAATACGAAGTGTAATCTTATTTTGTATAATCATCACAAATCATTGATTCCCTTTACCTATTAAAATGGTAGCTTGTGGTGTAAATTATTTACTGATCAATGTTACATTTTATTTTCTAAAATATTAATAATTACAAAATATATAATATTGAATTTTTATTTTCTTTGCGAGTTTTGGTATTTTAAAAAATATTAATTCTATGTTTTTGAATTGAATGAATTTTAAATATGAACATTGTTTTTAAAACAAAATCATGTATTTTAATCTGAAATTATGTTCATTATGTAAACATATTCCTGCTCTAAACATGAGATTTTTCTTTTACAGAAAGGTAGTGTGTAAAATTTAAAAAATATTCTGTAACAATATTGACTAATTTAAAAATAATTGTCAGGTTTCTTTGCCAATTCTTTTTCTGACTCTTATTATAGAATTGACGGATAATACATTTTTAATTAAATGTACCATCTTTTATTGTTAAACCTTATTTTCATTTTCAGAAACAAACAACCGTGTTCTGAAAATTGTAATATTGCTATTTCTGTATCTTGACAGTTATTTTATAACATTGTAATGCAGTTAATTTTGACATTTTAAGTTTGACAGATTTGAAATTAATGAATTCAATCAATCAGAAAGCTCTAAAACGTAAATAAACGAAGGTAAAATAAGTTATTCATAATATGTGAATAACTTAGCGTTTGTTTACGTTTTAGAGCTTATCTGATTATTTGAATTCGTTAATTTCAAACCTGTCAAACTTAAAACGTTAAAATTAACAGCATTATAATGTTATACAATAACTGTCAAGATACAGAAATAGCAATATTGCTATTTTCAGAATACGGTCTAAATATTCATTTAATTGAAATAAATAAATAAATAAAGAAAAAAAGGACAAATATATAAATAAATAATAATATCTCCCATAATCGCAAGATGTCACTTTGCAAATAACAGTTGCCATTCTATTTTGGTCTATATTCTGTGGGAAATATAGGGCTCGTGCGTGAATGTGGAAGTGTGTTGGGTGCGTGGTAAGTGAGAATATAAATTTGAAAATACATAATGGTCCTGTGATTTGAATGGAGTCAGTCTGCAGTTAGCTGCGGAACGTCTCCAGCGTTATGACAGCTCGTACCGTCCCAAATAAATCACGGTGATATGAAAAGCTTTGCGTAAATCTCGAAATATGCCGGGAGATGTCCGCGGCGCGGAATCACCGCCGCCTAGCTGATCCCGAGATACGAGAAGAGACGGATTCCTCAAATACCATCGGCATCGCTCCATCAGCTGCCGTTGGGCGATCTTCAAGTGCGATATTGAAAATAGTATCAGACTATTCGGGGCGGCCATCCGTCTCGGGCCGATATCAAAAAATACATAGGCCGTTTAATAACTTGATGAATTATTGCAACCTGTTAAATCATAAGAATTATTTATTTTCGTGTTGTGCGAGCTGACTGTCGGAGTTTTTTTTTTTAATAAACGTCGCAGCTGTTGAGCAATTTTTTGTATCTCTCCAGTTTAGAGAAATACAATTATTAGTAGGTAGGTACCTTTGTAACGTTTTCAGTAGGTAATAAGATATTATAAAAACTAGCCGTACCTACACTCGTGAAAAGTCACGGGACATGATTATTAAATTGATATCAATGTCAAGACCGTGTAATTTGGTGGCGAGACCCTTGCACATAGCCTGAGCCGCGCGCTGATTGACATGTCACACTCGGTCGCCCGCGCCTCATTAGCGGGTAGTCAGTCTTGTTGTTAGGGACGGACATCGTTACGTAGACAATTATGTATCAATTATAAAATAGTAAAATATTATTTTAAATATTCAAATTATTTATGCTGGTAGGTACATATATACATAAGTACCTAGATAGGAATCTAAACTTTTATTAGAAAAATGTTGGGCTATGAAGTCGTATAAAAATCCACCGATTTCCAGAGATTTTATGCGGGCGAAAAACAAATAAAGAAATATTCCTCACTTTTCTGAGATGCAGCATCGATAAGCTAAGTTGCATTAGAGCAAAATAATGCAATATTATTCGTAAGAATATCCCCGCCTGCACAAACCTATCCGGTACGCATATGCATCCGGTATTGATGATTCACTCTCGATAGTCACACTCCCAGACTTCTGAAACACACGATCATTATTTCATATGGTATATATTGTACATAAATGATCGTTTAATTAAAATAGAACATCATTTAAAAAAAATGAATGTCAATTTCTACCAACTTCTGCTTAAAATACCGTACATCGGTGTTAGTTTCCGTTTAAAATACCATAAATCCTACTCCACAGTCACAGAAAAAATATTTTTTAATGATCTATGTGGTCTATGGATCTTGGATCGGCAAGCTACCTTTTTATCGCTAGCCTCTTAGGCCATTATTAAACAAATTGTTGAATTTTGTAGCATTATAATTATTGTACAATTGCATACCCAATGTCACACGGCTGCTAATAATGGTTACTTGGAAATGATCAGAATGCAATAAAGCTATCATTAATGGCTATCTTACAAGTGGAAGTTAAGTCGCGTCAAGTAAATAGCTCAGTAGCCAACAGTAGTTTGACGATATTTCCTCGTATATTTATTGTAGGTAATTCATTTCGTAGAAGACTAAAAAAGTATATTTTAGGACTTTTAACACAGAATTTTTAAATAATTAACTCGCATATTTTTAGAGGTAGATCATGTGTTTTCCCTTGTCTTAATTTTCTTCCTTTTGTACAACTGTTTTACTGATTTTGTTTTCTGTCTTTAATTTCTTTCAATATATTGTCATGCCAGATACTACTTATATAATTTATATCTTATTCATATAAATCGTTTTTTAATCATTCAATTGAACTGAAAAGTCTAATATGATCCTAATTCATGTAATATATTTAATTGACAAACTTATCTTCAAAAATACGCTCGATAGTAATATTGATTATTAAAAAATTCAATCATTTTTACTAGAACACCCATTAAACTAACTATTCTGTCTTTTATTCTCATACCTGTATACGGAAAGATGACGATAGTAATATTCACTCATTAAATTGTACTTCAAACAAAATTAACAATAATCGAATTTATCACAGCGCATTAACCTTTCACCCTTCCGGGTGCTTCCACATTATCCGCTTCCTCCCCCAACAAGAATAAAAACAACCCCGGCGTCTAGTCGCATAAACTACTGACAGTGGAATACATCCCTCACCTCATCTATTATGCCATGTGATCCCA